>VZRU01020015.1:183659-249993 GCA_013398155.1 Pedionomus torquatus | reverse complement strand
GGGGTCAGGGGAAGGGTGGTGGGTTGCTGCTGTTTGTTACTGTCTTAGGAGAATCTATCTAGCTTCTTCCATTACATAACCACAGTTCAAGTTGTCACTGGAGCCAAATCAAATAGAAAAAAAATCACTCTTTCTGCATTTTTTTTTTTTAAATTAATCTCCATCCCCAAGTGTAGTTAGAAAAAGAAACTTTACTGGTCTCTTTAATGTGGTGTTTTCAGATACAGGATTTTCTCACTATCTGACACACTTGACCTGGGTGTCTTTTCTGCCTGAGGGGACTCAAACTCCTACTCCCTGGGAGACTCATGTGGCCACAAGACCATAGATAAAAGGGGAGCACTTCTCTCTTTATTGAATCTCTTCCATTATCCATCTAAAGTCTGTACTTCGCTAGGGCAGACAGAAGGGACAAAAATAGGCAAGAGTGCATATATGAGTGGTTGGGGGATTGGTCTTTCAGGTAGACAGGAGCTTTCCAGGCCATGGTTAAGGGACTGTGCATTTTCCATTAAACAATGATTGGAAAAAAACACAGAAATATTCCTCCAAACAGGAATCAGGGTTTGTAGTGAAGTAGGTGAATGTCCCAGAGAAAGACCTATCAGATCTCCGGTTATTCTAAGCAGAAAGGAATAGTTCCAGCAGAGGATTCAAACTTTCCTCTGCTTCCTGTCCTGTACAGCCTGTAGTACAGAGCTGAGGGAATCTTTTTGGGAAACAAATATGAGCTCACACTCTTTCAGTCTAGGGTAAGCATTTGCTACACACTCCACCACTGGGTAAAACAAAGTACCAGTGGGACCAGTAGCTTTTCCTTCAGAGGTCTTGTGAAATCTAGTTATTGCTTTGAGCGTGCCAGCTGTCCTGGGCAGGCTGGCTTTCAGGCACTGAGAGGGGC
This sequence comes from Pedionomus torquatus, assembly GCA_013398155.1. NCBI lineage: Eukaryota > Metazoa > Chordata > Aves > Charadriiformes > Pedionomidae > Pedionomus > Pedionomus torquatus. The sequence goes on along the minus strand of VZRU01020015.1, from coordinate 249,092 downwards.
TAAACAGAAGGAAAAATACTGAAGTACCTGGAGTGTCTCTACAATTAGGTGGTAACTGAGTGAGAACTTTGGATCTTACCATTTGTACATAAGAGAAGTGAAGTGGGAATTCTCCAACTCCTTCTGCATATGTATCCTGGCTGTTTTAAATGTTAACTCTGACTCACACGACTACACCTGTAACATTTTACAAGACACTTTTTTTTTTCCCCCTGCTGCTGGGAGTTAATGGATTTTCAGGATCCCAAATTGGTAATGAGCAAAGAGCTCTCTTTGCAGAAGCACGTGACAGAAGTGCAGCCTCCTCAGTTTCAGCCTTTAAGCTGAAATTGCCAATAAATTTCAGCTGAAAGTGCAGACTGCTGGCTGTGGTGATGGTAGTTTATATAATTCAGATTTGTCATCAAGACCACTAATCCTACTTCCCAAATACGATGCATAGCTGCCAGCTGGTAAACAAGCTGGGCTATTTTAAGAGCAATTTCAAAGATTACCATTCATTGTAAGGCTATGTCAGGGATGGTGTTAGGTAAATTTCCTACTTAAATATGGTCACCATATTACAGAGGCTTTGGATTGAATAGTTACCCACACTTTTGTTCCGTTTGACTATTTATTGATGTCATCTGTCATTTAGTAATACTAAAGGGAAATGGCTAACCATCCCATCTCACATATTTCATTTATTGACTGATCAATACTTAGATTTTAAACTTGGTGCATTAAAACAAAACTGACAACCAGCAGAACCTTGCCTCACTCATTTTAAAAGGGCAATTAAAACATCCTTTAATATGGAGTAAGCTTGGGATTAAGAGGACATGTCTCTCCATTGCATACTGACTTCTAGCAAAAAAAGTGAAAGGCAATGAGAAGAAAATTATATTGCTGAGACAAATTAAGACTCACTGCAATCTTTACAGAAAGAATTTATATTAGTAATTTTCAGTGTTTCCAAAATGTCTTTCTATCTGGAACTGGGGGTGGACAGGATTGAATATATAAGCGTGTATCATATTGATATGTCAATCAGAGTTAACAAGTACTGTTGGGAGATAATATCATTCAGTCTCTTGCAGGCTGGGAGATAGCATTTATTACTGTTCAAATGAACCCACTAGCTGTTTTTTTGCAGAAGGTGACATGAGTTAAAAGCTGGTTAAATGGGGTCACCAAGGGAGTGTAAGTAAGCATCTCTAAAGATTAAGATGGATAGTAGGACATTAAAAATATCCTGTGTGGATTTTTTTTCTTGAAGAACAAAATTGGAAGGGTAGAGGAGAAAAACTGTTTTTCTCAAAAAAAAAAATATAAAATTTTGAGCACCTTGGCTTCTCTGAAATATAAGAAAAAGTATGTTTTAACATAAAAATACTGTTTGTAATAAGCTATCCCTCTCTTCCTCCAGTCCTTCCTCCCTCCCATTGTTGTTTCCCTCCTTTCATGATTTAGTAGTGGTAATTCCTTAACAGTTCCTGAGTGTGTTTCTAAGCAAATAGCCTACCTGTTCTCTGGCTGCCTCATGCAGATGTACACTGCATTGCACTATTGACCCTCAAATTTAACTCACTGAAAGGAGTTTTGAAAAGCTGCTCTGAAACACTGCCTTTTTCCTTTGAAGAGAAGTGTTCTTGTTGGGCCTTATGTAGAGCTAACCTAGAAGCTTTTTCTGATATATCAGCATAAGAAAGGGCATGTATCTTTATTGGCCTTCTTTTCCTGGGAAGGCCATGAAACAGATACAATTATCAGATCATTTTATGCTTTGGCCAGTACAGTTTCTGGTGCTTGCCAAACCATTGCAATCAATATGGTTGAATATAATCCCAGCATAATTATACTGGCAAAATATTTAAGTGTTGTCTGGTAAAAGCTAAGCTCTATTTCTCCATTTTGTGGTTATTACACCTTGGGAAGAAAGGGAAAAGAGAAGAAATAATGAGTTTCCCTGTACCTTACATAAACTGCATAAAGAGAAGGCAGACTGCTCTGCCTAAACCCATGGGAGGACGCACATTGCATGTTAACTGTTTCCATGGGGTTTTGACTAACAAACTATGTCAAGGGATATAAAGAGCTCATTGATAGTAATATGACAATTTAAAAAAGTTGACAAGCTTACGTGCTTGCTACATGTGAAGAAAGGTAGCTTTTCTTATATTAAAACTGTAAACTTTGTTCACTTTCATTTGTGTTATTAGCACTAGGCTCTTGCCTCCTTCAGGCTGGTTATCAAAAGCCAGTAGTGTTCATTAACTTCCTACTTTCTATCGTCCAGGAAAATTCTATTTCAGAAACTCGGTGGGATTTTATATTCCCATCCACAAGGCTGGGCTGGGCCATTGTTGCAGCTGAAAGCAATGCTATGCTGCATAGCCAAGCCTGAAAATATGAAAGTTTTGATCAATGTATTTGTTGTTAAAGATAGTCTTTTCTTTATTGTATTTCCATAGGAACAGACCCAGTTTCTTGGTAGAATAGCTGTTTATTAGTTTCCTATTGAATTATATAAATGGAGTGAGGTGTAAATGGACATATTCCAGAGTTACTTTGGGTAACTGGGATTTTCTTTTTCTGTAAGACATTCATGTTTCTGTTCAAAACATGCAAACCCATGCAATTTTCCGTGAGTTAATTTCAATTCAAAAGTCATCTTTGCTCCAAGGGCTGTGGGTTCCTACAAGAAATATCTGATCTTTCTCATGGGAGAATCCTCAATGTATTCAAGTGATAATACTGTGAGATACAGAAAATTAAATAAAAACCAGTAAAATTATTAGAATACTTTATTTTCTAGACATTTACATAAGTAGGAGGAATACAGCCTAGGGCTCTTACTTCCTTGAGTTAACTCTCCTGTGCTTTTGTGCAGTACTCTTTCCATCAAATTAAAATATTAAAGTTTTGACCAGAGTAGGCTGTGAAATGTTTTTTTCCTCCTTACAAAACTTGCTGAAATTAAAAAGAACAGACTTCTAGTCAATCACTGATATTGAAAGTGATATAGAGAGTTTTTTTAGTTTGCAGATAACAGTTACAGATAACAGATACAGATTTCAGTCCTGTGACTACTCTAGCTTCATCCTAGTTGTCTAAAATAAATTAATAGCAGATCCTGAAATGCCTATCATAAATTCTTTAACTATTTGGTAATAAGATTGTTTTAATCAATAATCTTCAGTGGCAATTATAAAATAACGGTAAAAGCAAGCCGAGAAATGGCTTGACCATTCATGTATGTGGTAGGCCAGGCAGAGTTAAATTCTACATATTTCATAGGTTACAAAATAAAAATGAATCTGTCATTCAGAATAAAATTTACACTAAAGATATTAACAGTGAATCTCTAAATTTCCATGAACATTTACTGAAAATGAGATATTCCAATAAAAAATAATGATCAAAATTTGAATAAATATAATTTTTAAAATAGTTCACCTGCTTTTTTGGGTTAACCCAGTCATCAGTGTAAGAAGAAAAAAATATCTGTCAATGCTTTCAACTTTGTAATGATCCTCACTGGAATAAAGTGCCTTTAAAAAGTCTTAGTTCATTCTATGCTCTGGATTTCTTTAAATTATATTTGCTTCTACTGTTAAAAGCTGCTAAAGTAGTATCTAAATATTTCCATCAATGTAGTTTGGTAGAAAAGTATTTATTGAATGAATAAATTTCTGTTGATGATAGTCCTAAGAAAATATTTTAGTTTAAACCAGTAAAAAATATGTTTATTCTCCAGTCTTTCACTCTTCTTTGCAGCATGTGCAAGCTTATCTCAGCAAAGAATTTTTTGTGAATGCAAATTAAGGGGTAAGAATATTTATTCGTTAAAGACAAAATGAAATCCTTGAGTCATTTGAAAAATTTTGAAAGAATGTTCTTATTCTCTGGTCATGTGTTCCCTCTCAGAGCTCAAATCCTGGTCACTGAAATGAGGAAACATTTCTTATACATCTTTCAAAATAAGGAGGCTGACTACCCTGTGTTCTGATGTAACATTCTATACGGTTAGAAAAAGATTTGAGCCCCAGATGGCATTTATCTCACTTAGTTTTAGATATCTATGTTATAGTTTGAGGTTAAGTTTGACTAAAAGCAAATCCTAGTGCATGTCTGTGGTGCAAATGATCTATTTCAATGCTGAATATACAAGACTTGAACTACAGTGTATCACTATGAAGTAATAAAGGCACTTGGAGTTATTTTGTTATCTCCAAACCTTGACATCTAAAGATCATCAGTTAAATCATGTTCTAAAGTTTTTACACTGTAGGACCTTACATTTGATCAAAGTATTCTTATGTCTGATATAGCCATAATAAAAAAATAATTTATATACTGTAAGTTAAATAATGTTTAAATTTAATGATGTAAATTAGATAATTAACTGATAGAAATTATATAGATTGGGTCTCTGGAGACATTCAAAACCCACCTGGACAAGTTCTTGTGCAACCTGCTCTAGGAGTACCTGCTTTGGCAGGGTGATTTGACTGAATGATTTCCAGAGGTCCCTTACAACCCCATATTATTCTGTGATTCTGTGAATGACAGACAAACAGGTACAAAAGGTCAAAGTTTGCTAAAACCCCAAGACAACCCTCAACTCACATCTGATGGCTGTTGCTTAAGTGGCTCCCCCAAAGTAGTAGAGGATAATCAAGCGGTGGCTGTCTGTGCTTCTCTCTCTTGTCAGCTGAGGTCCTGATAGATTTTTCTTGCAAATAAAGTTGCCAATAAACTATATTCACTTGAAAGAGCTGTCTGGCTGCCTGACTAGTAGTCTTAATGTACTATATTTGAAAATAATTGTTGCAGAACTGTGGATCAAGGTGCATAGCACCTAACATACACACTTAATCAATGATTTAATACATATAGTTAATGTGTCTATGCATGAGGCTACAAAAAGCTTCTCCAGGGATTATCTGCACTGCAGAAACTTGCTGCTATAGTGCAGATTGACACCAACATAGACAAAGCATCAGATGACAAAGGGATTTTTCTTTCAACTTCTTTTCATTGTCACCTTCAAAAACATAAAGCATTCTATACTTTTTTTATTTTTATGTAACTGAGTCCACATAGTGAAGATTATTGGCATAGTGATGGTAGATATAATATTTTTCAGCAAAATATATGACCACATAATTTTGACTACAGTAATTTCTAACATACCTTGCACATCTGCAAATATAACATAAAGGGTTATTAGCCCTTACTAAGTATTGTGGGGGCCAATTTATGTCTCATGCTTGACTAGAACCTTTTTGTATTTATGAATGACACATAAAGATGAAAGTGAGAGAACAGGTACTTCTGTAGTTATTAATAAAGCTTATGTTAAAATCATCCAGTAATTCCACTCAGAGTTCTCATTCTTTCACATTTCCTGGACAACAAAAATGAAGACATATTAAAAAGTGATGGATAATTGCACTTTTAACTTCTCATTCTTATAAAATCTTCTGATGAAAGTTTGAGAAAAGACTGTCATCAGTATTCTCACACTTTAATGTCAAACCTCTGAAAAGTTTTGTGAAGTATGTATGGAAAATTAGATGACACAAAATAAGCTTTTCCAATTAATATCTCAATGTCCACATGTGTTCAAAATTTTAAATAGGCATAGGCCCTACCATGACTAGAATCATGTGTCCTATTAATTGTGTATTCTGTGTAGATATTAAAGATTTATGTTCCAAAATAAAACAAAGGAAAGAAAAAACTAGAAAATATAAAGGAAATTAAACAACATTAATCATTGTTTTTTCTAGTAAATGGACTGTGGAATATTGTTATTTTCAATGGAATTTCTAATATCCATCATGCATTGATTCTATTGTGGCCCTTTTAAGAAATGAAAGAGCAAGAAAAGATTTTAAAGAATTATTACATCTAGCAGAATAACTATAGGGTGAGAGCAAGAGAGCAAAATGATTGATTATAGAACAATCCTAAGTGAAAAAGAACAAAAGAAATATCATATGTAACAAGTTAGCAAAACCAAAGTCTTTAAAGATGTCATACAGAAAAATAAATAAACACACTTTGCAAAATTATCTCTGCCTGAAAGCTTGAAAAGAGCAAAAAAAGAAAAGTAGAGGTTTAATATAGTAAGCAATCGAAAAAGGCAAGCACTTTTACATCTAAACACAGGTTTAGTGAAACAGTAAAAATTAAGAATCAACTGCTTTTTTTTTCTGATTTTCAGGCTATTGGAATGTCTTTTTAACTGAGACTAAAATTCAGTTCATTGTTATGTTGTCTTGCTGTAGCTGTTGCTGGCAGAACAATGGAACTGTGGTCAAAATTATATGACTGATATTATTCTGGTGCAGAAAATGAAAACGGCTTTTCATTTCCAAGAGAAACTTCCAAGAGAAAAGATTACAAAATCAAATTAATTTTTTCTTTCTTCTTCTTAGCTTCTTTTCACCTCATTCTTTGGTTTGCACAGATTAGGTAGGTGTTGTTTTTCTCACTGCCATAAAGACGTAAGATACTCTTGTTTTATATTTTGCCACTAATAATAAAATTATTCATATCCATGTGTGTATATAGGTATACCATGCTGGTAAAATATTAGTGAATTAAAATGAGCATAACCAAGTAAACAAAGATTTTAAAGCAGCAAAATTATCATTCAGTACTCATTAACCCTTAAGGCAGCTAACTCCATAGTTGCTTGTGCAACCTTAACTGCAATCTTTTAATTTAAGTCATATTTCTTTGCATTATAATACAATTTTTACTTACATTCAGAGCTTACATTTTCTGTTCCTGAAGCCATAATGACCTCTGGAAAGGAAGAATTTTATATATATATATCCCTGTTTGTTACCTTCTGCCCTGAAATGAACCCTTAGAAAAACGTAAATACTGTCTCTCAAGAATTCATTTCTTAAATTCTACACGTTCATATTGAAAATGCGAGAAAAATATAGTTTTCAGAGATATGCAATTGATCCAAATTTTAGTTTATTTTCACTAGCAGAGGGTTTATTATGACTGGAGTTCAAATTCATGCTTTGAAACAGAGATGGTATGATATCTTCACAAAATAATTGTATTGACTTTTTCAGTTAGGGCAAAACAATACATTTTTCTTCTCTGATCTTATCCTCAGAAACATCTGAACTCTTTTAAGTGATGTTTTCAGAGACATTTCAGCCTGAGGCACAGTCATTCTGCATGGAATTATCAACTTGAACGATTCAAGTTCAGCAAAGCAAATTAAAACAGTGTTTTAGGGGAAGGGTTGGTTAATATTAACCATAGACTATGTTAGTCATGACTGATCCCATGTGAAAAAGAGATACATAATTCTAATATTTTAATTCATTCAATGTTTATCTTCTCTTTAAAGGATAGCTGAGACTTATTTTGAAACTGAATCCAGCTTATATAATAGTGTTTGTCCACTGCCAAGGTAATGTTTTTTTCCTCTTGTACTTAACCCTGAATAACAAGCCAAATAATATTAATGTCAGATAGACCTAAAGAAATCAAAGATTAAGCTGTATATTGCCTACAATACATAGTCATTATCTTGATGAGTCTTGTGAGTCTCATTCTGCAAGGGGACAGTCTGACTTATTCCTCTTTATTATCTGAGTTCTGACACCATTCAACATAAAATTAAACTAACTAAAACAAAAATATGGAAACAGTATCACAAGGAGCTCTACCTGCTAGGAAATTAACCCCTAAATCAAAGTTAAATATAGGATTTAGCTGTTCCATAATGACAAGCCAAGTTAGAATATAACTCTGTAAAGTACAGAATAATTCAGAGGCTTGGTTTTATGCAGCATATCATCTGATTGCATTTATATACCCACATAAACTACACTGGAGGATGAAGCACAACTATGTCCTTTTGCTCAGTCTTCTGTATTTACAAATCCATTCCTCTATCTATTCTTAAAAATATTCACAAGTACACAGTATTGTTTCCCACAAATATTTACTAGGAGGCTGTATCTCTTCGCACTATGTCCATCTACTGCAATGTTCTTCCCTGACAAAGAAATAGCCAGAGAGCTGCCCAGACCCATGTATACTGACCAACACTGTTCTGTTACGTTCTGGATAGAAGTAAAAGTTTCAGCAGAAATTAAATAAAATTTTATTTATTTAAAGACTCAATTGATAAATTGGCTGATAAAATGTCTTCTGATGGAAAGTGATCTTTTAACTAGGTGAAGCATGTGTATGTCCTGCTTGTTTAACTGAGGGAGAAGAAAAAAGTTTTATGTGTGAAATTAAGACCTGTTAAAAAAAAAATAAAATCTGTGTTTATTCAAAACTATGACAACAAAAGCCTACTTCACACAGAACAACTTGATTAGGAAGTTTTAGTCTTATTTCTCACCACAGCTATAGTTGTCCATATATAGTCTCCTTCCTTTCTATGCTGGCTTTTACTGATAACTAACACTTATGCTAAAGCTTCATGGGTGGAGATGTCTGTGGCAGTCTGTACCTGTTCAGCAAACACAGCAACTGTGTGGTGGGAGGTATAGTCCAATCAAGAAACATTTAACTATAGAAAGAAGTAGTAGAAAATGACAAATGTATACTGCTCATACAGCACAACAGTAGCGCATGATGGAGACTGCCCATGGGGAATATTAACTAGAATTATATAGGGCTTTTTTTTTCCCCAAAAGTTGAATGCTACAATTCAAAATATTGTGGACCCAAAGAGAACTCATGTGCTGGTTTTAATAAATACCTTTTATCTGAACAAGCTGCTTACAGTCTCCAGTTTGGAATGTTGCTAGCATATCTCAGTGAAACCTGAAGCAATGTTCTTGCTTTCTTTGCTCTAGGTCATGCTTTTTCTCAGGGCCCTGAGTGCAGCAGGATTTAACTGCCCTGAACTATTTTTAATTTGTAGTCATCCTTTGCAATCTCCCGACAGCCCTCTCGGGGATTTAGCTGACCCTATTCAAAGTTTGGTCTGATGTAGTGCAGCCACATAACCTTGCATCGGGTTGCTGGAAAAACAGTGACGAGAGGAGATGAGCCTCTACTTGCTTGGATGATGATTCACACCCTTGGTCCCTGCCTGGGGAAAGCTGTGTTTGTGCCTTGTGCTTCCCTGGCCCCTGACTTGTACTTGCTGAGCTGGGTCTGTGGCTTGACATTGGACCTACATCCCTGCTGTGGACCTGCCTGGCCAGCTGGGCTGTGGCCACTCCTGCTTTTTGTCACCAGACCTACTCTGCTCTGCTTGTTCTGGTATGGTGGGATTGCACCTCTTACTGGGGAGGCTTTGTGGTCACCCTCAGCTCCTCTTCCTTTCTGGAGGCTCCCCCTTTTTACTTAATGGATATAAAATATATACCATTTGCATAAAATTTAATTTCATAAAATGAGTATACTAAATGAAAATTAACATCCTAATTCAACTTGTTGTTTTCTGTGTCTCTGATGAAAAAAAAAAAAAAGCCATATCTTTATGATCTAATATAATGAGTTCTGCCCAGAATTTCAAATTTTATTATTAATTTAACTTCAGAATAAAGAAAAAAAAAATTTTGAGTGTAGAAGAAATCAGCTGTGAATGATGACATAAATATTTATTGGGTGCAGGCACATCTCCAAGTTCCCTTGTCCAAACATACCTAAACTTTGCAAGGCTTTGCAAGGAGGTTGTGATGATTTGAGACTTTTGGATCTAAGTTTGGATGATTTCTGCCATCAGATGTATAGGTACATCAACTTGGTGTGCTAAGCTTAGCTGAGAAGAATTTTGTATTCCTTATATGTACACAATAATGTATAGACAAATGAAAATGGATACCTCTATAAAATCTTTATTATTTGCTTGTGGTAGTCACATAGTTTCACACCTATGTGATTCAGACAGGATTGTGTGTAAGAATTCCTACCTTTTACATATACTATGACATGAACTAAACATCAATGAAGGGTTTGCAAATCTTGAAAAGAAACCTTGAAACTCTGTGCTATTTTGTTATCTTAGATTACAAATACGTAACACAATTGTTTTGAATAATTATTTTCCCTATAATTGGCATGAAAAACAATGTATTCTTTTTTGTAATTGAAGACTTCCTCAGATATCTTAAAAGAAAGGCAAATCAAAAGGAAGCACTACAGCTTAGATGCATCCTCTTTGCATTCTTTTTGCTACTTATAGTATTTGGCAGTTGGAATCTGACAGAGCATCTACAAAGAAAAAGAATTAAAAAAAATTAATAAACCCAGTTATTCCTCTCTGAATTTTCTATCAGGTCATATGATCTATCCAATTATTTCTAAAGGGAGTTTGCTGCACAGCCTTTTGCAAGAAACTTAATAGTGTTACCATCGCTGTTATTATACTGCATGCATGTGTTCATTTCACACAGCTGTATATTTCATAAAAATCTCTATTGAGTTTTGTATCCATCTTCTGTAAGTGATGATAAATAGCTACTAGAGTCAATTAAAAAGCAATGTTGATCAATCATTCCTGTGAAATCCAATATGTTCTCTCTCATCGCCCATGGTCATTTCATAGTGTTCTATCATCAAGACATGCAAGTGGTTACTCTGTGCATTAAATGAAGGAAAAAGATGCAATCTGATTGCATCCCTGAGAGCCAAAAGACTATCAGGTACTCAAATCCACAGAATAATCCAGCTGATGCACAGCAACATAAATATTTTAACTACGAAATACAAAATACAATGGGTAGGGTAAAGAATTTCCATATTCTTAAAACATTCTTATTTTTTAACTCACTACATTCTCAGAGGCCAAATGTGCCTATATATGGATTTCCTTATTCCCCTAAATGATCACTAGTGCACTCTTGGCAGCCTCTCTCTGAATGGCAGCACACCAGTAGGAAAACCTCCAGAAATGTGTTACTAAAGAACATATCAAGGCAGACTGCTGCCTAAGAAGCTGACATAGACATTAAAAAAAAAACACAAAAAACCCCCAAACCCAAACCCAAAAAAACAAAAAAAACCCCACATCATTTTTATCATTATTTTCACTGTGTACAGTACTAATTGTGATTGATGCTTGGCAAATTTGCCTTCTGAGTAAATGCAGATGGTACACACTCTCTACACTGGGCACTGCAGGTTAGTTGTGGGGTTGACTACTCCCCTAGCTGTGGTTATTTACTGTGCCATTAAGTCCTGCCCATATTTACACTCCATTAGAAGCTGGCATACAGGAGAACCAGCTGGTGATTAGCTTAAATCAGAACAATTTTAATAGTACTGTGATGGTTTTTATAACAGTGAAAATATTTGTTGAATGTGGAAACTGTGTTTCATGATATTGGAATCAATAGGAGGTAGGTATGTAAAATTTCTCCTATTGGGATACATTTCTTTCATGATTCAAAACTCTGGCACCTGTTCAAATGGTCTCTCTGCAGATACACAGGCCCTAAATGGGGATTTTCTCTTAGACAGCAATAACGTTTGGCACCTATTCCTTGTCATTTCCAGGGCTAAATATTTCTTTTGAAAAACATCTCAGTTTTTCTGGGAAACATTCTTTATTCTTTATTCTTTTGAAGGTCTCCAGTTTCTCAGTCCTATTTAGCAGGGGGAGCCGACCTCTTATATCTATAAAGGTTTTTTACAGTCATTTCACTTAATTATTTAGGAGGTTTGATACTCTTACATTTGGGAATCCAAAGGATGGGTGTTCATTTTCCCCTGAAAATTGCGTTTGTCTGGAATAAGTCTAGTGACTAAGAGTGTGACCATGTTTAAACTAGAAACACTTGACAGTGTGGCAATATCAGCTAGGGACCCGACTCTTACACAATGTTTTCCTGGAAGAAACTGCATATTCATTAAGATATTTGTATCACATAAATGGCTTCTGCTACTGTAGCTTTTTTCATCTAAAGAGCTAGGATAAATATTATCAGCAAATCTGATCTTTTCACAGAATATTTTACACCTACACTAGAGAGACGTGTCTGGATACCATCAAATGTTGTCATAGTTTTTTGAATTTTATGAGTTTAGATAACTGATATCTTTATATATAATCAACAAAACAGAGGAATAAATCAGTTGCACAGTAAGTAACAAATTATCCGTGCTTTGGTAGCACACAAATGAAAACTTGGTTTGTGTCTACTAGGATGATCATATAATTTTGTAGCTCTTTATAGCAGTATTTCTAATTATTATATAAAAGCCAGATTTTCTTCCATACTCCTTGCTGGTGTATTATTATATGCATTTATCAGCAGCTTGCACTGAAGATGAATCAGGATAATCAGAACAGGCATCCCACTAGATTGACTTATTGGAACATTACTGCCTCTGACTGAGGCCTCAAGAGGATTTATATCTCAAACGTAACAAGGAGGCAGCCAAATAGAGATTGCATTTAGCTGAAGCACAAATGCCATGCTTGTTCTTGAATTCCCTCAGTGTGTATTTCTGTTTCTGAGTCTCTGACACTGGAAGTAATGAAAAAAGGCTGAAAGTCATTATAAGGAATCTACTTTGTTTAAAATACATAATATTGCAATATTTAGTTTTGCAATAACAGTACTAATTCCTCAGTATAAATCTTTTGTAAACCATATTGCTTATGCTAAAAAAGGAAAAAAGAAAATGTACCACAGTTTCAGTTATTTAAGCTGATATGCTAACAGTGAGTATCTGCTATTATTCACCCTGTGAATTCAGCCTGGCTGCTCAAGATCAATTTAATTATTCTTTAAAACTTATATCAGGAGCCTGTTGAATTATTTCATTCTAAGTCTTCAGATATGCTTCTTAGTAGATTTCTTTCCTAATGTTTCATTATTACAAGCATTTCTGTATATGCTAATTTTCATTTTTAGAATCAAGTCCTGTAGAGCCAAAGTAAAAGGCCTGGAGCGGTTCCTGGTTGCTGCTTCTGCTTTTGACCTGAGAGGACAAATTACATTCTTCTACCCCCTGGTTTGTTCCTGCAGGGTAGATTTTCTTTTTTTTTTTTTTTTTATTTTTTATTTTATGTTATTGCAATATAACAGAAAAAAAGGCTTCATTAGAAAGTGCAACCATTCCAGTGGAAGCTTCCAACTCTTTCCCACAGTTCCATGGACTGCAAGGGACTTGGCAAGTTTTTTCTAAGGTTGTGCCTGCACCAGCAGGTGCAGGGTGATCTGAGATGGTTCTGCCTGGATTACTGAAGGAAATGCAGAAATGTATGTACCTCCCCTGTGACTGAAATGAGTCAGCTGTGGCTGAATGAATGAGCTAGATAAGTAGTACAGCTGCCCTGCAAAGGCAGGATGGTTTAGCTCAGATGTCTGCTCTTCAAATGAAGCTGTGTTGTTCTTAGATCTGAATGTAGTTCTAGAAGGAGCTGCTCTGTGCCATGTAGGCTTGCCAGTCACTGCCAGTCACTATGTCTTCTGGCATAGAGGCTGCTGATCAAGGAACCATGAGTATTTTCTGCTTTTCCTGCTCAGAAGCCTACCTTAAACTTCTGACAAACATGCTTGTTTCTTTAGAAATGCTGACCTTTTCAATGCACTGGCATGCACACAGGCATTTGCACATCTGCTTACTTGAAGTAAAGACATGTTTGATTCCATTTTAAACACCTCCTTTTGTGTTTTGTCATCCTAGTTTCCTCTATGTGTTGTACAGAAGAGCTATTGAGACCACAACATTCATGGCTATGATTCTTTTAACCATTTTATCAAGACATTAACAGAGAGTAGGAATAAACTTTTATCCTTGCAATCCTTTTACAAGGGATTATTCAAATGAATTAGAATTTTATAACTTCTCTGAAGAAATCAGAAGAGCTGGTAAGAAAATAGAAGTTAAAGAGTATGATTAAGAAAGAGTTAAATTATTACTCACAAAAATAACTGTAAAGTTTTGTATACATGAGAGTACATTCCACTCATAGAGAAAGAGGATTTGGATTTATTCTCTATCCAGTCACTTTCACATTTTCAATACTTCTTCTTTTAAAAGCAATTTCGTAAAATCTTCATATGGATTTTTTTTTTTTTTCTACCATAAAGCCTTCAACAGCATAACAAATTGGCAAGTAGGGTTTAAGTGTAATCCCTAGCAGAAGTATTGGACATTTACAGAAGTTCAGCAGAATCCTGAAAACAGAAGTAAACAGAAAATGTATGTCACAACACCCATGAGCTGAGGAGGAGAATTAAGGGCTGTAAAAACAAAAACAGGATGTCATTAAAGTTGTTTGGACTTTCCTCATCAAAATGAAAAAAGGCAAGGCAAGGCAAGGAACGGCAAGGAAGGAAGGCAAGGCAAGTCAAGGAACGGCAAGGAAGGAAGGCAAGGAAAGAAAATGGAAGAAACAAAACCTCTTGTTTTTCATTATCTTTTTAATTCTTATTGACTCATTTCCAGCAGAAAATTTATTCCTTTCTGAATTAAATTCAGTGGTGAGTGGATGTCATCATGGGGCTGGTCCAGCCAAGGAAAACACTGAGGCTGTTGTATCCTGAAATGCACATGTTTCCTCCTTCAAATTCCATTTACCTGATACTTACTTTGTCAACTTTGAAGAAATGGCATAGATATGACATAAAGAAAACTCTTCCTGTGTGTGAGCAAAATTATATGCCAGAGTAGAGAGAGGCAATTTCTTTCAAAATTATTTTTCCCTTTTGAATGTTCTAGAGTCAACTTTTTAATAAAGGATCATCTTCATGAGCTTTCTACCTGAACACTGGAAGTGAATATTCAAAAAAAGATATTATCCTGGGTTAACACCCTTGGAATGTTAGTCCTTAAATGTGTGCTCTGTCCTCCAAGATGCTCACAATTGTTCAGAAGTTCTAACTTTCTTTCTTCAAAAAATATGGAACTTTGTAAAATGTTCATTACAACCACCAGTCTGCTTTCTGTATCAAAATCAGTTTAAAAAATATCCAGTCATTGATAATAGTTTTTGATCTCATTATGACCTCTCTTATCTAGCAACTGTGTAGCATGTGTTCATACGAGCCTTTAGCAGGAATATCAACAAGAGCACCAAAGACTACTTCTATTTTCCCTCTTCCTATCTTGGTATCTAACTCTTGAGTTTTCCAGGATCCAAAATATTCAAGTCATGAGCAGAATTGGATATCTATTGGTTTGAACATTTTAGCAGACAGTTGAATTTCTTTTAGTCACATGATGAAAAAAAGACATAAGACATCTGGGTATATTGTGAAATCTTTTGTCCATTCTTACTTGATGAAGCAGGAAGAAAGACTTTTTATGGATTAGCATAGTGTATGCAACAGGTATAGAAGCATTTCTGGCCAAATATGAATGCATATCACTAAGCATTAGACCTTTTCTTTTGTTTTCAGTTACATCTTTTTCTTTTATTATTTTTATTTTTATTTTTTATTTTTCCTTTTATTTTTTTCTCCTCAGTTCAATCTTTTGTCTAGTTTTATATCAGTTTTAATTAGAAAATCTTACAATCCTTTATGATATCATCAAATTACTTTCTATAGAATGTAAAATTTCAGTGATTGCAATTTTGGTCTAGTAACTGCTACAATAGAGTCTTTGAAAATGGTAGATAATTGTTAATGTTTTATGCATCACCTGCCCTCAACTTTGTTATTTATGTTAATTGAGTTCATATTAGGATGGTTAGCTATTTAGGAATTCCTTTTCTCCCAGTGAGAGTTTGTAATTTGTAAGAAAATGCATTCAGCTTCATTATATTCTTAAATATTTGTAGTCATGCTTTTTTTAATTTAAAAGAAGACTAGACGGCATATAGTTAGTTTTTTTCCTGACTACCTTTACATCAAATGATGATTATGCAGTCTCTGCCCAATTTTGGATCTTCTGTTCAACAGGCTATTTCTTTTTATGGATGTAGGAATGACAATGAGTGGAATGATTTGTCCAGGGTGACTAAGCAGTCTAGAACACGTAGAGTCACGAAGATAACAAAGGTCTTCTGAGACATATGCTACCTTATGTGCTGATGTGCTCAGCCTCTTCACTAGAGCAAATTGCTGATACTTGTGCCTTTTGTTGCAGTGCAGAACCAACACAGCTCTCAGGGAATGAACAGGGCTTGCTTCCAGCTGGCACATCATCAACCAAATTCTTAACAAGAGTCAGATTGCAGGGTCTTTGCAGGAGATGTGTGAGCCAGAGAAAACCCTGCTTCACTTTCAGAGTCCAGGATGAGTTTGAGAATGGAACAGTTAGAGGGAAATACGACAGCTTTTTTACATTTAAATAGAGAAATAAGCAGATGTAATATGGAAATCATTGAGAGATAGTAAACAAGAAACCCAAATCCTTATTTGTTTATTTATCATTTTTGGCTTAATGCATCCAGTTAAGAGGGCAAAACGTCGCTTTACGTACTGTAACTGTCTTGGTCTGACTGTATGTACTTATATCTTCTTTCCAGCCTACTAACTCCACACACAATAAATGGAATCCTCAAGATGTCAAGGGATGATTGCCAAAAAAGCTCTAAAACTCTTCAACTGTATTTCTAACAATATTTCAGTAAAAAAAATAAAATGAAAAGTAGACTATAGTTTTGATTTTTTATCTGTTTGCTTAAAGCCAAGTCAAATATTTTTTGGAACAGCTTATCTGACAAATTTAGCTCTTGTTGTATCATTCATGGAAAAAATATGTATTTTTTAATAATTTGTTCACTATTCATAATTGACTGAACTTTTTATAAGAGTAAATGCAAAACTGTGGATTATGACAGCTGCCAAGACCAAATGTTTAAGGATCTTTTACATCATGGGGCTTTAAGGCGATGAGAGGGAAGAACAAAATGTTTTTGTTCTTGTATTTTCAGAGTTGACCAAAATGATGTTTATAAACTTTCTCCAAAACTGTAAAGATTAGATTATGAAAGATAATTTTTGGTATATATACATTTAGTTATGTATGGATATAAGATATATGTTACTTTATATAAATATATGTAAATGTATTAGTGAAAAAATGTAATGAAACATGAGATTGTTCCATCTTTACTTGTTTTCAAGGTAGGGAATTTAAAACATTAAATACTGAGTGTTAGGAAAAACCCCAGATGTTGGCAATTTAGAGGATGTCATAAACACTTAAGTTTATTATTCTCTTATCAGTCATGTTACTCATTGATCAGCTTAGTACAATCACAATTTCTCTTTCCAGATATGTGTAATAGCAAGAGAGGGCAATTATAAGCAATCCACTGGACTGCAAGTAAGGAAGGAAGTATTATGCAGATCTCTGTGGTTTTGGATTTTTTTGTTAGGTGGTTTTATTTTATTTTTTTTTTTTTTTCCTGTGTCTATAATACACATTAAACATCTGTTCAGGCATCTTTAGGTCATATGTCCCCCATCAGACCTGAGTGCTACTGGAAGAAATGAAGAACCAATTCAATCTAGATGGGCTTGGGCAAACACTTTTATTTTGTTCAATTAGCCAGAATACATGATACAAAATTTATGCCAACTTTTATGTTTTTTATGTTCCTTGCAGGAGAATGGACAAAGCTGGATCTGTCATGAAGTTGCTGATAAAAACATAATTCAGCAGTGTGCTTAATGATATCTGAAACAGCAGAATAGAAGTGATCTGGACTAGCACTTTGCAACATGTAGCCGTGCTATTTTTGATCTGTCACCAGAAGCCAGGCAGACAATTTAACATATTGTCACACCATGGCCAGATACAGATTAGAATGAGATAGTTGGAGGGCTGGAGGCAACACAGACAGTCCTGTGCAGCTGTACCAGCACTGAGCCGATAGCACTATCTCCCTTCTGGGCACTTCACTCAGTATTTCAGCTTGACACCTCGCTGAGCTATGTGGACATGAGTGTTCTGGGACCTGACTGGACAACTTGATGTTGGCTGCATGCTAACAAAAGAGCATGAGATTTCACTCTGATGTCTCAGACTATCTTTTCTCATAGCTGGGACACACAGGATTTTGTCATTCTCAGTTTGGGTTCTGCCTTCAGATGGAACATTTTGAGCGTGCAAAATAAGATTAGGACCAGACCTGCTTTTATTTTTTTCTATTCTCAGTAACCAAAAGGACTGGACTTTTACAATATTAAATGAAAAAAAACACCACCAGAACAACACATTCTTCTTCATACAATCAAAACCAATTACTTGCTTTTCTGAAATCATTAGTGAAATGCTGACAATTGCCTGTCGTGAGCACTAGTAACATTGCTAACAGCTGTTTGATGTAACTGATTTTATACTTCAAATGATTCTCAGAAACTACACTATCTCTGTGCAGATAGAATAAGTAAACAAAGATAAATCATGCTTATACTTAAAAGTTAGAGTGACCCAGTGAGGGAAAGGAAACAATACCTGATGTTTCTATGACTTATCAGAAACCTTAAATATTTAATATTTACTGGCTGAAATAAACAGTCAATACTTAATTGAAATAACTGCACAACTTATCCCAGGCATCTGTACGGAACACAATGAACATTTTTAATCAGAATCATCTTGAAAATTCTTTATGAACAGAAAATTCATTTTTTATTAGATAACATATTCACTAACGGTTTTTCCATTTGCTTTTCACTGTGGCTGGAAATTTTATTGTGTCTGTGGAGTGGGTGAAGAGAATTACAACCTTGACCTTATACTTCCACTGTTCATAGTCTCACATACACAGAGTATTTCGTAGCTCATAAAGATATCTGGAAATCTTCATGAGTATTTTGTAACAAATATTAGAAGTTGCGATTTTGTTTAGAGCTGCAAACTGAAAGTTAGAGACATAAACTAAAAAGAAAGGCCAGTGATACAACCATCATTTTTAAGACATTGCCTGGAAATCAGAACTCTGATTTTAACATGTACTTCATGTATAAATAAAGTTGCCAACAATCTCTGCCTCATTCCCTTCCCCAATGACTTACTTTCTGAATTTTTGTCAGATTGAAAAACCTACTACAGTGGTCAATACCATACTCTTTTTTTTTTGTTTTTTTTTTTTACAAGCAATAACATTTTTCGTTTTCAAACACTTTTTAACAGTGGGAGAATTTATGAAACACTGGAACACTCATATCCTATTGAAACATTTCTGCTTACACTAAATTCTGAAATGACCATTATTTGTGTTAAATAATGACCATTAAATAACCATTTATTTGTGTTAAAACACCTTAGTGTTTTGACTGTATAGAAGAATAACAAAAGTCAGCCTGAAATATGTACTACATATGTCATACAGAAGTTACCAATTATGACAGGATCAATATTTTTTCTCTTCCTGTTCTGACTGCTGTGGAAAAGGTTAATTGACCATTATCCAAAAGCCTAGCCATCTATTTTTTATTCAATGGCACAGTATGTCTTCTTTTCTTGGCATAGGATTTGACAAATCTCCAGCACCTGGCTTATATCCCTTCTCTGCGAGATCAAGTATTCATCCAAAATGTTGAACCAGTGCTTTCAGTGACACAGCTATTCAGTAGCCAGCAGACAGCTCTTGTAACATAACTCGGCAGTTTCTAGAACTTTTTCTTCTTCCTGCCTTGTTTAGGGAAAGAATTTAGTCAATGTCTAACTGGCTCTCAACAGTACAAACAATAATTTGATCCAGCTGAGTGCTTCCGCATTCATTGTAATGAAATGTTTCAAAATATGAAACAGAGATCACTGTGATGGGTTTTGTTTAGATGCTGACATTCTGCCAACATACTGAAGATGGAAACCTACTTTGTGAAAATAATTGGTCTTGAAAGGGGACAAACTGCTTATTAAATTTTGGTATTAGGCTGATTTAGTTTGTTAATGCATTTGTACAGCTTAAATGAACGTTTCAAATAAGGTGTTTTGATTTGTAGATAGATTTATTTTTTTTTTAACAGAACTCCCCCAACAGGGTTTGTAAGGCACAAATTCTTTGGTTTACACTCTTAGCTTAAATACCACATGACACTGTTTTCTCTGCTGGTTTCAGGATATTATACACGTTTTGTATAATACTGTAATTTAGAATCATAGGATTTTTATGCTTTTTGCAACTAAGCCTCAAAGCTTCACATCTGAATGTGATTGAATTTACTCTAAGCAAATCTGCAAGCCTTGTGTACATTTATTTGGGGTGCTACCACTTGCTAAACAAGTCTCTAACAGTGACCTGTAGAGTATACTAATAGCTCACTGCAGAGACCAGGACAGAAGTGACACATCTGTTCACATGCTGTTATGGCCAAACCACAAGCAGGAAAGCAAATATTTAATGATGTATTTCATGTTGGTACTTAACAAGAAAGGCAAAAATGGTTTCTCTGTTAGAGAAGGAAAGCTCACAGCCAAATCGGTTCAGCTGTATAAACCTGTGCAAGCTTCAACATCTGGCTTGTTACGCGACTCTTGCATAGGTTTCAGCCATGGCCATTGGTGCTTGCAAGGAGAGTCTCCGTTCTGCAATCACAGGGTGATGTGGCTGAGCACAGCCCAGACATATAGTAAAGCACAACAATCAGGTTTGTTATTAATTGTATAGAAAACAGCAGCATGGACCCCAATTTGACATATTCCTAGTGGAATACATACCTTTGGTAAGTGGAATGCATAAATTTTGATACCCTTTCCATAAGGTGGTTCTGATATGTTTCTAGAAATCTAATTAAAAACTCTTTATTACAGTGTGTCCACCAAGGCTTACTTACTTGCATCATTAGAGTAGCTTGTTATCAATTTGGTGCAGAGCAGGGGACACAGATTCTTTGTTACACTAGATCTGTTTATAGAAGCCCTTTGGTGTTTCTTGTCTCATATAGTTCTATTTGCTTTGGGAATAGGGGCAAAAGGGGCAAACTTCGGAACTGAATAGAGAAACAATCTCAAGGAAAGCAGAGCAGGAGAACAAAGTGTTTTTGTTGCCTACAGTCCCTATATCTATTGCATATAGCTTATGCACTATGCATACTTCACATAGCACATAAAGTTAGATACAAGTAGGATGGTGTCATTTCAGTATTAATTTGCAGTAAAGTTGTTAGCTGCTTTCCTGAAATTCTAAAGGCTGATAAAGATGTTTCTGAGTGTTGACTAGGTAGCTTTGGGACATGGAAAGAAAAGATAGTTACACATGTCCTTTTTAACTTACAGAAACCTGAATGTAGCTACCAGTATTGTAAACTACCACAAAACTGGAAACATAGTCTTGCTGAATGCAAGTTGTATTTTTTTTTTCCCAGTAAGTGTGCTTATATTTCTCTTGGCAGTGTGGAGAAGGATGAGATAATAGTATACAAATTTCAAATTAATTGGAACGTTTTCATTTGGCAATATTTATCAAGCTTTTAGGATAATGTAGAGGTGGTTCTGCAGATCTTCCTGAACTCACAGCAGCATGTGCTTCATTAATTATTCATTAATTATGCTTTCTGTACTATCTAACTATTTTAAAGCTCTTTGGAGATAAATGGACTTTTAAATATTTTTTTTTATATCTAGAATAAGTATGTAAAATGGCCATTCACTATAGTCAATTGTTCTGCTATAGTACTCAAAGGAGGCAAAGAATATTCTTGTCATGCAAAAAAAATCTATTACTTTTTTCACAATGGTTCCACAGAGAAGACATTTTTGTTTTATCAGCTCTGTGGGGTAAATATATATATATATATTTGTCCGCTATCTTCAATCAGTTATATATGTTAAACTGTAGTTTTGTTACATTTGTTTAAGTGACTGCTTCCCATTTTTTATGACCTAAATATTATTTTCTTATATGAGGAAATAAGATAAATGCAACCCTTAAATGTTAATTCTGAGTGTTTTTAAAATCTCCTATTTATAACAGTAAAAAAACTATACTTATGATAATCTAATTTTTACTCAAAAGTGACTGAGTGATGTGGCTAAAATATAGAAAAGCTTCAGTTCATCGTAGGTCCTTTAATGCAACCTCTGGGAGTATACACCTCTGAGGAATCTGAACCATGCAGTGAATCTTTGATTTAGAAAACTCTACAGAGGAGCATTTTGAAATCAAAGATTTGCATATATGTCTTGATATTTTTTAAAGGAATTTATGTGAATCTTGGCAAAAAAACAACCCAACCCTCCAAAAAAAGAAACAAAATGCTCTCTTTATATAAATTGTTCTGGATTCTCATGTGTCTAATAAAAATGAAGAAATGGGCATGCAAATAATAATATTTTCCAAAAGGGAGACAGATAAAATAAAATACCTCCTATATTCACATCTGAAATATTTTTAGTGAATTGCCAGTTACAATTGATGCCATTGCAACTGGCTTTTTCCTAACATATCCTTTTTAAAAAAGTTTATTATTATTTTGCATTAATACTTTTGATTTTAGTTCATTTCTTAAACAGTATGATCTGTATTAAATTCACACACAAGCACAAAAAAAAAAAAAAAAAGTCTATTTAATCCATTAACTCCCCATGACAAATGGTTTAATATAGATGAAGTAGTCATTGGAATCTTTCCTGCAGCCACAAGAAGCTCCTAGCTTATCAACTGGAAACTAAGCAGCATCATAAAACATTTCTCAGCAAAGCCAAGGAGAATGATTTTATACCTAAACCCTCCAGTAATTGAAAACATATAACCCATATACTTCTGAATTATAGCTGTGACTAATCTTTTATGAAATAAGTTTTTTCCTCCCAATTACTTGCTATACTGCAGCAAAAGTGCTCATGACCTAGCAAGATGCTGTAAGACATAGCTATCATTCAGGGCAATCAAAGTTTTTTCCCTGAATCCCAGCTCCCTCCCTTCCAACCAGCACCCTGCAAAAGCTAAAAGGCAAATCACAAACTGACATAAAAAATAATTTTGATCTTTCTAGAAGTCACATTGTAATTTTACTTATAATTTCATTCTTCAGGTGATTGCATTTATGAATAAATTAATATGAAATACAACTAATATAGTTAAGAACATTTTGTCATCAATCATTTCCTTATTCACACGAGATGGAATTTATGTAGGACATTAAAACCTGTTTGTAGGTAAATCAGTTGAATTTGATGACTCATTAACAGCAGAAAGCTAGTCTGAAACTTGTTCTTTGGCCTGTACAGGGTAAGTGGGTGATCTTACCACAGGTCTACCTGGATCATGGAAAGTACTATCACAGCTGACAGCAGACATGATGGATGAACTTCTGAAGGTACACCATATAGTAATATCCAGATAATTAGAAGTTCTCAGAGTTTTCTGAACATCTTAGTATAGGAACTGGGATGCAAATCTACTAAAAGAAAGCTCAGCCATTTATTTTTGTCAGACACTACTTTTTATGTAGGAAACAGTACTTGGAATGATTTTAGGAACATGGGACTAGCAAGGATATCTTGGATCAGACTTTTCTGTCCTTGCTACAACAGGCAACAAGCATTTATTCATATTCTCTATGTAGCATAAAACCTCTGTCTCAGATCATCTGTCTCTGTTATGAGTCTTCCAAGACAGTTTCACTGCTTCAGTCTCTCAGTACGACACCACCCTGTGATTTCCAGCATAATTTCCACTGTGTTATTTATTACTGTGAAACAAGGCCTTACAATTTTGGTACGAAGTATTGTTACTGATTAAGGATAGTTTCAAAATTTAAAAAAAATACACAAGATGTTATGTCGTTATTTGTAACATCATTCTTTTAGTGTTTTTTATTAGCACATTAGCATCAGGAGAGATATAGCGTGGGAATTTCTGCTTTCAAATTATTTTAAAATTCTTTTTTAAAAAGACATGTGGCAGACACATTTTTAAAACCCTAGAGCTCAAATATCAAAAGACAAATATTAACATAATTAGCAGATTTTTAAAAGCTTCACTTATGTTTGGCTAAATTAATTCTTATTGTGCTCAGGATTTTATGATGTTTCATAATGATAGTTTTCATCTTACAAAAAGAGTTTTGTTCAGTAATTTGAAAACAATGATTTTGTTAAAAAATAAGCCTCATAAATGTATTTAATTTATTAATATATTCATATTTCAAATAATGAAATATAAATATATTGAATTCTACTTAAGGTATTTCTGAAATAAGCTGTGAAAATGACTGGAAATGGAACAAATTTCAACACAAGCTCTTTTAACACAACCTGAGAGAAGAATAACAGATCAACTTCACTTGTAATGAAGTAGAATTCTAAGGGGAAAGTAGAATAATGATTTTTTTTTTCTCCCCAGAATCTACTATCCAGAAATCACTGAATTTTCCAGGAAAAACATTTTACAACCAGTTAAGAATCAAGAAGTCTGAAAAAAAAGTGGCAGCAGAACTTCCTTTCAGGCTAATTGAAGTTATATGAGTTCTTAGAGGAATGGAAATCAGGGCATGAATAGAAGCTACTTTTTTCCATATTTTTCTGTTTTACGTATTATCTGTTTCCTGGTACCTGTCTATATTCTTGAATGAATAAATCCCATTCCTATTAAACACTTTCTGAGATAATTTTACTGGTATTGACATAATGGTGGAGAATTGTTTCCACAATCTTTTGCTTTATGTTCAGTTATTGGAGTTGAGTTGTGTTGTACTTCAACTTAAAAAATAAAATAAAATAAAATTTGCAAAAAATCAGACACCTATTCCTCGCTACATTCTGAATAGTATTTCCCCTTCATATCTCTTTATCCCTGCACTCAGATTTCCAGATACTTTGGCCTAGGGACTTAGAGAAATAATACTGATCTATAGAGTGTTAATTTTGTCTCCATGCTCCGGTTGAGAGTTCCTGGTGCCTAAAGAATGTGAAAGATTAAATTTTACTAATGACCCCCTAAATCACTCATCATTAGACAGGTACCAAAGTAAATGTTTAAGAAGAAAGCTTAGTTTTATCACAAAGTATGACAAAACAGCTGCTACATTTAAGAGACAGTAGAGGAAAAGAGTCACTACAAGCTCATATATCTAGTAACGTGTTGCTTGGCTTTCCATTTTTCCAGTGTTCTCTTCAGTTTAGAAAATTGACAAATTAAGCCAGCTCACAAGATGTTTCACACACCTCCTCAGGGGATGGAATATATTATTTCGACAAGCCCTATCCTTGGGCTCATTTTCCCTGAAACGAATGTAGATTTGGGACATATATCTTCCTTCCTGAACAGAATTTCTATTGAGTATAAATTCACCCCTGGGGCTTCAGACACCTTCTTCCTTGCTCCTGCCCTGCCCGATGAAATTCAATAACATGGTGACTTGTCTTCTGACTACTGAATACTCTGTTGTGGGGATATAGACCCACAGATGTTAGCAAAGCTAATTTTGAAAGATCTTTTTTTAGCTGCCTAATAGTTGTGTAAACACATTTATTTACCCATTACACTTTTTCCTCCTGTTTATATTTGTATGACAATTGTTTTTTCATTTTTGTATACTTAGAATATCAGGATAGATCAGTAAGCCTATTTTTAAAACAGAGAAAAGACTTTCCAAAATAAAATAAATACATGTAAACTCTTCAAAATGAACTTTTAGAACACTTCTATAAATTTATTTTTATTGAATATCATATTTTTCAATCCTTTAACATTTTCATGCTAAAAGGTAACAGAATTTCTGTGAGCTTCTTTGACCTAGTTTAATTTAAGATAAATGTTTAATTTGGGATAAATGTTATTGGCAATAAAAAGAAATGGGATTTTATCAGCATGGAGATTTGAAACGTGAGACTACATGGATAGTGTTGGAGTTCTGACTGGGCTGAAACACCAACATACTGGATAACATTTAAGCTTTACAGAGTGAAAATGAAGAAATAAATTTTATTTCAAGAGTTGTACCCAATTTTGAGTTTAAAAAACCCACTGGTCTGAGAAAGTAGATTTGAGTTTAAAAGATCCCCTTAACTGTGTTGAAACAGAAGGAATCTATCTGATACAACTTGCCTCATAAAGGACTGGTTTTTGTAGATGTGTGTTTGTTTGTGTGGGTTTGTATGTATGTGTACATGTACAGGTACACATATATATGTACATAGGTATCTCCATGTGTATGCATGCAAAGTGAACACACAAACACAAACCAGAACCTTTCCCAGACTCACTAAATTAAATAAGCTTCCAAATGAATTACATGCCTTCTGAGTCTTATTCATACTTAAATGGTGGCTTAAATGGTCATCTCTAGGTTTACATTACTATTGTGTGTGCTGTACACATGTGACAGCAGTTCCTGGTACTCTAACTTAGAACAAGGTGAAAAAGCTGAATGTGATATATAAGAAAAAAGGGAAGAACTATGGATAAGTAAAATGTAATGACTTCAGATCACGTAGAGAAACCTTCACATTCCTTTCAAATGCCAAATCAGCAGTCCTTTGGGAACCAGATTACTTTTAGACTTATGTGACATACTTGGTTCAGGCTCCAAAGGAAGTAAAAACCTGAGCTGTAGCTGGGCCAAGAACTCCTCTTATTTCAATATGTTCTCTGAAACTCACAAAGGAGCAGAGTGACATGCCAGGTCATATGAACATATGAGCTTGGAACACCAATCTTGCCATTAATGCATGAATATCAGGTGGCTTTTCCAAGGCTCATTTATCAAGGAACAAGGAAAGTTGTGGGCACAGGGAATCTTATGCATAAGTTTCTCATCACATGTAATTTGACGAAGAGCCAGCCAGTTTAGTCCATAAATATGACAGTCTAATTGAGTCTTCTTTGAGGTCTCACACCAGGCAGTACGGCTGTATGGCGATGATCTCCCCTTGAGCTGGGACACTTCTCAAGGTTGCTTCTTGAGACAGAAAGACCTTTTATCAACAGCAGATCTTTGGTAATTGACTGATAACATGCTGAATTAATACTAATGAAACATTATTAATCCATGCAGTTATTAAATAATAGTTCTTACAAACTTTATACAGATAATTCCATTGGACAGTAACTGTTGTCTAAATCTGAGAATAAGATTGCATTTAGTCACACCTAAGCTCCATCAGGAGTTTAGAAAGGAAGGGGTTCCAGTCTTAATCTCATGACTCAGTGGGAGCATCTTCCTTGCCCTTTTGGATATCGAGTCTCTGTGTGAATCATTTAAACTCAATTCTAACTTGATTTTATATTTATTCCATGCAGTAATTAAAAAGTGCACCTTTCAATTAAATCACAACAAATTTATTGAGCTCTAATTAATTATTATTTTATTTCAGTCAATCATATTGCTGCTTCTCTGATTTGAGTGGGGGTGCGTTTTTTTAATGGAAAATTAAAATAGCAGAATTTAATTCCTCATGTTGTAAATATTAAGGATACCATTGCTTTCTGAGTGGATGAGATCTGAAACTAATCAACAGATGAGGCTCTCAGAGGGCTTGGGAATCTACCTTTCTTTGTCAAACAGTCTCCTAAGTGAGCTTTACATATAGTGGGATTTGTGGTTTTGTTTGTTTAATTATTATTTGTTCACTTATTTGTTAATCTGAGTCTCTGACTTAAATCTCTGTGATGTAAATTTCTCTGATTTAAGTCTCTTAATGATCTCCACTGAACTAGTCATTTATTCCATTTCCATTTTCCTGTAAATCCTGTTTTAACGAGTATTTCAATAAACAATTCTTATTGCCATATGTTCTATTTCAATATTAAATGCAAAGAAAATTGAACTGTTTCATTAAAAAAAATAGAAATTGGATTATCAGGGGAATGGATACTTTTTCAGAACTTCGATTCTTAGTTTTGATAATCTGAAAGATAAATAATATAAATGAGTTATTAAGCCATCAAATGGAAATATAAGAAAAACAGGTGAGTCTTCAGACCTCTACTACGTGATCACAGAGGTTTGAGTGAAATTCTTACTAACAGCTATGCAGCCTTGTTAAAAAATGTCAAAGTGATTTGGTCCACTTGTTATTTCATGCTTTCAAGGCTATCTGCTAGTTCCATGTTCTGCCAAGGAACGAGCAGTGAAATAGAATATTTTTGGAAATTCTGTCTATGAAATGTGCAAGAAACCTTGCACAATTTAATTTGAGGGATGATTTACCTCCTTTAACAGAAATAGCCTGCTGTTCTTTTGGAGGTTTTGTTTTACATGACATTTCTCAGAAGAGTATTCTTCAACTCCCAGACTATAAATATTAAGTCCAGACTGGGTTCTGGACTTAATATTGGTATTGTAGGGGAAGAGGTATTGGAGGTATTGGGAAATCAAAGTTTTACCCAGTTGTAATATGAGAAAACACATCAGAAAAGTTGTGAATGATAGAAATGGAGTTTAAGGATAGTCTATGCAAATAATATAATTCATTTAGGAAGTTTCCTATCCTTTCAGATGGTTTATCTTCATCTCCAGTGTAATGGTAGATGGTAGAATGGGGGATGGTAGAAATATCTGGACTGAAAAAAAAAAGGTTTTTTTGATTTGGCAGTTTTTGTGCTCAGACAAATTTAGGGAACAACTATATTTTCTTCAAATGTTGTTGTGTTTTTGTTTTTTTTTTTTGTTTGTTTGTTTTTGGGTTTTTTTCACAATTAAGTATGACACAGACCTGCTTGCCACAAGATTACAGAGGGAAAAGCATAGACATATACATTATACTCAAATTATGTTATAAGCGGTGTCTCTCTTCAGAATCTCAGAATACCATTGTATTTAATTTCATCTGAAAACAATGTTCCTTTGTTTCTTTCAGAGTCAGAGGGCTGCTCTACGCTCTGGGATGATGCAAATAATTTGAAGGAATGCAGAAGCACTATACCCAAGGGAAAAGTTTGTGTCGTATTACCCTGTGAATCAGAGTGTGTATTGAAAGATTGCTTGTACACCCGCCCCATTCTGCCCTCAGCCTTTCTCAGATCTTATGGAACAGGGATGGCACAAACAATGGTCTTGCATGATTTACAATGAGCACCTCATATTCAAGCATCAATAGTAGTCGTCAGATAGATCATTTATATATTACTGTGGCTTTCTGCTCACACGTATACATTCCTGGGAAAATTCACACATCTGACTCCAAATTAGGCATTCCCTGAGCTTCCTCAGTCTTATTTACCAAATATCTGCAGAAATTAAACCAGAAAAATGCTTAATAATGGAAGTCAAAAATTGAACAAACATGGGGGTTACCTACACACTTACTGAAAATGACTTACCAAATATCTGCAGAAATTAAACCTAGAAAAATGTTTAATAGTGGAAGTCAAAAATTGAAGAAATATGGGGGTTACCTACACACTTACTGAAAAAGCTTTTTGCCTCAGATTTCTTTTTAAATCAAGATGGAGAAAACATTTATGGATTGGTGGAAGGGTCAACCAAGTGATTTAATGTCCACGTTTTTAATCTTTATTGTGCATATTAACTAGTATGTTCCAGTTGCTTTGCACTGCTATGAGGAGTGCAGAACAGCCATTAACAATATTTGCTGGTCCATTAGCCTAAATAGGTGAAAATTTTTCTTCATGGGATTGCAAAATGCACCACAGCACAAAGTACCAATGAATCTGCACAGTGTAATGGAAGGAGCATATATAAAGCTGGAAACTCATGACTGTAGATGAGTTGGTTTCTCTGTGTCTTAGGCAAAAAGGTATTGCTTGTATATCTTTGTATCTTAGCTGCACTGAACTGCCATAAATGGCTGTGTTACCTCTATTTGTTCTCATTTCTTCTGTTGCAGAATATGGGAGAAAGTTCTTATAACAGTTGCATCAACTTGCTTGTCAAAAAAATAGTCTGCATACAATTATAAAATTTATAGTAAAATGAAACTTAAAGCTTAAATATATCCAGATCTATGTCACATACGTTTTACATATTGACTTTAGTAGAGATACTCCAAAAGTACATTGTTGGACATCACTAAACCCACAGCATTGAATGCAGAGCTAGTGGTTCTCTCCAGGAGAGATTTAACTCACAAATTTAAAAATTAGAAGGATCATTTAAGTCCATTACCCTTCTAGTGTGTGTAAGACAGAAATCTGGAAGAGTACTGCTCAGCAGGACTGTACACATATTTTCAAACTAAAAAGATTTTGTTTAAAAAGCTATTTCTGTGCTATGGGAAATCTCTCCATGTAGATAAAGGCAGAGGAAGGAAAGAAAAATAGCATCATTTTGTGATTCATCTTAACAAACTGAGTTAATATGCATTTGAGGTAAATGTCTAGGATATGTTTACGTAAAATGAAGTATCTAATATAATACCTGTAGTACTGTTATGTATCTTTCAAAAAGTTAGAAATTTCTGGAGTTCTCATAGCAGCAAGGTTTTTTGTTAATTTTCTTTTTCTTTGTTTTTAAATAATTTTTTTTTTTTGGCATCTGCTTGGGGAACCTCTTGTGCCCTATAATACAAAATTACCAATGTAAAATTTTCTTTATGACAGTGGATATTGTGAAAGTTTTCTTACAAGTTTCATAATTTCTTTCAAAGTAATGTACCTACTCAGTTGCACAAGACCACAAAGTTTTTCAAAACATTGTAATAGACTCAAATTCCTGTATAAATCAGAGTCGTAAGGAAAGAAACATTTTAAATTTTCATCTGTGTGTTTCTGTCTTTTCCCAGTGGTAGTTGTAAATTCAAGCAAAGACTGTTGCATTTGTAATCTTATTTATTAATTTATTTTTACAACACATTTTAAAACACTTATTCTAGATTGCCACATGAAAATCTCTCTTGCTGCTTTATCTGACCAGGAATAGAATAGCAAGTCACAATTCCATAAAAAATGTATCCTTATTTCCAGGTAAGTCTCAAAACTGGAAATATTGTGTATATAGCTTTGTAAAAAGCTACATAAATAGTCAGGACATGCCACCAGTACCAGAATATATTTTCCAAAAATTGCGGAATGATTTCTTTTGCCTCACTTATCATGTTCTTTTCAATGCAGTAGTTCTCAAAATAATGACTGCAGCCTCCAAAACTGAATTGCCATCTTTCTAGTTTTCCACTGGGGTAGGGAGGGGAATGAAAAAAAGAAAATAAAAAGGTCCTTAAATGGTCTATGGTCCCAGGATAAGATTACCCCACTGTACTGATTCCTCAAGACTTCCTGAGAAATGTTTGAAGCATTTAGATCAAAACAAGTGTCAGATTCCCTTTGTGGAGCACTTGCAAGCAACCATATGGGGAATCAAAAAGTGCAGAGTTGCAGATCCATGCTCATAAAGCCTTTTATATATTGAATAATAACGTACTTGATTTAAGACATGCTTTTAAACCATGGGGTAAAACTCCTCTGGCATTATAGGCACCTTCCAGTTTCTGTACATATCAGGGGCTCAAGTATTTTGCTACTTTAGCAGCGTGTAAGTGCAACACTGGTTAGACAAATTACTGTGTGCTATTACTGTTGTTGCCACATGGAGATTGTGTTGTTGCTTTAGTACATGGTACAGTATTTCCTGGTAATACCACAAATGGTTCCTGTCACCACTGGGCTATTAAGAGCTTTTGTGATATCTAGATATTTTGTTGGGGTTTTTTGCTCCCATTTTTATTACACTTTCTGTTTACACTTTGATAGCTTCTCTGAAGCAAATAATAAACAGAGATGTCTTTTGCACTATATACATAAAAGGAAAGGGCTTGCCTGCTGTATGTTCTAACCTCCCAGGATTCAGATCAGAGAGTTGGCCTAATTCACTGTCATTTAAAACCAGATGTTTTTTCTGGCACACTGTCTTGCAAAAGCAACAACATTATACATCAGATGGTACTCAGGGAAGCTTTAGAGAGTTAAGTGAGATACCACAAATAAGTAGGAACAATAAAGAACTGAAAATAAATCTTAAAAAGGAACCCAAATAAACAAGAGAGATTTTCCTCAACCATCTACTAGATGTTCTGAGTTTAAAGGAGGTTTTTAATGCAACTTTGGCACCAGAATGGAGAGCTGTTTCCTGCTTTAAAAATAGGTGCTGATGCTGGTGTACACTAGTTTACACAGACCTAGTTATTGTTACACAAAACAGATATATTCCTTGCTTCCAGGGAGAGGACAGTGTAAAAAACCATGTACTAGTTTGGAATGCAGATTTTATATGGTTAGTTTACGTAGAAAATGAACTTTGTGTTGGATCTGTGTGACTTCTAGTGAAATTAGGGCAATCTGCCCCAATCAGGGCCTGGGGCCTCATATTCTCTGCAGATAAAACAGGATAAAGTGAAGTAGACTGCCATAAATGTAAGGAGGTTGGGATGTTTTTTGTTGTCCCCTGCTCCACCACGTTCTTTAATGTTCACTTAGCCAGCTCCATGTCAAGCTGAAGAATTCAAGTATGGCATTACAGACACATACAGGACACAAAATTCATGTTATATTAGGTAGATTGCTTCACCAGTTACTTGATAAGCAACAGTCTAAAATAGCTTCAAGCTAAAAAAATCTAAAGATCAAAATATCCACCTAAACCAAACAGCTTTACTAATTCAGGAAAACTGATAATTTACATCCAAAAGTTTCAGACCTTTGAAGTGTGCTACTCATCAAGAATACCACTGCTGGAAAGGTGAGTGTAAAACTTGTATACTTAGTCTGGTGAGCAAAAGAAATTTCCAACCTCCGGGCTGAGAGAAATATCATTTTATTCTCTAAATTGTATACACATCACCAGAATGTTTCCATTTAAAAAGAAAGTCTAACTAAACAAAAGAACTCAGAGAATCAATTGAGTAGCTGGGAATAATTTTAGGAAAATTAATAACAGAGTTGGGGAAAAAATTATAGGAGGAAAACTCTAACAAGAATATCCTCAAATAAATCGAAATCAAGAAAGACAATTAGAAAAAGGAAAAAAAATTCTTCAAAACTCCTTTTGCAAGCAAAGTTTCTAAACCCCAAATGGAGAAATGTTAGGATCACTACAATGCAAATACACTGTACTAACTGATGAAAATCCAAAGAAAGGCATATATGTAGTGTTCAGTACTGCACAATGTGACAAAATTTTCAAAGTAATATGTAGCAAGAGGAAATTGCCACACTAACTCAATGGAAAAATGGAAAATACAGTTTAATGGTCTTTTTTCCTTTTTTGTTTTTGCCTTACTGCGTACGATCTGTTAACCCTCAGGAGGCAGATAACAGACTTAGGAACTACAGAGAGGATGGGGAATGGGAAGGAAACGTCTAAAGGAAATGCCTGTGAGCATAGCTGGATTTTGTTCTGGAACATCTCCGATACCTTTTGATTGATTATAGCCTTGACAGGAGTTAAGCACTGCTCTTATCTTTGTCTACCCCAATACTTTAAGACTCTTCCTTTTAAAAGCATTTTATTTTTCTGATTCTTCCTCTTTCTTTCACAGTAAGTGTTTCTTTCCCATATTGTTCTAATCTGTAGTAGTCCGTCTTTGCTTCCCCTCAGTCTCTGATCCTAACCCAAAAAATTCTAAAGTACTTACTGGTCTCATCCTTCAGACATCATGTGAACAGCATGAAAGAAAGCTGCAACAATTCAAAGCCGTGTCTGTGGTACTGAGAATGGTGCAATATTTTCCCTCCCAGACACTTGGGTGCTAACAAATATATGCCAAATCTTTTGCTCAGGTTTCTCAGTTACGTCTCAACTCCTCCCATGGAGACTACCACTTTCTAGATATTGCATACAGTTGTGTAATATTAAATGTGCTAGGGCCTCCGTCATCCAAAATTGTATGCGGGAAAGTGCCTCTTAAATTTGTAAGCACTCATGTGGTTTTGAATAACTATGCCACATGATTACTACTGTACTGTACCCCCCAATGTCCTCACTGGATATTGTTCAGATTCCCGGGGATTAATTCAGTTTGTTTATCTTGTACATATTTGGAACTAGTGAATTTTTTTGGGGTGGAGAGGTGGGGAAATGGAAGAAAAAAAAAGTTATAAATCTAGCACACTAGAGGGCACTAAAACCTCCGAGATAATCTTGGGCAAAATTTCGCTATATAAGAACTGTAAAATTTATAGAATATTCTACTAATTTTGCTACTCTAGAACAGTCTAGAGAAAAGGTCTACAAAGGACTGTCACTGATATATAAAAACCAAAAGTATTTCTCTCTTTCCTCTTTATCTAAAGATTCCTGTATGAAAAATCTAATCCATGGTAGTAGACATTTGAAAAATACCTGAGACTTTTTAGATGCCGAGATGCAAGAAGTGGAAAATGAACAAGGTAAAAAAAGGCAGAAGGTAGCTGAGGAGAAAATAGTAGAGAACTTTGTTTTAGGGTGATATTTGATGTGAAATACCTGATAAAACTCAATCTCCTAATAAATTTGATTTGTGCTAGATACAAATACTATCACCTGGACTGATAATCCATTGGAAAACAATACTAAGACTTGTAACAAAAAATAAAGTAATTAGCTTGTAAAAAAAACATACTATGACACTTTAGACTATGATGTTTGTCAAGATACATTATGACTGATATGGATGTTTAAAGAGAGTGCAACAGTATTCTAATGACATTTAAAAATTGCCAATTGGAAATAGATAAAAAAAAATATACAAATAATACAAAGGAAAAAATATGGAAATCTGAACCCTAATAACAATCAATTAATGATTTTTTTTTCCCAAAATAAATATACAGGAAATAACCCAGAATATGGGAAAAGAAGTAATGCAGCAAAAACCTCAACAGTTATGACCAGAATCTCATAGTGTTCAAATAAGAACTTACCTTGAAAAGAAATAATAAATCAATTGTCCATACAGAATTGTTGACATTTCACTGAAGAGAAAAGAAATATTTCCTCTGTGTAATTCCAAAGCACAGTATGAAGTCTACCCACATGTAGATATGGATACTCTCTTGGGTACATGATTACTGTAGAAAAACTGAATAACTGAAGGGTAAGAAATGAAACATGAGTAAGAAAAAGATCACAGTGCTTGAAGCGAGTAACAGTTAAAGGAAGATCAAAAGAGCTAAATGTGTGCAGTCTATATAAAAAAACTGTTCAAAAGAAGTCTGATACATCCATAAATACTGGAAATACCCAAAACCACTTGATTGTTGTATTATGGAATATCTAATAACTTGTTTTAATTAAATTTTATTTTTCATGTTACAGTATGGAAAATAGTTAATAACAGTGAAAGCAATGCTTGGTGAGACCTAAGACTATTTATTCAATAAAGTACTATTCATGGGAAAAGGACTTTTTAACTCAAGGAAAACAGAACAGAGTTGAGACAGAAGAGATGGGGGATTATAAGTGATCATGGGCCATCACAAAAAGGCACTTTGTATCATTCTGTATTATGTTCAAAAAGGAGTGAAGTCCTTCATAGTTTGCGTACTTCCTTCCATTGTGGAAATTTGGTATTAGTTCATAGCCACAGTGTCCTTCAAGAACCTTTTACACTTAACATGGACAATCAGAAGTGCAAGGAGTGATAAGAAAGGATCTAAATAATAATATTCAGGGTTATGAGAATCAGCTGAAATTGGAGCAATTCTTTCCAGTGTCCTGGCATAAAAAAAAAAGGTAAATTTATTCAGTCTTCTTGTCAGTGCTTCTATATTTTGTACCTAAGATTCTGAAGCATTCCCAGAAATTATTATGGACCAAGACTGTGTCTAGCATCAGGGGCATGATTCTGCTTAGTTTCTAGCACAGCTATACATGGACCCGTCTCATATCATCTTTGTAATAAAGATGGTGTTTAAATTATTTACTAGCATAGAATCTGAACTAATGGAAAGATGTAATCAGACAAACCATCTTGCGAGGAAGCAGAAGATATTGGAAGAAGTGGAAAAGCTGGCCTGTTGACCAAAAAGGAAAACATAAATAAACCAAACTTCCAAATTGCATTTCAAGATGGGATGGTGGAAGAAACAGTGAAACTAACAATCTTGAAGTAAATTGGTTAATCATAGATTGATAACTTTTTGTTCTCCAGGTTATTCATCCCACTCAGTTTCCACTGTAAAGTGAAGGGGTCACCCAGAGGGTTTTGAATAGCACCTGATTTGGATGCTCCCGCTCAGCCTCTGGAGCAGCCTTTCTTCACTGATTACAGACAAAACCTGAGGTGGGTACCAAAGCTCTTAATGACAAACATTAGTTAGGAAATTGCTGAAAGAAATATAACCCATCTTCTTAGGTGAAGTTGAGGTAAATAAGAAATAAGAAGATGCTGAGTAATGATAAATTTATCTACCCATTAACTGTGACTGAATAGGCCAATAGGTGGGATTAGAGGGAACTACACATTTCCCTGTTAGTAGGACATGCCAAATCTTGCTCAGATGTTTCATTAGCTGGAGCATTATCACAGCTGAATGGTTAAGATTATAGAGCTTCACTGTATACTCTCTGGTTAACAAAACCAGCAGCATCAAAAACCAGTGTGCTTTGCAGAAATGTTAATTTTCCACAGAAATCAGAAACTGAAATAAATTTTAAAAATCAATAAAATTCAATAAAATTTTCATGAAAACTGAAATTGTAACTAAACACTACACATTTTCCACTCCTTACAAACATCTGTCAAGAAAAGCAAAAAGCTCCCGAAATTTTATCCATTTACAGTGCTATTTCTCCACTAAAGAAGCAGTATGTTCTCGATTCTTGCCCTTTTCCAGCCTCAGAAATAAATTTCTTAGCATGTTTAATTTTTTAAGAAAAAAAAATCAACCTATTTTTTGTCAGTAGTAGTTTTGCTTAAAATTCTGAATAATGAGTGCATTTTAAGAGTTCTTGGCAGTTCTTTATCATGGGAAAAATAATCCAATTCTGAGAGAAAATAAAGTTCTGAGAGCAAATGACACAAGGAGAAAACCTACGGCTTTCACAAAATTTGGACCGCATTTGGGTTTTAGCTAGAATATTTCAATTTTCAGGTTATTGATATATTTATCAATATAAATATAAATATAAGCTAAATATATTTAGCTCTAAAACAAATGCTTTACCCTTGTCCTTCCAAAACGCCGTAATCTTTCTTTAATATCTCTAATGAAAAGTTTTCAACCCACATAACAGCATTATTTTTCACTCAGATTTTTATTAGGGACATTTTTTCTGTTACTACTGCTCCAATGTAACCAATATAATCTATGTGAAAATCCCAGGGACAGATCACATCTGGTTTGTTAACCACTTTATTATACATCATATTTGGAATGGGATCAGCATGAAAGATGGCCAGATGCTTGCCATGCCCTAGCAACTTCAACCAACAAGGGCAGGACTCTGGAAGGAGGGGAGATTGCTACTTGAGCAAATTTAGTCCCTGTGCAAATGGGTAGGCATGAAGAGAAAGGCTGAAAATCGAGGAAGAACATCATATCCATGGTGAAAATAAAGTTTTCTAAAAAGGTAGCAAAGTTAATTCCCACAAGTAAATTCTGTTACAAGATGCTCCTGAGAGGGATCATTTTTTATCTTTAACCAGAAGTTTCTTTATATTGAAAGTCATTCTGACTTCACTGGCAAATCCGTGGAAACGAGAAAGTTGGTTGCCTAGTGTGCTTTATGAAAGCATCTTACATAGAACATTCATAAGAAGCATGTTAATAGAGAGCAAATGGAAGTACTTTATAAAAACATGACCATGCTTTATCTTTCTGATCTTTGGCAACATAAGTATTTAATTCATTATTTATTCACCTCGTAACTTTTCCCTGCAATGAAATCTAAAAGACAGGGGATTCCTTTCTTATTCCAAATCTCTGTACATATATGAAAATTGTTTGATTTAGGTGTAGCTCTACCCTGTGAGCAATGCAATGGGACTGGGAATGGGAGCTGCAGCCAGTTCATTGTGTGTAGTCTCTGCTACTTTCTCCTTATGCTTTCCCCCTGGTCCAGCATGGGTTTCCTTACTCAGGATACAGTTCTTCAGTAACTTCTCCAGCATGGGTCTTTCCCATGAACTGCAGTTCTTCAAGGACTGTTCCAACATGGGTCCTTCCCACAGTGTGTAATAGTTCAAGAACAGACTGCTGATCTCATGGGAACCCATGGGGGTCACAGGTCCTGACAGAAAACCAGGATAGGTTCCTCCTCAATCTACAGTGTGTCTATCTGATCCACTGAGGACCTCCCTGAGCTTCAGGGGGACATCCTGCCTCATCATGGGCTCCACCATAAGCTGCTGGGAAATCTCTGCTCCTTCCTAGCCCTTCTTCTTCGCTGACCTTGGTATCTGCAGTGTTGATTGTCTTATATTTTCTCACTCATTTTTCTCAGATGCCATTATGCAGCATTTTTTACCCTGTTTTTATATGTTACCAGAGGCAATACCAACATCAACAGTTGGCTAAGAATTACCAATAGTGCTTCTGTCTTGGAGGTGACTGGAACTCACTCTGTCCAATAGAATGCCAGCTGCTGGTGTCTTTACCCAGAAGCTACCCCTACAGTCCCCTTTCACACCAAAACCTTGCAACATAAATCAAATATTCCGGTACGTAAAAAATTATGCACAAAACTGTACATTTTGCACTTCCTCTATATTCTAAATTTTCTTACCCAGAAATTATAGACTTTGGACTACACAGGCCCCAGTTGTGCCAAGCTCTAAACCTGTATTAATAAATATCAGACCCTTGTTCCAATTACTAATCCCAACCTATCAGTCTACTATATTCCTCACAAGCTTCAGTGTTTATCACCTTCAACAACTATTTTGATGATCAAGTATTATGAACTTGTGGACCTAATGGAGGTTTTTTAGGGATTTTTTTTGTACCTTTGTAGTTTTCTATAAAATAAAAGAAAATCAGAAAAAAAATAATTACCTCTGAGATAAGAGGTACGCCATTTTTCAACCAGCTATAAAGCCCAAGCTATAAATAACTTCTCAGGAACAAAGAATTTGTAATATATGTTCAGCTACAACATTTCTTTAAGACATATAAGAATAATAAAAAATGGAGGGAGTAAATTGCTTCATTTGGCAGTTTCAGGCTGGTAAACAAACATGTAACATCAGAGGCCATAAGATCCATGACGGGTTTAATAAAAGCAAACATTTAGCATCATTTAGCATGCTTTCAGCTGTCTACTGAGAAATGGTACTATGTCTCTCAGAAAATACGAGAGAGGCAACTGTGAGAGACATCTTAGTAAGTAGTCACAGCTTTCCTTGACTTTTAAGAGGAGAGCTCATATTCTTTTTTCTCTTTATTTGTTATATACTCATAATGCAATTTATCATTGACTAGCTCTAATTTAACCAATGGACTGAACAAGCACTAGGCAGGAGCAGAGATCAGAAAGATAATAGAGTACAGATATGGTTCAGGTACAGCTGAGAGGAGTCCAGTTTGCATGTTTCAAAACTATTTGATGATAAGAACCAAAGGACTCTATGTGGGCTCATTTGGGAGTGCACTTCTGACCCAAATGGAAATGATATTTTAGACCATGTGAACTCTCTCTTCTTCAGGCCAAGGGCAAAAGCTACTCAGTTTTAAAATAATCACGAAGTACTTTCTTGAAAGTAATGTCATATAAATTGCCTTTGATTCTAGTAGCTATTCTTTTGGCCTTTTAGTCATGTTTTCTTGCTTTTTACCTTTTTTGTTTTTCTTTTCTTTTCTTTTCTTTTCTTTTCTTTTCTTTTCTTTTCTGTCCTGTATATGACCTGTTCTTAAGAGCCTTACATGATGGGGATTGATTTCTTAGTTTACCTAAACAATATCTTCAGTCACTGTAACAAAGAATAGCAGTACTGAATTATGTATTTACTGCTACAGAAAACAGGGTTCTGTCCAAAAAGTAGAAGTATCTGAAAAAGTCCTTAGATGAGAAACTGTTTTCTCTTGTCTTAGTTCTCTTCAAGTATAGAAATTACAGCTGTTAATTACTATGATTAGGCTGTAGCTGACTTCAGCAAAAAGTGTAATATTTAAATTGTTTTTTTGTATCATGAGGCTACAATTTTAAGAAGCTTCTGAAAGACAGTCTTAATCGGTTTTCACTATTATAACAGTTAGAAAATAAGGTTAAAAGAAACCTCAGTGGGTCATTTAACTTCAAAGACAAGATCAAGTTTACCTATACATGCAAATACTTACGCATCTTCAGCAGTGGAGGTAGAATCTTATTGCTTAAGTTATGCTAAGAATTAACTATTTTTAACCTTAGAAAATCTCCTAATGTTTGAAATAGCTTTGTAAATGCCCCATGTATTTCATTATTTCTGCTTAGCAAGCTTCTTTCTGCTCAGTAAACATGGGGAACAATTATTTCTTCCTTTGGGAGTTGGTTGACATAAATATTTGAATACAGCTGTTGAATGTCCTTCCATTTTCTATGGACTATGAACTCCAAAATCTTCAGTCTTCCCTAGTTGATCATATTTCCAATACTGTTCTCCAAAGATATCCACGGTTGTTACACAGCTTTCTGAGCTTTCTGATATTTGTGTCCTGAAAAAAATATCTTGTTGGGCACTTTAACCAATACTAGGTAGAACAGGAGCATTGCTTCATGAGATTAGCAAATTATTTACTGTAAAGCAGGAAGATCTTCAGGCTTTCTTGACTGGTTTCAGTCAGGTGGTCTTGGTCTTCATGATTATCCCACAGTAGAATGGAATGACTGTGGAAGACATATGAATATGTTGGGATATTACTGAGATCATTATCTTAGCTTCTGGCTTACAACTGAAAGAAGTCCCAGACAGGTGATAGTTCAACAATTAAGGAACTGTTGCCAACATTGATTACAGATGTATGGGCCCCCAGTGATTCAGGATGTGATGTTGACCCAGTTTCAAAATAGTCTGAGCGATATATCAGATTTACGTGCAACAGTATCTATTGGTTTTTGAAGTATTTCTGGTTAAATGCATGTTAATTAATCCAGATATGCATGTTGCATATCCTAGCAGTGACCAGGCTTTGTACTTCTCATAACATTGAAGCATGTGAGATGATTACAGATCCTGCTAGGACAAAACAAACAATTTCTACATGATTTCACTTATAATAATAATAACTGACATAGCTTAAAGTAAAAGGCTAAATCAATTAATTCCTATGGAGCCTCACAACTCATTTAAGACTAGAGAATTAATTATAGTAGGCTTTCTAAAATGAAAATAAGTCAAAATAGGTAAACCACCATGAAGGATTTAAATTCTGTTCATACATATATTCATTGCAAATCGAATTTTTTCCTTTGACATTGCTGAACCCTGACATTGCTAGCCACCTTTATCACACTCATTTGCTATCAGACAGCAGATTAAAAAATATGAGAAATCAGAGTAGATTTTTTACAGTCTGATCTTGTCAATATCTTTTCATTAGTTAGGAAAAGTCATTTAGCTATAATATGAACAGTAACAATATTTACTGAAATTTGAAATACCCAGAATTTTACTTTGATTTCAGTGCTTCTCATGTTTCTTATTAAATTCTGCTTTCTATACTGCCAGTTCACTCTTATTTAATGAGAAATAAAAGATCATCCTTTCAGATATTTAAGAGTGACTACACACACCCAAATAACACACAAAGCCAAAGCTTCTTGTTAGTTATTATTTTGCCTTATGCTTTTTAGATTCATCTTTGTTTTTAAAAGAACAAATAGAATGTAATGAAAACTCTGAAAAAGGAGCATCAGGACTTGGTTTATCCTGAACTTAGACTTCAACAGTATATTGCAACAGAATGGAGAATAAGGTCCGTAGGGAATTAGCTTTGACAGCTGTGTAAACAAGATAACTAAATTTCTCAGTTTAAAAGGGGGTAATAATAAGTTTCTTTATGCAGACTGAATTTTGACAAAACAAAATATTTATGCAAATAGTTAGAGCTATGTAGCCACCCAAGTAGACAAGACTATAAGGCATTTTTCGAGAATTTCAACAGAACTTTGAGCCTGTGAGATATGGTGCACTGGTAGATGCACTGCATTGCACCCACGTGCTATCCCACTATTGTTAACATTGAAGAATACCTTCAAGAGAACCCAGAAGACCGGCATTATTCTTAGTGTTAGACTTGTGAAATGGATTGGCCCAACTATCTGCATAAAAGAGTTTGTATGCCCCTTTCCTCGTGTTGCACACAATTCCACCACCCTAACACATATTAATTTTTATTATTTCACTGTCTTACACATTGACTAAGAAACAGAGGATATCAATTCTTATACCTTAACCCCATGAAATCCGATCTTCTCACTCTCTTTCTCCTGCACAGAGCAGAGAGATTCACAGTTGTGGAAAAAGAGCTAAAAAAATGCTTGAAAGTGTTATTGCAAGAAGTTTTTGAGCTAATCTACTAATCATGAGCTAACCTCAAGACTTCTACACTATGATGCTCTTCCAATTAAGCCAGAACACCGTATTTTAATACACAGTTAGGAGTTGAATACCTAGAAAATTCAGAAAGAGCAGAAGATTGATGCAGTGATTTAGTAAAACTATGCACAAATTGTACACACTTAAATTACAAACTATCTGGATGCTATACCATTTCCACTATAAACTAACTATCTCTTAGGACTGCCTTTAATCCAGATCATTTTAGTGATCTACTTTAAACAGCTATGCAAACAGCCTTGATGGGATA
This sequence comes from Pedionomus torquatus, assembly GCA_013398155.1. Classification (NCBI taxonomy): domain Eukaryota; kingdom Metazoa; phylum Chordata; class Aves; order Charadriiformes; family Pedionomidae; genus Pedionomus; species Pedionomus torquatus. The sequence goes on along the minus strand of VZRU01020015.1, from coordinate 206,584 downwards.
TAAAGCAGATGTGGAAATCAATGGCCAGAATGAAGGGAATGGTCCAGGATTTCTCTACTTTTCTCCATTTCTGAAGCCAGCACATTAAGAAACTATGATATATCTGGTTTGTTTATGTAGGACTAGGTAGATCCTTCATATTCATTCTGTAAATAAGAAAAAGAAAAGGAGCAGAATCTTCATATTGTTGCTAAGGAATTCAATGTGAAGAATCGTTGCTACACAGATGGATCTGACTTTGATTTCGAAATATTAAAGGAAGTGTTCTTCACTCTTCTCCTTCAGGCTCTTCAAAATTAGATCTTTCCACACAGAGAAATTTTTAACAGTGGCCTTACCACAAATTTATTGCAAGTTGGAGCATAGAAAGTTTCATTCAAATATGAGGAAAAACTTCTTTATGGTGAGGGTGACAGAGCACCGGAACAGCCTGCCCAGCGAGGTTGTGGAGTCCCCTTCTCTGGAGACCTTCAAGCCCCACCTGGATGCAGTTCTAAGTAATGTCCCCTGGGCAATCCTGCTTTAGCAGGGGAGTTGGACTAGATGATCTCTAGAGGTCCCTTCCAACTCTGACAAATCCTCAATTCCATGATTCCATGACTAGCAAAGAGATAGTAATTTAATATCATTGATGTGACCTTTTAGTATTTCTTGTGCAAAATAAAATAAATATATAGAAAGAAGTGTGCGTAATAAAACGTTGTGTCTTTTCTTCTTCCCTGTAATAATTTATTGTTAATATTTCTGTTTAATGTGATGAATATTCTGTTGACTACAAATCCCATGTACACAAAAAATAGGTAGGATTGCCTTATGGACAAATTCCCTATTATAAATCACAGTTGCTGCTCTTTTCCTGCTAATTTGCCAGAGGTCTTGTCAATGCTTGACAATATTATCAATTTGAAAAGTTCAGGGTCATCAGAATTTCCTTTGTTTTATAATTCTTACCATTTACCAGTAAACATTCTGACACAGATTGTGTTCCAAAAATATTTTAGATCTCTGTTAAAAGTTAACCTTTTCTAATTGTTTTGGGTTTTATAACATCCATCTGAAGGTTCAGAGTGACTCCCTTTTTATCTCCTTTAATCTTTCTGACCCAGATACAGTAAGAGCACCCACGGTTGGTATTCACACAGGAAATCTTGTGTTTCAGTGTTTCATTGTATCTGCTCCCACGGGATCCCAAATACTGCAGTGAAAGCTCAGATTTTACATCTATGAATAGCACTACTAAGGGACTAATGCATAAAGATGTACTTAGAACAGCTCAAGAAGTTCCTTTCAGTCTCAGAAGGCTGGCTGAATAAAATATGGAGACATCAATTTCCATGCACACCCCATTTTCTGCTAGCATTAATAGGATAGTTTGGTACATTCTTATACAAGATCTTATTCTGATAAAAACTCCATACAGAGAAGTTTTTCATAGAGATAAAGAGTTAAGAAATATGCCAGAATAACAAGTTTCATAAAGTTATAAAATATGCCAAAGCACCAAGCTAGTTCCACTCTCAATGCTGAGGTGCTGCTGTTGCTTAGATACACTCAAACTCACTTGAGCCAGTTTTTCTTGCTACTGATTTGGCCATCTTATTTAGTATATCTATTCCACTGCACAGAAAAACTCACTGATGTGTAGCATTTGCAATATATAATTTTTGGACAGTGTTGTCCAGAACAATCAAAGTATCTTTGGTATATAAGGTCCAGATTCAAGATTATAATTATCAGTCCCAGCTAGCACATCTGTTTACAGTAATTTTCATATCTGACGCCTTAAACAGGGAGATTTTTGATGTTTTATATCTACATGTATTATATCCTTCCATATATAAAGACAAACACATCTAATTTGGTTTCTGTCAGTTATTGATGCTTTGAACAGAAGAACAAACTCTGTACCTTTCTTAATCTATGATCTAAATGTCTGCTACTGGGTAGTCATAATTCACAGTCTGAATAGTGTGGTAAGACTTTATGGACAACTAAGAAATATTTCATACACTTGTTGCAGTCCTAATCATCTCTGATACAAGGTTACTAAATACGTGTGATATTCTTCCCAAAGAAGTGGGGAGTGAAGAAGAAAATTGCATTTTACCATATCCTATATGCCCTTATTCAAAAGTTAGTGTTTTGTTAAATATAAAAAAGTTGAAAAGGTATGGATTCTCATAGTTAATTTTATTTCATTTGAGAAAATGTTTACTGTTGGACTTTTATATTGGAAGGAGAAAAACAGCAGAAAGTGAGCTTTTGAGACTGCTACTATGACAGCAACAAAATGGACAAAGCCAAAGAAAGAGAAAATGTGGCACATAATCAAGAAGTTCTTTTCCCATTAATTACAGTTCAGGAATGTAGAAGGCAATGGTCCAGAAGCAGGGGAGAGAAGACTTCTGGTAATCAAATTTCTAATAATGGAAATCTGACTGAGAGAAACAAGTAAAAAATAGGAGAAACAGAAGGTCATAGGAGACCTTGAATAGATCAAGGATCTGCTAGAAGATACATGGTGAGAAAGGAGAAGAGTGAGCATGAATCATGTTTCTCCTAGGACTATAAAAATGAAGAAAGACATTGCATCTGGCAGTTTTTCAAGCAAATGGAAAAGCACAAGGGTAGGGTGACCGGAAAAAGGAAGACTTTAATTGAATCAAATAGTGATGAAGTGGAAATTCACCAATGCTTTGCACCTTCAACCATCTCCTAGATGCCAGCCTACTTAAGACTTTGACCCAGAAGCAGTGTTCATAATTGTAACTGATGTTCCACTGTTTAAAGCCAGAAAACAGTGTTTCCATGTAAAGGCCAGATTATATAGCACAGATGCAACAATGTTTGGTAGTTTACCACCACCAAAAGAAGTCCTTGCCAACTGGAACCCTCTGTGATGACTCCCCTTCTTCTCTCCTATTACTGCCACTTCCTTTGTGCTGGATGCAGTGATTGTTGGACCTTCAGTGAGCTGATTCACCTCTCTGAACAGAAAATCAATCAAGCATCATCACTATTTTTATGGCACACCGTGTTGCTGATTTTGATGAAGGATCACACAAGAGCAAGTGCAAGGAGGGAGAGGAGTGACCTGCTGTAAATACAGAGGGCATTCTCAGCTGCCTTGTATATAGTAATGTCCAAGTAAATTCATTCTGCAATTTTTTAAGAGAATTACTGAGAGTCATATTCAAGCTTTTTATGTTCTTGGTTATGAGAAATGAAGAATTTCTACTGAAGATTATACCTGTGATAAGTATTCAACAACTGCAGACATGATAAGAAGCAGCCATGCAAAGACTTCCCTCTCATTTCTGAACAGGCTTCGTAAAACAGATGGACAATAGAAACTGCTGATATGATGGCCTGCTTCTTCTGTAGAAATCAGTGCTGGATACCATTGTGAAAAAAGATAGTCCAAGTTAAATTCCACTATATAGGTTACACTTGCATGGCTACAAACATGAAAAAATATATATCAGATCTGTTTCTGTCTGCCATTTGAAGATGTAGAAAAGGTGCGGATCATAAAAGAAAAGAAAGGAGACAAATGAGTCTGGGGAAAAATTTCAGTTCATGAAACACAGGCCCATTCCTTAAATAATTCAGTATAGGTCCTTAGCAAAAGGAAGCAATGCCAAGGCTATTTGCATGTGGTAGAAAAGGGATATTCTAGGAATAAGTTTTGCATCGGTTTGTTCTTTTAAGGAAAAGAGGCAAAGCAGTGTCTGTGTTAAGAAGTATGTTCCCTCTTATATTACACTCCTCTCACAAACAATACAAACATAATTTCCATGACAGAAGTCCTTTCCCTTAAAAAATAAATAAATTGTTATTTATTTTGTCTTCTTGTCTGAATATCCAAACCTAGTTTAGTGGAAGGTGTCCCTGCCCATAGCAGGGAGGTTGGCACAAGATGATCTTTAAGGTCCCTCAACCCAACTTCCAACTCAACTTGGTCCCCTTCCAGCTCAAACTGTTCTATGTTTCCGTAACATTATCAGTTCCTGTCCAACACTGCATAAATTTACTGGATAAATGTAAAGTAAAATCCGTAGTCATCAGTAATTATCATCATTACATGTTGCTCTCAGCTGAGCTCTTTTTAATACCAGTTCTCTTATAATTGTGTCTAAAAAATAGTCCTTTATCACTTGTTGATCACCTGATAGATGTTCTGTCAATTCCATACACCAAATGGAATTAAAATGAGAGCAATAAGGTAAAGAAAAATTGTTGAAAGCTAGAATTATAGATTTAAAAGTTTTTATTTCAATACATCCATAAGATGCTGTACTGGTTTTGTTTGGGGTAGAGTTACTTTTCCTCACAATAGCTAGTATGTAGCTATGTTTGGGCTTTCTGCTGCAAACAATGTTGATAGTACAGTGATGTTTTCGTTAGTGCTGAGCAGTGCTCATGTACAATCAAGGTTTGCTCAATTGTGTGAGGAGTAGAAAAATCTGGGAATGTACAAAAAAGTTGAGAAACAGCACAGCTGAGACCGCTGACCCCAACTGAGCAAAGAAATAATCCATGCCATATGACGTCACGCTCAACATTTAAACCTGGGAGAAGGGAGAGCAGATGTTTGGAGTTAGGGTGTTTGTCTTCCCAAGTAGCAATTATGTACGATGGAACCCTGCTTTCCTGGAGAAGGGTGAACCCCTACCTGCTCATGAGCGATGGTGTATAAATTCCTTGTTTTGCTTTGCTTGTGTACACAGCTCTTACTTTAGCTTTTAAACTGCCTTTATCTCAAATCATGAGTTTTCTACTTTTTCTCTTCTGATTCACTCCCCCATCCCACGGGGTTAGAGGGAATGAGCAGCTGTGTGGTGCTTAGTTGCCAGCTGGGGCAATCCTGACAGCTGCTCAGAAACATATAGAGATCCCATACTTTTTTCATCATCACAGAGTGCTTCAAACACAAAAGGTAACAGCAGTAACTATCTCCAAAATTTCAGAAGTCCTATAAACATTCTTTAAATAAAATTGGAGTTGCCAGTTTTGCGTGGAGGTTTTCTTGCTACTCATTAAGGACTTTCTGATTTTGACAGGACTCTCAGAGTGGCATGAAAGGGTTTGCTCTCACTGTATTTGCAGTCTACCCAAAGTCTAGAATTCCAACATGGATGAGGTAAACCTTCAGCTTTTTTTAAACTCCCATTCTGCTCTCAACTGGATAATCTTAGGAATTATCAGCTAATGTAGTCAATTGTATTTATTAATGAGTGTGTCACTAATTGACATTTTAATTGACTAATAACATTTTAATGTCATTTTATTTTAAACTGTCATTGATTTTAGTATGTTTTGAGTCAAGAAATTGTAGGTTATTTGTACCCATTAAAAAAATGAAATACACTAGATTTGTTTATTCTTGAAAGAACAAATGTGAAACAAAATAGAACCTTGGTATCTATAGTTCTCTTGCATAGTCACAAGACAATGGGATTTTTTTTCTCCACCAATTTCCCATGAAGAAAAGGGTGTTGTATGTAGAGATTGTGATTATAGAGAAAGTTTGAGCTCAAGACTTGTTTTCTTACTTTGAAAGCTCAAAAGTTCATGATTGGTTAACAGAAACTATCTCTTTGCCTTTTGAAAATGTAGACCTTGCAAGGGCTCTAACTCAGTAAGAGTTCAAAGCAGTTTATAGTTCTGTAATAGTTACAACCTGGATTACTGAAGCTATAGCAAGAGTAAAAGAATGCAGTTTTATTAGGACTGGCATCTTTGAAACAGAGTTTCTTAGTGCTACCAGAAGAGACCCGTGGTTTTGTGCAAGAGCATTGCTCTACCTTTGACTTTAAATTCTGACTTTTGAAAAGCCTGAATGATACCAATATATTTGCTACTACTGTACAATAGGTTCATCTGGTCATCTCATCTAGATTAAGTCACTTTACTGGAGAAACTTTTAGAAATCTGTATAAAAATAGAAAGGTTTGATCTTAAAAAACATTGTAGTGCAAGATATGGACACAAACTCTTTATTTGCAGTAATGGGAAAGAGGAATCAGAAAATATATAAAGGTTGTGGAAACTAGTGGCAAGGAGGATAGTGTTATCAATCACCAGGAGGGATGAGAGGAATTAAAGACTTCAGTCCCAGAACACAGGTTTCCTCTCTTGAGTTTAAAAAGTCTGTCTGAACATTCTGAATCAACCATTCTGAATCAATGAGTTTCTCTTGATAGATCCTAAAAAAGGATTTACTGATTTCAAAACTAGTATTCCATTCTGCATAGACCATTTCAGCCTGACATTAAATCTTAGCAATTGAAGTTTTTTTGGTGTTTTCATCCTAAGTCATTTAAATAGAAGCTTTAAATGAAACACCAGGACTATGAACATAACAAGCAAAGAAATTTGATCCAATTTAACTATATCCAATATAACTATATTATAAGATTTTACAATTTTTATTCATGTTTCTCTTTTTATATGAGTAGGCAACGACTAAGTAGAGAGGGTTCAATTAAAAATATGTCACTGTCAAAGTGGTGATGCAAACACTAACCTGAAAACCCAAGTCACTCATTCATTAGGATGCACGTTGTGACATATATTTCTCTAAATTGGGATAGAGTTGAACTGATGAAAGTTCTTAATCAGTGAACAGGAAAATCTTGCATTTTATCTCCCCCATCCTGAGGACTGAATGGTTTTTAAAATAGTTACTCTATATTTTATTTCAGCTATTTCTTGTCTATGAATTTCCAGAGTTCTGCTCACCAGATTATCTTGCTTGGGACCAATTTCTGCGAGGAGTGAACAATCCCTGCCAATTATTGGCTTTCCAGTTTAATATTTCAATTATTTGCTGAAGATATTGTGACTGACATTTATATGGTGTCCTTATATTGAATGTAGAAAGTATTTTGGAAAACTAATATCATACTAATATGCAACAACAATAGTGCTCAAAAATATAAGAAAGCCCAGCACAAATAGACTTGAACAGCAGACATGCATGATGCAGGATACCAGCCTGGATACTCACTCTCACTGGTAGACATAGCTTTGAACTAGGGAGAATGTTTTCCAGCTGATTAGTATTCAAATTGCTGATATCTTTCTTAAAAGAAGGTTGTAAACATGGTGTGGTTTTGGGGTGCTGGAAAATCTGGAAGCTGGTTTTTTCCACCTTTGGGGAAAAAAAAACTGTGAAGAACAGTTGTCAATATTATAAATACATGCAAACAAACCCTTTTGTGCTGCATTCTGTGTAACCTCATAGCTCATGGGGTGCAATGTTCAGATTATTCTGGTCAATATTCAATGTTAAACAGTGAACAACATGATCTACTGCCTTTCCTCTTCCCTGATGTGATGCCATCTATCGTTATAGATTGCTGCTCTCACTCAAGGCAGCAATAAATACTGTTGGCAACCTGTCGTGCTAATAGTTCTCAGATCCTTATATTTTTTTTTCCGGAATCAATGGACCTTATAAAATTTGTTCCTTCAAAAATTTCTGGGTAGCTCCAACGCTATCTGATTTATAGCAGTTTTAAATATTTTATCAGGTTATGCTCTAAAAAGTCCAGTCAAATTAGATATCTTTGTCTTTGGATCTGTTGTTCCCCTGTGCAAAAGACATGCTTTTATCATTTCTGTTGAACACGCTATAATTTGCTTTACTCCTAGCCAATATCAGTTAAAAATAATGTCTCACACAAGAATAAGCCTACTCTCTATCAATTAGAAAAGCACGTTTGTAAGGCTTAGTTAATTCAAAGTTGCCCAGCAGGATTACTTTGAGAATAATGCTATATTTTCACTCTCAGTTCTTGTTAATTAGTAGGCCATAAAACAGTTCTTACTCACCATAAACTTTTTAAAGTTCAGATAACTAAGATACATTTATTTCATCTCATTGTTCTTTCAAGTTTTAATCAGCTAAAAATGCTGCTTCTTATTTTTCTTACCACGATGTATACTTATTTCTAGTTCATATTGTTATTAATTTGCATATCAGAAGGATCTGTTTGACTGATGCTTTATCATCCTTTTACAGATATTCCATTTCTTTTAGCAGGTAGTAAATTACAATAAAAATATGCATTTTCTGATAAAATTACTTTGAAGGAAAAAAAAAAAGAAATTATGAAATGTCCTTCATCAAGTGCTGCATAAACCCCTCTTACTTTGTTCTCCACATGTTTGAAACCATTTTTCTTTTTTTATTGTATCACAAAGGAAAAAAAAATCTTTTATCCAAATCAGTGCTTTAAACTCAGCACTGCTGTGGGCCTCCAGAGTAACACAGCCTACAACTGTCTAATACGTCAGCCCACACTTTGCAGCAGTAAATTTTCTGTGTCTGAGAGGGTTTTAGTAGAATTTCCACAGGACTTTAAAGTACAACAGAATCTGAATTATTTTTGGACTTAAAATTAAGAATTATTGCACAGAGTGATCTGGTATCACAGTATTACTTATTTTAATAATAAATGCATTTGGTTTTGTTTCCACATCAATTTTTTACTTCTTAGGGGATAATGGATTTGAAGAGAGTACACAATTGCATGGCTGATATTTTCAGAAAAGTTGCTGAAATAATGAAGTATATAAACGAAGTATATAAAGAAGCTGTAGCCAAGATAGTATAGAATTAGCACATCAGTTACACAATTGATTACTGGCTACCACAGGAAGAACAGAGGGAGGCAGTAGTACCATACTAGTAGTACTTACCATGGAGATTCAAATACTCTACAGTTTTGTCCAACAGTATTTATTTTTTTTTTATTTTCAAAATAGCTAATACCCTGGTTAATCTTACTGTAAATCTAACGAGATCTTGCTTATCTTTCATATGCTTACTTATCTATGTCTTTGAAGGTGGGCAGATTCTAGAACAATGAGTTGAGTAAATTAACTACTCTTCCTCCAGGGCAGAACTTAAGGCTACTGAACCTTTATAATTTAGTAAGATCACTTTTAACAGAGCATTTAGCACAGACTTTAATTCATTCTCTCGGGAAGAATGACAGTATAAACACCTGCTCAGCCAGGACAAAAATAGCTTAGTAATATAGTGGAATCCTCACTGATCCTCGGACAACCTCTTTCTGTTGTCCAGCACTAGATCTTTGGTTAGAATTTTCATTGCCTTGTTGAAATTTAGATAAACAATTTTCCCTGGCAAAGGAGGCATGTAAATGTGTTGAGAAAAGAGCAAGAGTGGCAATGAGGACTCAGGTTTCTTTGCCTAAGACTTCATTTTAGCACCTTAACAAGAGCTCCATTTTATTTTCCCAGCTTTCCTACCTTATTTTCCTCATTTACCTACCCCTGAAGCAGAACACAGAGATTCAAGAAATGTATGCTAGGAATATTCCACGTGCCCTTTTAGCTGGAACATCTCTGTTTCCAGGACTCTCACATCTGTCACAAGATGAATCATCATCCTTTGGCTGCACCTGCCATGCAGACACCTTGTAAATTATGTCAATAAAAATTTGCAATGGGATTCTCATAGCCCTCCCAAAAAGTGGCCTCATTTTGGCTGAGCTGGTAAGAAATCCACACATTTCTTAGCTGTCAGCTACACTTTGCCAAGGTCCACAAACTGCAGCTTAGGAAGGGCTATGTAAGATGGCCTTTTTGCCCTTCTGATCTCAATCCGCCTGGCTCCAGGCTGTTTCCTTGTGTGACCTTGAGGTTATTACCAGTTGAGCCAGCTGGCAACAGCCTCAAAGACCTGATTTCTTTCACTTTGAATTAGATCTGCATAAATCCCTTGCCAAGTAGGCCTCTATCCAAAGTCATGGACAGTCTTTGAAATGTACTTGAAAACCCAGTTTACCAGCTAAATGAGATAGAGGAGTGATAGGAGAAGTCCCCTTCAACATAGGTTTCTGTCAGGAGCTACTCCCCTGTAACACGTCCTTCGACATAACAAAGGAGAGATGCTGTTGCAGCTCAGTGTCTCCATGGGATTTCCTTATCAGAATGGCATAAAGACAGTGAACTGTGGTTTGTACAAAAGGTTTTGTATAGTACTTTAATTCCTTATGACAGGTACAGGATTCTGAAAGAAAATAGCTCCTGTTTGACCTGGTGTTTCAGCTGTTTTTTGACAGATGTTTCTCACATACAGATGTTTCTGTATTATCCATAACTGTATTCTCCATAACTGACGTGCACACAGCTGATGATAGCAATGACCTGCTATCCAGAGGGATCTACAAAACTGGAAAAGATGGTGAAGTAGAGACACATAAGATCTGTGTTGAACAACTGTGATTTAGCTATCTATTACATCCACAGAAGAAAAGAGAGTATTAGATTGTCGGTTGTACTACTACTGGTAGTCTTAATCAGTCAAGATATGTAGGGAATAATTTGGTCCTGTCAACCTTTAATGTAAATAGAAAATAGACAAAGTAGTAGTAGGTTCTAGTCTCACAGTCACATAGCATCTTACATACAGCTCACATGCATACACAGAGAGTGGGAGCACTTTCCTGTCTATAAATCAGACCAAACATCTATGTCTTGTTCTGACTTTGTGCTACCAGAATTTCACTGGCCCCAGCCCATTCCCCGTATTCCAGGGTGCCAGCAGCAGAAGGTGTTCAGCATGTTCCAACATACATTTTCTTGTTGCCTGGACTTCATTCAGGGAAGAAAGTTTACATGTCTTTTTTGTGTGTCTGTATCCTCTAGCTGTATGCTTTGGTCTAATAGGAGATATTATCTCCCTCTACAGTTATTGCAACTGAACAGTTATGCCCCTGGTGTCATGACAGACTTGGTGAAAGAATGTGTGACTTTACCCTGAAACACAGTAAAGCCTTTGTTTTTCAGTATGGCACTTCCTTGAACTCTGTGTGGAGTAGAAATTTTAACTTTGTTTAGGTCTTACTGGCTCAGAAAATGTACGGATGAACATCCAGATGGTAGATAGGTACATTATACATTAAGTCTTTAATTCTGAAACTTAATGACCCATCAGCTTTTCTTCAACCAACAGATTCTTTCTATCGCCCCAGGTGTTTTTTGAGCAGGACTCATGCCACATCTCTAGCTTTCTCATGGGCCCTGTCACATATTCACATTTAATTATTTTTGTGCTGGTTGGCTTTGGATGTGGGATGCCCTAAGCAGTGTGAAGTCGGTAGGAAGCAGCAGCTGAGCACATTTCTGCTGTATAGCTTGTTCCAGTGATGTGCTGTTGATTGCCTGTTGTTTGGCAGGGATGGTGTAAACACGTTCACTCCAGCTGGAATCTTTAGGATGTCTTGTACCCCATGAAAATGAGACTTTAAAAAAACCTGTGCTGTTCTTTGACTAGATTGCAACTGCAGCTGATAAAGATAAGCAATGTTCTTTAACTTCTCTAAGGTATTTAATTTATTACAAGATGATAATTGAGCTTAAAAGGAAAACAACGGCTAAAGAAAATGAAACTGGGACACATGGAAGTGGATTAGAGGTTGAAATAGCTATAGGCTGCAAACCATAATGCCTGACTGGGAAATGTCAACCAGTTAGAGACTTTCTTCGCGTATTTTTCTAAAAGTAGTTCTCACTTCAGTCTTATTCAGTATTTTAATTAATAAGCTGGAAGAAAATGTGAAATGGAAATAAAGAATGCAGATGACAGATTGTGGGGCTGTAAGTTGTAGTGGTGGAATGTGATAGAAGATAAAAAATATGAATTATTTTTTAGAATCACAGAATCATTAGAATTGAAAGGGACCTTAAAGATCATCGAGTTCCAACCCTCCTGCTGTGGGCAGGGACACCTCCCACTAGACCAGGTTGTTCAAAGTCCCATTTAGCCTGGCCTTCGAAGTCTCTCATTAGGTCAGATATGGTCTGGACAGAGCTAGATAACAAATCATAGAAGTTGGGGGAGGGTGAGGGAGGAGAGGAAGAAAACTCTTTTGTTTCCTACTATCTGATCAGTGGAAATTTTCCAAATTCAAAAGTAGATGTTAAATACTTTTAAGTGGATGAATATTATCTGTTTTAAAAATTAACCAAAGAAATTATTAAAATATTTACATCTTGTACAAATCTTCAGCATTAGACATTTGAAAGTTTTTTAAAGTAAAAGAGAATAATTTCAACACAATTTATGTGTTGATTTATGGCAAAAAATATATTATTCCACAATATAAAACAATTTTTCTTTTTAATAAATGAATTAATCTAAAAACCAGTTGATTAAACACACCAGTGTGTATTTGCAAGATATTTTAATGGCATAAAATCTAATTTTTCCTAGATTTAAAATTATGGGAATTGTATATCTTTTCATACCTTAAAAAGAGCATAAAAACATTTTTTCAGTAGAAAAAAATACACTCTTGAAAAATGGTCTGCAATCAGTGATACATCAGATATGTTAAAAAGTGAAAGAAAATGGTAAGTAATAAAGAGGTTAGAAATTTTTTAATGAAAGAATTACTATCTGAGTCATCTTTGTCAATCTCTTTTAAAAGCTGCAAGATTTCTAGTGGCTTTTAGATCAAAGAAATTCTGAACCTTGATACACAAGTGTAGTAATGGAAAAGGCAGATGATGAACAAGCAAATCTGAGACAAATTTGAAGATAATGATCCAAGCTTTAAAGCTTTTAAACTGGAATGTAAATCTTGGGAGTGCAAATTTCTTTGTAAGATTCAAGCTACTCTGCCTTAGAAAGAGCAAGCCAACTAAATGTGGGCTATGTCTATACCTCATTAAAATCAACTGGAATCATTCCATTGACATCAATGGGCTTTATCTAAGACCAACTTAAAAATATCTCTCTCCTGAATAATACTAAGGGGGGGGGGGAAGCTTACTGACTGTCTTTTCTATACATAATAACATCTGACATATATAAAGGAACAAAGGCTTCCTACAGACAAATAGAAAAGGATTGAAAGATTTACACAAAAACAAATTAGCTGAGGAGAAAACTCTACTATGTCCTGTATCATCAAAACACTGTCCACAAAAACTCAAGAGTGGTCTAAGAGGTATGAAGTAACTTTAGAATAACTCCTAGACTTTCCAGAGAAATCTTTTGTTCTGAAAATGAGAACATATAAAAATGGTTCAATTAACCTAACTTGCATGGTTTTCTATGCAGACATGAGTATTCGACTTTGTTATAATCTTTCTTTCTGTCTAGAGAGAACAGATTTCCTGATGGACTTGTCAAAACACATGTAAAAATTGATATCAATATATCAAATATGGACTTTGTATTCATAAGCATACTTACTTATGAACAAATTAATTATTTTTCTTTACTTTAGCCATTAATGACAGACAGGAATATAAGCCTGCTGCACGATACAGAGATATTTATGCTGAAATATGCATGGTCCCTGTGATCTAGAATTTAGATTTTTTTTTCATAATCATAAGGACACCTATACAAATAAAACAATCTTCAAGGGCTTTTGACACATATTTGTGACCTGTGAAACAAGCAATCTGTCCAGCAAATATACTCTGCTTTAAGGCAGTACTGATGACCACGTGTGCTCCCTTTTTCCCTTCTCCCACCCCACTAAGTACAATTGTCTGCAGAAGAACCAGAAGTGACACAGGTTACATTATGGGTACTGTAGAAATTATTTATCAACATAAGATTTCGATTATGTAGTTTAGTTACTGAGAGATGACATACTCAGAATAGGAAGAATAGGACCTTATTGATTATTAACAAAATAAGAAACACACGGACCTGTGCAAAACAATGCCTTTCCAGATAAAAGGATCAACGTATAAAGTACTAAAGACAGAAAAACTGGTTGTTAACTTAAATGAGCTGATCCCTTGTCTTTAACTTACTACAGATCTCCTTTTCTAAAGGTAGAACCTATTAGATTTAAAGGCTAAAACATATCCTTAAACTGCTTTTACAACAAGTTGTGTATGTTTTGGGAGTTCTTAAGGAATTTCCTTCGTTCCTTTGCATGGAATCAAAACATAATCCTGGGAAGTACAGGATGAAAATGTTAAGTATCTTGGGAAGTTTCAGAGCAACCAGGGTTGTATGTGACAAGTTTAAGTGTCTTCAGAGTAAGAGCAGCCACTGTCTGAGGTTCTTGAGTTATAACTATGTGCAAGTTGATGAGGGCTTTAGGATGGTCAGACATTTACCTCCAAGTCCATTCACTCTAGTAGTCACAATAATAATTGATTCATTCAATTACATATGACACACTATAAATACGAAAAGAACTATTGTACCTGAGCAATCCCAAGCTGCTCTTCTTCTGCATCCATATGTCCCACATGTCTCACACTCCTGGGTAGTAACCTCCTTGTAGTCCAAAAGATTAACTGAAGAACTACTCCCTGTGACTGAGGGTAATGGGCTCCACTCCTGAACACTGGAACTGAAGCTCCCCCCAGACAGTTAGGGGACAGTATTATACAGAGTGCCCATTCCTCAAGAGTCTGTAATTTGGACTCCTCTGGGCTTGCAGAGATTGGCTTTTGATGGGCCAGTGGCTTTTGGGATGGGCCTGGGAGCACCTGGTGCAGGTTATTGAGTTAATTCTGCCATTATTATTTCTGTGCCTTCTTTCTATGTGTAGATTACCTACCACCATCCATTAGAGGTTGTATCATATTTTCACCTTTAAATGTGGGTGAACATATATGTGCTTAGTTTTTTTTTTACATGTAACTCAGGTATCAGAAGAGTTTTTCTAATTTTCTTGTGAAAAGTGCCATAACTATCCAGCTGTAAAATTTAAGATAGCCTCAACCAAGGTTCTGCTAAGTAAGAAATGCAAATTAAAGGCGAATCAACACAAGACACAAATGAGTGTAAAAATCATTCAGATGGAAGAGTGGATGGAGGACAAAGGAAGTGGGAAAGAGATTTATATAAAAAGGTCAATTGCCATTTTTTAAGCATTCCTAACATCTAAAGTATTCTTTAGCCAGTTATTTTTCCTCATCCTTTCTCCAGTGTTTTCCCTCTGTGAAATTACTGTCATTTGCCAAATGTGAGTTTCTCATACAGGGGAAAAATTTATTATCCATAACCATTCAGAAAATATCACGGTAACATCTTTATTAAAATGACCTCTGTAAAAAATACTATGTAGTCAGTGAAGGGATATTGAAAGGTATGATTATGTATAGAAAGGAATCAAGTATTAAAAGATATCATGACAACCATAAACTTCATGCTGAAAGAGCATATTTGCTGGAGTATGATTTTTCTTGATTCTAAACATGTTACAATTCACACATAGCTCACTTCTGCCTGAATTAAGAATTTCAGTGGTTGACAGTGTCTTCTTTTATAGTTTATAAGTGATAAGTTAATACAATTAATAGTAATTAGCACTATCAGAACTGTCCAAAAATGGCTTTTTCATAAAAATAATAGATGCAAAATAGAAATAACATATTGGCATAAAGCTCAATATTCAAGTGTGCATAATTTGTTACCAAATGTAAGTAAATTCACGCAACTCAGTGACATAAAATACTCTCTAAAATTAAATTTGAATAATGCATATTTTATCAAATATGATGAATAATTTACCAAATGGTAGTTATTTCTTAATTCTTGTAGAATGCATAAATTGCATAAATTTTGGAAGTGGGAATGGTTCACAGATAAGCTCTGTAGCTCTGCCTTTTACTGCTGTTTCAGCCTTACAACATAAAAACCAAATAACATTTATCTGGACAAAAAATCCTCAAATGTTATTTTTCTCTTTGAACAAAGGAAGTCTTGAATACCTTTGCTGCTTGTCTGTTAATACCACTTGCAAGGCAGAACCTCCACTGTGATAAAGAGAGAAGATTCAAAGTACAGGAGGGTGGGTAACATGAGTACCTAAATTAAGATTTTGACTTGGTTCTGTGTATCACTGTGGAGAAAGTGAATGATGAAAGTGAGGCTGAGAGAAGAAATTATTCAAGAGATCACCTCATATTTTCAAATGTTTAAAAAACATTCTATTTAGTTATTTTTTTTTCTTCTTCTCATTTTGTTTCTTTTCTTGAATAAAGGTAGCACCTGTACAAAAGTTCCCCTGGCAGGAATTATCACTTGAGACCCACTCTTTAGATATCAGTAATGAACTTCTCTATTGCGTTCTTCCTTTCTTCCTGTGTACTATAGGTGAACTGTAGGAAACATCCTGAGACCTTGAATTAAGAAGAAATAAAATATTCCTGAAATGAAAATTCTCAAAGGTGGCCCTGTTGGATTAATAAAGAGTAACAACTATGATAAGTATTTTAATGTGAAAAGAGAAATATATAGATAAAGTATTTTAGAAAAAAAAATGAAGAGAAAATAGCACCAGCATTTCTACCTGGTAGAGAACCATAATGAATACATTATCTTGCATTTTGAATTAATGTATATGGTAGTAATTGTTATTGCAGGTGTGTGAACAATTATACTTGAGTAAATAAAATGACAGTGAAGTTGCATATAATGCTAGAAGGTTTTAGTTTATTAGATAAATGTACAGCAACAAATAGATTTTTATTGTACTCCACAGAAAATTAGATCAAATGGAAGTAAAGCTATTTTTCTATTTTTCCATAAATTTATTTGCAAAATTCTATTGGAAATGCAGCCATTTGCAGTTACTGTCTTTTTTTTGCATCCAATAAAAATATAGCAGCTGTCTATAAAATGTAAAAAGTGCAGGAAATAAAACAAACAAACAAAACAAACAAAAAAACCAAACCCAAAAACGCAGTAGTGCAAAGAATCCCACAGCACAGAAAATAAAGAAGCTGTAAATGAGCAGACTTAAACTTGCATAAAAGATTTGGAAAATGAATTCTTCATTTTACAAGAGCTGTTCTTCCAATACATATTGTTCAGAGGCAAATGCACTGTATGGTTCCTAATAAGCTTTTAGTACTACCTGTGCCAGCTGAACCCTTTCCTGTTTAATACAAAGTTACGGCAAAGCAATTTGCTTTGTGGAATAAAAAGGAATCTGAAGAGCCCAGACAGAGAAATCCAATTTCATCTCCAGACAGCCACAGCACTATATGCCTTCCATTTTAATGACTGACAGATTCTATTTCTTCTCCCCTAGCATCAGAGAAGAAACCGGCTTTCCTTCCCAGTGAAGAATCAGTTAAAAAACCCCAACAAAACAGTGCTATTTTTGGGGGATTTAATTTGGTTGCACCATGCTTGTAACATATGCACATACATTTATTAATGCCTCACTTCCTTCTGCCATTAATTCAGATAAAATACAGTTGCCAGGTTAATGAACTGTAGGCTTATATAAATTCTATCTGTTGCTTCATCAGCCTTTTCTAATACTGTGCCATCGATCCATCAGGTGTGAGCTGATTGCAGGTTTCTAAAAAATAAACCACCTCTTACTTTTAAATTAAAGTTGTATCTGAGCCTCTGAAGCACCTGTGAGCTTCTCTATCAATCTAGAACACAGTTTTAAAGGTGTATTTTTCACTTTTCTTCCTCCTTTCACAAAATGTCAAATTCAGGTTTTTTTTGGATTCACCAAAGTCTGTGCTCAGAAGCATGACACCAGTTTCATATGCCACTTCCAATAAAAGACTCAGATTTTACCTGATTTTGAAAACATACAGATTAGGGCACAAAACCTTAATTATATTTACATATACTGAAGTTTCTTGATCTTATAATTACAATAGGATTGCATTTCATTGCTAAATGTTTGAGGAACTTTTAGTCTTTTTAATGACATTGTTCAATCTTACCTGTAAATATGTGTGTAGCAAAATAAAATGAAATAAATTAAAAAAACTAGAAGAAACTCAGTTTAGTATGGAAAATAAAAGATGAATAATGTGATTTTAAATAAATGATTATTTGCTACATATGTGGAGTAAGTTGAATTCCTTTCATTCGTGCAGTATTACCTTACTCCATTTTCAAACTGATTACTGTATTACTTACTTCTTGACTGCAGAAATTGTCTTAATTTGCATACTCATTGGTTGTTTCTTTCTGAATAAGCTGACTAAAACTATGATATTTGAACTTAACAGTTGGTACAGTTCAGTCCTAAATCTTTACCTAACCTGCCAGTAGAAATCATTACCAAAGTAACAGTTTATTAATCTATTGGGGGAAAAATATTGGGAATGTACCAACACACTTTTTCATTCTGTAATATACTTTCTTTGTATTATGTTTGTTTTATTATGTAATATCATATGTGACAGGAAGAAAACTACATAAGCCTACAAGCCTGTGACATGTCTAGTTAAATGCCAAAATGGACAGGAATTTAAGTTTCACTTGATCATATGTATAAAATTAACTGAGTTTTTGGGGAGGGGGTTGGTTGTTTGATCTGGGGGAGGGGGAGAGGCCAGGCTTGGTTCAGGTTTTTTTTCCTATTCTTCTTCAGTTTCAAACGAGAAAAAAATATTTAATAATTTATAAATTATTTGCTTACTGAAGAATTTTTCTTTTTTTTTTTTTTTCTAAATGCTTCACTTTGAACAAGTTCAATATGAAGAAGTGTGACAAGCATGTCTCTGACTGTGCCTAGACATCTCCAGCACATGCAGAAAGTAATCTGATATCAGGTAGTGTGCAATAGACACATCAACTATTTAATTGCTCGTGTTTAACCTAAAGTTAGGCCAATATACTTCCAATGTAATCCTGGAGTATATTGTTAACGTTCTGAATGTCATTCATTGACTATTATACATGTGAAATTAAGCTCATTCAAGTTAACAGTTTCTTAGAGGATGTCAGGACATTTGGGTTTGAAATATATTTGCACTCAGCAATCCAAGAAGAATTTACATTTTAAATTAATCTTGCCGTTGTACTCTTTTTCACTCCTTGTTTCTTCTTCTGGTTTTCTGTTCAGGTTCCTGCCTGCTGATTTCCCACTTTTTTTCTACTTATTTATAAGAAATACACTCTGCAGGCCATTAGTACTCTCCATTTGATAGCTCACCATGGTATCTCCCTGATTTTTTCCTTGTATATTGGCTTCACAGTGTATAATCTTTGAGCACTTTATTTTTTTACCCTGGGAGCTGATTACTAGCACTGATTGCTTTGAAAAACTCATATCTGCTCAATGTTTTTGTAGTCTTAGGAAATCTTTTTTTTAGTAGCATCATCTCTTTTGGCATATTCTTCAAGTCTTGAGCTGTTTATGTTATTTATTGTTTTTATTTATCTTTGTGGTGATCATCTGGAGAAATGCTTAATCTTATCAGCTTTATTTTATTGCCAAACTTTAGTTCCAGTGAAACAAATCAGGGGTTTGTTGTTTTACTGTATGGGGACTGAAATTTGATTTTACTTGAAAAATCTTGGCAAAAATAGAGGCACAAGAATAAACTCCCCAGTTAGTGCAAGTTTTCCCAACACAGCAACTTAGATTATGTACTCAGAGCTCATCAACAACTAGAGCAGTTTTAGGACTAACCAGGCTTACAATGGCTTTAGTGAGTCTGTGACTTCCTGAACAACCTTTTGATAGCAATTCTAAGCATGATTACCTAGAATGGGGTCTGGTAGGAGTCAAAAAGTGGGATGGCACTAATTTTGGTCTATGTAACCTGTGCTGGTTTTATTTCCACTTTTGAGATGTTAAGATTTTAAAATGGGCACAGTGATACACAGCATCTAGAAGAAGTTAAGACTTAGTGTTATAATTAAAATGATGCTTGAGCTGCCAGTAATTAACAGATTGCCAGTCTAAATTATTTAGTACAAAGAAACCTGTATATAATACCACTATAATGCTATTAAAATTGCTATACAGAACACCGATGATATGAATCTCTAATTTGTGCAAATGTGTGACAGCTGGGAAACAGTGAAATTATTACTTGTTATAACTGAGAATTTTATCTACCACTTTTTCTATATTCCACATTCATGTTCTTTATTGAGTCTCCGATCTCTAAATGACATGATGTATCTAACTCAGGTTGTTACTTCATAATATTATCCCTATATTTAACTGCCTGACATCATTCTAAGATATCTTAATGTTTGTATGTTTCAGAAAGTGATATTTTCTGATGGGAGTGTTACCTATGCTCTAGAGTAAAAAAAAATATAATTTATTCTTCTTTGGATGTCTAGTGAGGAACCCTTTTAGTTTTGTTTTAAGATGTTGTGAATTAGAATCATAGAATCATAGAATGGTTAGAGTTGGAAGGGACCTTAAAGAACATTGAGTTTCAATGCCCCTGCCATGGGCAGTGACACCTCCCACTAGANGCTCCCTTCAGGTACTGGAAGGTTGCTGCAAGGTCTCCCCAGAGCCTTCGCTTCTCCAGGCTGAAGAGCCCCAGCTCCCTCAGCCTGTCTTTGTAGGAGAGGTGCTCCATCCCTCTCATCATCTTCTTGGCCCTCCACTGGACCTGTTCCAACAGTTCCATGTCCTTTCTATAACAATTAGATACAAAACACTATCTTGGACTTTACTAAAACTGTAACAGGCCATCTAAAGGTGAACACATTTCTAGGTTGCTGCTTTCGGTGGTTATGAATATAGCAGTTCTTCAGAACATGATCATTCTTGAGAAACTTTCATCACTATTCATTTCCAAAATTAACTCCAAGTGATAGCATTGATACATATAATAATATACTTCTCAGTTCCTAAGAATCTGAGATCAATCTGAAAGGTGATTTGAGAGCTCATCCTTCTTTTCTTCTAAAATTATTGCTTCTCCAGTATGACTTTGTAAGGAAAGTTATTTATAGAAACAAAGCAAACAGGGTACCTTTGGATAATTTCATACTTTGCTAAGCATACCTTCAATGTAAAATACGAACTCCAAAGTGTGTCAGGAGCCACTTCTCAGACCTAAGTGGTAGTGAATGATTTCTATTGTACACAGAGTCCTATGTCAGAAAGTGGGGCAGTACATTTGCAGACAATTCTACAAATAGGCTGAACACACCTTCATTTGCAAACTAAGTTTTGCACAGTCTGTCAAAGGTTCAAGTGACCTAAGCATTAATATTTAGGCCCGTTGTTTTCAAAGCTTTATCCAGCTTCTTACATCCACTTAAGACTTGAGGATATGTGTTTTGGTTTCAAACTCTGGCCTTGATCCAGCCACAACAGTTTCAAAATGTTTTATTCATAAGAATGCAACACAATTCTGAAAAAATAAAATTAGTTCAATAGTTTCATTGTCCACTATGCTCTGGTTCAGAAGTGAATTCTGCTAACCTTTCAAAACTCCAGAGAACTGAAAGTAACAAGAAACACAATTTAATTTTCAGATTCCCCTTACAGTTCTCTTTCTTTTGCCCAGCTTGAGCTCACTAATTAGAGTCTCCAGGTGTCTGAATTTACAAAGAACAGAAATGAACATCTGTTTTATATGAAACAAATGTAAGACTGCTTCTAATAAAAGAACTATAAAACAAACAAACATGCAAGTTCAAAACAAACAAAAAGATAAGTGAATAAATTATAAGACTGAATTGGTGCAAGTGATGCATGTTCTAATAAAACTTTTTGTCATAAAGATCTTCAGTTGTTTCTTTTCATCTTTAGAGAGAATCTGAAAATTTTGCTCCCTAGTTATGCAGACCTTATCACTACATGTATTGTTGGCCTTAAATACTGCGTAGTCCTGCTTGAATCTCTACAATTTTAACTGGTGTGCTAGTTCTCCTGAAAGAAAACTTTCAACAAAATTCAATAATCTGTTTCCTGTTTTTATTATTTTTTAAGATGGAGCGAATCTAATTGCTGTAAAATATATCTATTGATGTAGCTTCCAGCTGTTAGTTCCGGGGGATAGATTTTTACTGAGTAAATAAAGTCTAGGAAGTAACTCTGATTATCTTGTATGTTGTGAATTTCATGCTATAGTTGTCAGTTCTATTAATTCCAGTCCCCTTCACCTGAAGCTTCAGACTGACTGTATAGTTAAATATCTATGTATGTGATGAATTACTTCCCTCGGGGAAAGTTTTCTGGTTTTTTCTTTCTTTCTTTTTTTTTTTTTTTTTTTTTGAAAGAAGATGGTTTTCATTCATGTTGCATAGGATGAGATTGCTATTGCCCTGATATTGCCATCACACTGATATTGCCTTGGCCTTTCAAATGTAACTTACTGCAAACAGGGGAAGATCAAGCGCAGTTCTTCTGTGAAATGGAAAAAATCCACACATTACTGATCAAGAAAGTTAATCTCTATGGCTCAAAACACCTTTGATATATGCATGTATACATACATATTATCTTGAATACAAAATGAATGACTCCAGTGTTTCCAGAGCATCAGAGGTGATTTCCTTGTCTTTATTAATCTGTGATTACGATTCACTGGTATTTTTCTACAAAGATGTCATACATGCAGCTGACTATATGGATATAAATTACATTATTGTGAAATATGCAGTTCTATGAAGTGTATTCCAGGCTGGGAACAAATAGAGGGCACAGTTATTTGAGTTAGAGAACAAACTTGTAAAGCAAACAAAAGAAGGCCAGGCAAAATTAATTTTATGTCTCAAGTTAATAGGCTTTTTGTTATTTAACATTTCTGAGGTGTAAGTAAACAAAAGATCTTTGCAAAACCTGGATAATAAGGATGACAGCCAGTTAGGATTCTTTTTTACCCAGTTTATTTTTAGAAAGTGCTGAATTGACAAACCCAAGCTTTTTATGAGAACCTACCACTTGACAGATCTTCAGTTAGAAAATATTTCTCAGATTGAGTAGTATATTCTCAACAATATGTGAGAACCAGGACAACAAATCATTTGTGGAATGTCTGATTTTGGCAGTCTCAGCTACATCTCACTCACCATCTTCATTCTGGTACAATTTTTCTCTGCCTCATCTCCCCATTTTCTGGTTCACATCTGGGTCTAGTAGAACATTATGGAAATTCCTCTACAGGAATAGCAAAGATGAAATTTCTGTAAGTGGAACTTTCACATTTATTAGAAAGACATC
>VZRU01020015.1:143258-175192 GCA_013398155.1 Pedionomus torquatus | reverse complement strand
GAAAAAGAAGAGGTAGTCCAACTCCCCTGCCAAAGGAGGTTCACCTTAGAGAAGGCTGGACAAGAATGCCTCCAGGTGGGCTTTGAATATCTCCAGAGAATGAGAAAACACAACATCTCTGGGCAGCCTGTTCCAGTGCACTGTCACCCTAAAAGTACAGAAGCTTTTCTTCATGTTCAGTTGGAACTTCCTGTGTTCCACCTTGTGTCTATTGCCCCTTGTCCTGTTACCAGGCACCACTGAGAAGAACCTGACCCTATCCTCTTGACACCTGCTCAGTTCCTTTTTGGCATGCAAAGATGTTCACAGAATTTTGGCAAAAATGGAATGGGGGGACAAGTTATTATCTTTAAAAAAAAAATAAAATTTGCTGTATATAAAAGAAGCAGGGTTTATAGCACCTGGGGTCATCGTCTTTGTATCCTCCATTCAGCTGTTTATACTTTGTTAAGATCCCTCCTGAGAGTTCTTTTCTGTGGGCTAAACAGTCCTGTCTCACTCAACCTTCTGTCACAGGGGAGACGCTTCAGTCCTTAATCATCTTTGTGGCCCTTCATTAGACTTTCTCCAAAATGTCCTTGACCGTATTGCAACCAGGAGCCTGGAACCGGACACAGAACTCCAAATATGACTTCACCAGTGCTGACCAAAGGGGAAGGATCACCTCCTGCAAATTTTTGGTGGGAGGTGAAATCCAGGTATCTACTTCTTTTCCCAAACTATGCCATCATACCTGTTAGAAAGTTACTCAAGCACTAACAAAAGATCCCATTTAGTGAAATCTCTTGCAAAAAGAGTAAAAGCTAGGAAGGGTACTCTATGCACTATCCTAAAGCATTCAGAAAGAGTGTTCATTTCTCTTTTCATCCTTCTGTAAGCGATGATTTCCTCACTTTTCACTATCTTGTCTGGCTGTTTTCCTTATTTCTGTTTAAAAAGTATTTCACTGACTGGAAAGATGCCCAAAATCCTGCTGCTTAGGGTCTTTGGGAGGCTACCTCTGCAGTTTTCTGCTATCCACTTCTTCTTGTTAATCCTTTTAAATGGAGAGATGGAAAACAAGTGAAGGGCCAATCCCTATTGTGGCATGTAGTAGGAGTTTGACAGTCACTTTCCACATTTTGTACTGACAAGGCCTGCTGTGTATTTCTACGTCTGCTGCTTTTGGCCCAGTAAAACTTTAGGGTTCCCTGGAGCACTTTTAAGTCTCCATTCTCATATGAGAATTTAGCTAATACACATAGAAAACTAAGAATAGAAGTAGGACTTAATTATTAGTTTTGGAGCACTTCTGCACATAATGAAAAACACCTACTAGTGGTTTCTAACAAAACTTTACATTTTTTAAAGTGACATTTAAAAATAAAATGTACAATACGGGAACACATTTCACCTGATACACGATGTTGTATTAAGCCCCCAGAAAAATATATGACAGAACTGACAAAAAAGTTAATTAAGCCATTTTTTCCTTACCATTTAATATAGCGTTCTGATGGCAGCAAAATATTTCAGACAATGTTTTGCCATTACCATTGGTTTAACAACAGGTTGGCTTAATTCTAGTTCCACTGTGTTGTATTTGCTGTTTCTATGGAGGCAACAGAATATTATTATTAAGGCAGAAAAGGATCGAAGCAATACTTAAGAAATGTCTGACGTTGACCCAAGTATTTAAAGTACGTATTAGTTACAAATAGTTTTAAAAACATGTGAAATGAACCTGGTAAAGGGCAACAGACTTCTTTCACCTGTGAGACAGACCATGACAAAATGAGATTATTTTTTTATCAGCAGCATTAGAATTAAGACCTTAAATACAAACTTCATTCATCTTTGTCCATTCTTTGTTTTGATTATACACCAGTTCTATCCTAAAGTGTATTAGAAAGAATCTACTAGTGACCATTGAATAAAACATAACTAAGAACAGCTTTAATGAACAACCAGCATAAATTCTTACTCCATCATATTTCATATAGAATTTTTAGAATTTCTATGTACTATGATCAGTATACATGAAATTCACCTCTAAATTTTGCAAACCAGAATCAAAAAGGTTATACTGATTGTATTTCTAGATATATCCTCCAGGTACATCCTGAAAATTTTTAGAAAGGTCATGGTAAACTCCAAGCATACACAATTTTCATAGTATAAAATGGTTCACTGTGTATACTACCAACGTGTTTAAAACAATTTATTCAAGATAAAAAAGGTTGGACATGTGAAGAAACTTAGTTTATATTAGAGAAAGAAAGACCGAAGCTTGAAGTTTACTTTAGTGGGAATGAAAAGGCCTCTAGGTTTATACACTATGAAAAAATATTTCAATATCAGATTATTATTCTGTACTTTACTGTATTATTGCTTGTGGCTGTCATGATAGCATCATTCCATAATTACTCACTTCTGTGCATTGCAAATGTAAATACTGTAATACTGTAAATACTGTGCAGTTAATGCATGTGCTTGATTGGAATTATGACCTGCCTATTGAATTCTGAATCAGGCTCAGGTGAACATGTGTCAGTATTTCCTGGAGTCTCTGCTAACTTTATTCTTTATTAGTATCATGAGTATGGTTTATTTTTTTTCTTAACAAAGAGTTATTTTCTACATTAAATATCCATGGATTCATTATTTCATTTTTGAGTTGTTGACTTTTATTCAATTAGTTTACCTACATGTTCATTCACAACAGGAAAAAAAAAAGGAAGGAGGAATCTCAAAATTACTTCTCTTCAATATATTTGAAATCATATGTTCTTAAGCAGGTTGTTAGATTTTTGGCACTGATTTGCATTTCATTATCTATTTTTGTGTGTTAGAATACTTTTACTGGCTTTTTTCATAGAGGTGATTTTATGAGTTTTACACAGTAACCTGGAAAATGGCAAAAAGATACTTTTGTAATTGCAGAGATCCATAAAATTATACTAAAGCAGCTACAAGTAAGTTGATATGGGGTTGAAACTGTGACAAAGAAATCCGGATTTTATAGTAAGTTTTTATTTTTATTTAATCAACTAATGTTTTTGAATCTTTTTGAAACCATATTCAATCAGTTAGAAATATATCTGGAAGGAATACCTCATGGAGTAGGAAAAAGTATTATTATTTATTTATAAGTAAATAAATAAAAATAGTTCATCAAATTTTGCCTATTAGTCAACAAATTTGAATTTGGGAAAGAAAAGCCGAAAAGTCAAATCCTTAGAGCTAAGCAAAATCCTTTAGCTAAATCTACTAAAAAGTCAGCATCCTCTCAAAAGTGTGATATTTTCTATGCTTTTGGTTAACTTCTGATTTAAGCATCATTTTGAGAATTATGTGTCATCATATCACTATTCCAGAGAATAAACAGAATAAAACCTACTCATACAATACACAAAGAGGTAAAACTGCCGTTTTCAAGCTTGTTTACAATTTATAAAGGAAAGAGCATTTTCACTGAATATGAGGCTATTTCTGATCCTTTCCATGTAGAACACTATTTATGGTGGTGATTTTTTTCTTTATTTTGTTGCTGCCCATTGAATGAAACTATAGCAGGTATTTCTCTGACTGGCTTGAGGTTACCAGTGCAAGCTGCTTACTAAACGCATTCTACATCTGAAATACTGGTTTTGCTATTCTAGCTGATGACAGCAGAAGTTGCAAAGGGTCTACATTTCTTGCAACTATAGTTTATGGCGCAAACATACAATCAACCAACCCCCGCCTTGCTTCTCTGAGGTTACCTTATTCACTAGTAACTTTCTGTAGTTCAAAATAGCCATTTGCAAACAATGTTACTTATCTGCCAGAGGCTAAACAAAGATATCCAGATAACAGAAATAGAGGATTACAATGAGGTCTTTGAACTAAGTCACTGTCTCTGTAGGTAGGACACAGGGACATAAGAACCATGGGCCTCTCTGTAATATGGGTCATAAAACAGTGCATTAAGAAATAACGGAAAAATGTAACCAAAGTCTTGCTGAGAAACAAACCACAGAAGATAGATTTACCATCACCAGAAGCATTATTCCAGTGGATTGCTGAAGCTTTTAGGCCTCTGTTATTTATTTAAACAAAATCTAGGTTTGAAATTTGAAGATTTATAGAGAACAAGCTGAATTTCTCATTTCATATCCAACTGATTTTTGTCTACAGCACAAATGTAGTATTCTTTTTGAAACTGAGGGGAATGCTCCCAAGATTTTATGAGAAAAGTCAGACAAATTAGGACAATTTTTTTTTTTTGCCTGAATAAGGACATGTGATGAATTATTGTCGTTGCTTTTCTGTAGTTTGTGAACTGTACACTGCTTTTAAGCTTCTTGTATTGATCATTGTTCAAATGTTCTAAAGTTACTGGTATTGACAACCTAGAAAAGTTACTGGTACTGACAACCGAGAGCAATGTGCGAAATGAAAATATTGTTTGTTGCTCAGTACTCTTGTCTGTATGCAAAAGAAACTGTTGAGCTGGAGTGCATCTCATTAAGCCGTAGGCGTTCAGAGGATATCAGTAGAATTCAGAGCAAAGTGGATCCTCTTAAAGGAAATAGTTATGTGGTTTACTAATAGATGTATTATCCTCACTATGTTGAATGCATCTGTCTGAATGCAAAGGGATTTTGGACACCCAGTCCTTACACAAACATCTAAATTTAGCTATTTTATACTTGAACCAGTTCCCACCAACAATGGCTAAGATTTTATGGGTCATCCTCTGGCCTCATCAGAGTGAACTGAAGGAAAAGCCACCTCCTATACTGCTACATCTAGTACTCCAAAAAGTGTGATCTGTGGCTTCCATTTGCCTGGGTCTGTGCTTCACGGCATTTGTCCCTGTTTACTCTGGACAGTCCATGGTGCCTATGGCCTGCCACATAATTAGTGTTTTCATTTTTTCAGTTCCAAGTACTTAAAATAATAAAAGATCCACAGGAAAAANATCCCTGCAGAAAAAAAAAAAAAAAAAAAAAACAAAAAAAAAAAACCCCAAAAAAAACAAACCTAAAAAACCCCCCCCCCAAAAAAAAAAAAAAAATCAAACCCAAAACCCAGAGGGAAAAAAACCAAACCCCAGAAATTTTTAATAGCATAACATTGAGGGAAAGAGTTGCACATATTGGTTCAAGACATGAAAACTGTGGATATTTGAGGGAGGAAGACCCTGTGGGACAATGATAAAAGAACGTATAAGATGGAGTGAGCCAAACATTTTTCCATAGAGCTAGATCTCTGGTAAAAAACATTTTTATGCAAAGAGAAAATTAAAGAGCCTTGTTCCATTTGCAATTTTCAATTACTAATGGAAAATAAAATTGGGTAGGAAAAAATTCTTTCCCTTAAAGAAAAACAAACTCGTGCTTCTATATTTTAAAAACTACTGCTGAATACATGTTTCTACCCTTTAAGGTTTATGTGCACGAAAATGACGGTTTTCATATCTTCTCTAAAAGGTTGTTGAATGAAGAATAAGTTCACCTCCCTTAATGAAAATTAAATTAATACAAAGTGATACACTGCATTCTTTCTAACATTCTTAGAAAAATGGCCAATACTTCTCAAATTCTGAAAAAATGAATTAGTAATCAAATATATACCATCCCTTATTCTACTCAGGCTTTTCTTAAAAGCTTGTTTTCTACAAGACACTGGTTGAAACTAGTATGTTATGTTCTCACCCAGCTTGCAGAATCAGCTAAGTTCACACTTCAAGGTGATAATTCTATTTAATTACGTTTGTCACATTATGCTATCTTGAGGAAATATAAATGTTCCAGTATAGCTTTTGAGGTAGGAGTATATTGTATTTCCACTATATTAAAGTGTAAAGAGGGAATCAAGAAAGCCAAAGGAAAATATAGACTTCCTACTCTGTCTCCCAAGATCTAATTATTTAGCAGGCACTAAGAAAGAAAAGAAGGAGAAAAAGCAAGAAAATTTCAGATATACAATAAAGTCCTAAACATCTGGGAAAACATACAAGGTAACGCTTGAAGGCTTCACTGGTCTTTACCAGAGTTCACAAATAGGACAGACATTGCATAGTTGTTCTACTTTCAGCCTGAGGGACTTGACATTTCATTTTTAATAGCACCTCCACTTAACAACAAAAATAACAGAGATTTAAAACTAGCTTCTAGAAATCATTTGGAATATCAGAACAGATCCAGGATGACATTTTTCCTTTTGATGTCCATTTGCCGGCATTGTTATCAAGACCTGCCATCATATGCATGCAAAGAAACTTCTTTGGTTTTATTTAATTATTGGAGAATCTTGCCAGGAGAAATAACTATGCCAAAATTTATCCATCTATACTTCTGAAAGAGTTATTACCCAGGACACGTTCCAACAAAGCAAAACACATACACAGCTAAAAAAAAAAAAAAAAAAAAAAAGATCCCAAATCAGCATGTGAAACACGAGGCTCTTTATTCCACAAGAATTTTCAAAATTGAGTCATGCTTTTTCATTTAAAAAAAATGTCTGTGCAAGGCTTTGCCTGGAATTGTTATTGTTTTATTTCTTTATGAATTTGAAGAGTTATTATAGTTACAACAAATTATATACAACCATTTTGTTCCATGGAACTTCATTTTTTATCCCACTTCTCATTCTTCTTATAACTTCATGCAGAGAAATCTGTATTTACATTTTGTGCTTTTCCTTTTAAGTACAGCACACCACATTTCTATGAGCATAAGTTATGGCAAGCCATGACAAACTCCAAGATATTTATATTTTACCTATAAGCTTCCAATAGAGCAGTAAACTAGCTTCTGCTGCACTTCTCTCAGGAAGAAAAGATAAATAAAAGGAAAAAATTTATGAAGTAAAAATATTAATAGAACATTATGTTTTTCATAAAATAAATGCTTGTATAATCGATGCTTTACATTTGGATTTTTGTTACCTTTGCCATATTTTACCTTTAGGAAAAATATCAGTATTCTTTTCTGTACAACATTAATTTTAAAGTGTATGGTTAATAAAGACTTCATTAATCAAACAATATACTCACACTTGGTAATGTGAAAATAGTTTCAGTTTCTGAAATTACCATGTGGTAATTTCATGATTAAAAATTACCATGTGGTTTTGTTTCTGTGGTTTTGTTTGTTTGTTTGTTTTTTTTTTTTTAATTGTATTTGAATATTTATTTTAACACTCTGGTGGAAAATAATCTTGCCAGTTAGGCCCGATACAACTCCTCATCTCTTGCAAACCAGTTACATATATGTAAAATATTTGTGAATTGGTATATTCTGAAATGGACTCTTGCTACTATCAACTCATGAATCACAATGTTCTTTCTGCAAACAGAAGTTAGATATAAGTGTGAGACTTCAGATATAAATATACAACTATACATATATATACACATGCAGCAGTCACACCTTTAGAGCTGTCAGTGAAGGTACACATAAAGGCTAAACCACATGAAATGCTGCCACTTAATACTGCTACCCACCTAACTAATAAGCTACTAATGTGAAGATCTCTGATGCCTTGTTTTATTCTCAGCTCCTCTGTTACCAGTTTTGTGTCTGGGGAAATACCTGTAATTAACAGTCTATAATGCATAGTTTGCTTTTCCTTAATTTTAATTTTATTAAATTTGTTCCTATCTTTAACTCTCCCATGTCCTACAGTCATAACTGTCAGCTTTTTGAAGTTAGAGCTTACATTTTTATACATGATAGTTTTTTGTTTTAAGTGAATTTTATGCCTAAAAACAGTTATTACATTTGAATCTTACCTCAGCCCTGTCTTAAAAGATGCTCAAGAAAAGATTCTATTTCTTCCTCCATATTTTCTCGAATCTTTATCACCAGAAAATTCTTAGTCTCTTTTTTCATTCACTTTGAAAATAAACCAACACCAGGAACAAAAGCAGAGTCAAATAAGAAGCAGAAATGAAATATCATCATCTCCTTAGTATTTTATTTCACCAAAATTTTTCTTTAAAAGCTTGGTTTCACATAATTTGGTTTTTTAATGATAGAAACATTAATTATGTATTTTAGATTAAAATAGACTGCTTCTAGCCTGGTATTTAAGCCATGCAAATTGCTGTATATAAATAGGTCTGAAGAAGAAAAAAGGATTTTTCCTTTGCCAGACAGATGTATGAGTTTGTTGCAGGAGGATATTATGATATTCCATACCAGCAGTCCTCTTCTGTGTCTTACATAATCAACCAAGAACTGGCCTGCTAATAACAAATAATTGCATATGTACTCAGTCTGAAAGCATTACTTTTTTTGGCAAATGTTAAGTTAATTAGCTCTGTATAAAATGATTATATAGACTGTAGTCTAAAGTATATGAAGAGTCTTTGGGGCAACTTTACATATTTTGAAGTAATAGGCTGAAAAAGCGTAATCATATATATTACACTGCCAGAAAATCTTGGTAAGTAGAAAGACAGCTGCAATACTTACACCACCAAACATAAGCACATAACAGAAAGTTTTCAGACTATGAGATTATTCATTCTGGAAAAAAATAATTGGCATTGATAGATTGCAGAAAATAAACTGTTCAAATCCAAAGAAATGTCAGTTTCTTTTACTTTTTTATTTTTCCTTTTCCTTTTGAATCTTGTCTTCAATGGATCTTAATTAATCAGTTCCCTAACTTAAGAAAAATACATGTTAAAATGCTTCTTAAGTGGCCAATTAAGTAAATTTAATCTAGTAATTTCTTCTTCTTGTATTATTAGAAAGAGCAAACAAGAGTCCCATGTGTGCCCACTGTATCTTATCTATTATTTGGCATAACTCTATGCTTTCCCTTTTGTACATCTCTCACAGGCATGTTCTGCAGGCCAGAGGTGATGAAAATCTTTATATGACTTCAGTGGCCTCTGGCTCAAACAAAGTCTTCCTAGTCACTCTTAACACCAATGAAACATGGATGAAACTACATTTGTGTTTCTGAATTAGTTGTTAGTTGTGCTTTTTTGCTTAGTTCAATCCCATGGCTTCAAAATCACTTCCAGGGATAAGCTTGAGAAAATCTAAGGCAACTTATTTTCCAAGTCCTAAATTTTACTTTGTTTTGATGATAGATATCCTGTGGCCCACTGGCATCATATTATAAAAACACCAGGCAATAAAAGCACACTATTTTCATGGAGAATATAGGATATCCAGCTGTACTATTTAAAGTTGCTCCTTTTTTTCCCCCCTTTGAGTAACTGAATAAGTTATGAAAACTTATAAAAAAATAATAAATTGTTACAACAATTACATTTGCATGGGACTAAATCTTTTTTTAAAAAATATACATTTATCTTTTACAAAGTCTCTCAAAGAGTTTAGACCAATATCCTACTTGCAAATCAGCCATCATGTACCTTCAGTTTGCTTTCAAGTATTTCTTTAAGCTTTATCATGTAGCAACAAACAAATATTCAATTATATCATAATAGTAATTGTACAGTCACTTAAGAGAAATAATTTCTGCTCTCTTGATCATAATGAAACAGCTGAGGAGCATAAGCATGCCCTTTGAACAGGAATCGAGATAACCTACTGGCTACGCATCCTAGCAGAGAGATAGGTATAAACCCTCCATATCTCTTTCTACTACTAACCTGCCAACAACCATCTTAAAAGTTCTGTGGGTAGATTTAGGTTTATCCATAGTAAGCAGCTTCAGCAACTTTCTCGAAAGAAATTGAGACAGAATTAAATCCCATGTCACAATTCTTACTGACCTCACTGGCATTGAGATGTAGGCCCTGGAGGCAAGGCCAGACATTTAGTAACCTGCAAATCCTCTTTAAACTCCTCATTGGCAGCATCGGGAGTGTTATATACGGAGTGCATGTGATGCACATGTAAATGGAATGTGAAAACACGTGCTGCCCTTTCTTTCACTACTTTTTTTCTCTCTGATTGAGGTTGTGTAGTTTTCTTTGACCTAGCTCTTTCATTTTCTTTCAGAAAAAAAGTGTCAGTTGGGCACAATTTAAGTAGGGAAGTCAAAGGCTAAACACTTTAGTTATTTACTGTAATGCTAAACTGGCAATTTATAGATTTTCTGGTGTCAAGAAAAGAGAAAGGAAAAGGGAAGAAAAGGAAAGGAGAAAACCCCCACTTCTCTGAGGAAAGGTTTGCCCAAGGAATTATTCTTATCTCTGGTGCTAGATGTCCTAAACTTGACGGAGATGACTATTGATTTTTGTACAGTTTTTTTTGTTGTTTGTTTGTGTTTGTTTTGGGGTTGTTTGGATTTTTTTAATTTATTTTCCTTTTGGATTGATTTATAAGGTGTGCTTGAAATATGACCTGTCTCTGGTTACGGAAAGAGAAATGCCACACTTATCACATTTCTCAGAGAAGAAGCAATCTGCCTGAGAAAGTTCTCCCACTGCTCAAAATTACCCTGTAACAATGACATATAAAAAGAATACTTTTAATGCCAATGTCAGTGATATAGGAAAGCAACGAGTGAAAGGTTTATTTCTTAAGCTAAAGAAATGGTTTCTGGAAGTACTGGGCAATGAAGTGGTTCTCCTCCCAGACATGACATCTAACATTCTATTCATCCATTCGCCCTATGCATTCAGCAAGTGATAGAGGGCTAATATATGTGCTACCACCATAATATGTGTGTTCCAGCACCAATCTCAGTTTTGCCTTGCCTTGCCTTCCATTGCCTTAACTTCCATTGCCATGCCTTCCTCACCTCACCTCCTTTCCCCTGCTATGATGGCTTCTCCCGACCACAGAAATGTGAAAAGTTCAAAATAATAAACAGGATCCTTAGATGTGAAGAGACTTTAGCCCCACTCCTGAGCTCTGGGACTTTTGCCTGGAAGACTCAGACAAAGGTTTGAGAAGAGTCATCAGTCTGCTTTGTCTCTGTACGGACCTCCTGATTCAGGATGAGATGGTCAGCCAGAGGAATATCATGCAGTCATGGGATTTAACAAATGAGCTTTAAGGTTACTTTATTCACTTACTCCTCTGGCTTAATGCTGTGTTCATCTTGGCTATATAGTTATAGGTTTAGTTCAGTCTCTGGAAATAAGTGTTATCAGAATTATGAGCAAATAGTGAATCCCTCTGCAATTTTTACAGTACTGTTGATTTAAATTATCAATACCACGTTAATGATCACCAGATTATTTTTTTTTTCACTTTTCTGAAATACTATGTTTACTAAACCCATGTTTCAGTTATAAATTTGATAAAAACAGTCCAGAACTCTGTGTGGCCAAAAATACTACAGAAATATGAGAAACTGAACGTGAACTTTACAAAATGGATTGTTAAGGTTCTTGCAGTATAGCACAAAATCTTTGTACTTTTTCCATATTTTTTTCAGGTTAAAAAAAATTACGTCCCTACCTATGTCTTGGATGGATAAGGTCACTATGAAACCAGTAAGACATATGTCAAATGCTTTTATTCTTCAACTCTTTCCCTAGATGCCTAGATATCTTTTCTAGGAATTTTACTCTTTCACATTAATTCCTAGTAGAACATGACGATTTTGACCCCACTTCTGGATGTTGTATCTCAGATTTTATTACACTGTCTTATTGAGTTCCAAGCTTCATGAGAGTTTTATTTGGCATACATTGTTGTATCAATATGTGAATGTAATCAAAATGAGGTATCTACTGGTTATTGTATAAGTTCACATGATACTATGCTTTCATATGCTAAAGGGTATGTTTTTATACATACTTGATTTTATTGTTCCCTGATGAAGATATTAAAAGAGTTTATTATTTGCTAGGAGTCCAGGTTTTTCAGGGTGTCTGGTATAAAATCAGTGAAAAGAACATGCAAAATTCTATTTATCAAAGATTCTGACTGTTTTCCCCAAGCATTAAATATAACTCAGCCTACGTGACGTCAGGTCAGAGTGAGAATGTATACTGTGACAAAAAATTCCACTTAACTGTTCAAAAGTATCTGCTCTTGGAAATAGTTTTCTTGAGAGGAATAAAAAAACGTAAATTTTCTCCCCTCCCATGCCTCCTTCAAAGAAAAAATAAAAAAAAGAAAGAAAATCCCTTTGGAGCTGGTAAGGGTGCCTTCCCTATCCACTGTCTATTTGTAATATGCTTGATAAGCTCTTATTTGTTCTCTATGAGATGTGAAGTTAGAGTCACCTTATTTTTATTATGTGTATATTTATAGACCCTAGAAGCAATAGCTCTCCATTCATATGACAATAGTTTATTGTTATATGTTCAGCACGCAATGCTTTTCTTAATAACCAGAACCAGCTGGCATAAGTACAACAATGATGGCAATGGGTCATGCATGCCTGAATTAGATACAATGTGAGCCAAGAAAGGCTGTCTCACTTTTTCACGACTGATGTCTTCTGTGAGGAAAGATTGCATAATTTTCTATCCTTGAAATTCTGCACTGACATTTAACAGATGCTGAAACAAAATACTCCATTGTACACTTTTTAGGAAGCTATGTTTTATACCATCAGCAATTATGGTGGTGAATAAAAAGTTTTCATATTGGTAGCACAAGGAAAGAAAAACTTATTTTAACAGATTCAAACTATTAGGACATTTTTAAATGCATTTAGACAGGCATACATTTTATATATTAGAAATCCCTGTCTTTCCCACTGTATGAAAGTTTGACAACTACACTGCAAAACGTCATAAATATTTACAGATAACCAACCAATCTTCCTGAAGCAGTTTTTTAAGCCTCCTGAGTATCCATTTATAAAATGTAAAAATATAAAATTTGCTAAAAAATGAGAATCTCAGAACATCTCCTTTAAAGAACTGCATTTTTGAACTAACATTTATGTTACACTTTACTCTTTTTAAATGCTTGAAAACTTTAGGACATAAATTTACTCCATTGGACTCCATGGCACATGTAAGGAGATTTTTTGCATACCTTTGGATGGATAAGTTATTTGCCAAAAGTCACAGAGGAAAAAAGCTGTATCAGAGCCCCTATCAAAGCTTTGGGTCCTATTCTGAATTCACATAACTATACATCTAAATCTGATGGCAGTATCCA
The DNA here is from genome assembly GCA_013398155.1 of Pedionomus torquatus. Lineage (NCBI taxonomy): Eukaryota > Metazoa > Chordata > Aves > Charadriiformes > Pedionomidae > Pedionomus > Pedionomus torquatus. Next base: position 162,164 of record VZRU01020015.1, on the reverse strand, counting down.
GGGGTAATAGTTAAAATTACAGCAATCTTTAATATCAACTTTTTCCTAAAACTAAGGTTTTACTTCCTAAAGACTAAAGCATTCACCAGCATTACTTATCTCCTATTCATCTAAATTTGACCTTCTGATTTGCCTAAATGTACTAATTTTACAGGTGGCACAGGGTCTTCCAAAGCTTACCACTTCCTGTATGTTACATACATCACACTGTATAATGGAAGATTTTGCTTCTCCTCTGAGTATAAGTCAAATCTGGCAATAGCCATTAAGGTGGTAAAGAATGTTTGAAACTACCCAATTTCCCAGCAGGAAATCTTAATTTTGTGAACTAAGTAATCTCTGTTCAAGGCCAAGAACTGGTTCCAAGAGACACATTTACCAATTGCTTAACTAGGTCTCCGGCCAAACCACAATAACATACTTGCATAAAATACAGTTTTGCTATTGCAGATAAATGTGGTGTCCTATGGTGGCTTTATCATTTGTAATCATTATTTGTGTTTATTCCTAAAGACTTGAAATCAAGTATACTATTCAAAGCCTGTGGTCTACTATCACAACATGTCAGTCCCTTAAAATGTTAAGAAAACACTAAACCTTCTTTGGGTAATAGAGATGGCTAATATGTAGCCAAAAATCAACTGAAGACATGATAAAAGGAGTGCACTAAACATCTCTAATCACATTAATTTTATTTAATCTTAAAAATTCTAAAGTGTCTCAAATTTAGGTGTGTCTCTGAACGCTCCAAAACCTAGAATTCCACTGTATTACATAGGTCTGGTAAATCTAAGCAATTCATTTTGAAAAAATAAGTATCAACTCCATCACTATAAACAATGTGGAACTTCAGTTCCATGTTGTGTTTCTTCCTAGCAGCCAACCAGAAGGTACATCTCAAATCTGCACTGGAGCCAGAGCAAGCCCTATGACATTTTGCTTGAATGGGTGCCTATTTTCAGCCTGGAGATTTAGATAATTTAGAGGGTATCTATTTCCCACAATGACACTTATGTTTATAGCTTCAGATGCAGCCCAAAATAATTTGTCTTATTTAATTATTGTTAGTTTGTCATTAGTTGTATGACTTTGTACCTCATGCATAATTTCATTCCCTGTAGTTGAGAATACACTTTGGGTGTGACAAAAAAATAACAGATATCCTGGGTTGAGACAAGCTGAGGTCAAACATTAGCCAAACTTTAGTTTCTATAGGAAGGCAAGGGCAGATAGTTTTAATGACAATTGCTTGTTGCAAATGGTTTAGGTCTTGATAACCTTATATTGAAGAAGGGTGAATAAATCTCTTGAGGTATATTTCACATCTTATATATGCATTATCTGAAGAATAATAAGGTTGAAAGACATCATTTTGATTTCACTTGAAATACTTTTTCTTGCATATCATTACGGATTATAAAATGCAAGTTTAAAAATTGAAATATATGTTTCCCAAAACAGTAACAGTTATTCCCTAAAAACAGGTGTTAGGAGAAAAATGGGCTTTATATTCCTGTCTTAATTATACTCAGGTGTAGAAATGATTCTTTAATTAAAGTTGAGATCACATGTGTAGTAACACCTTACCATGTGAGTGGAAGGTAGTCCTTTTTAAAGATTTATGTATTACATATAGTAAGTTTTATAGTCTGAAGGTGAATATGTGAATATGTTGAAGCACTCTCTGTTAGTGGAAACTTGCTGTATGGGTTTTAAGTTAATAGTTAAGAGCTCTCCTTTGGCCTGCTTTTACTTGCTTTTCTTGCATTGGGCGGATATCACACCAGTCTTAATCCTTTTTAAATTACATTTCTGATTATGGAACAGAATTGCATGCAGTTATCCTACTGTACAATTAAGTTATAATCTGTGAACTTATTTCCAAGGCCAGGGTTTGGTAACTATTATCCTTAACAACTTTATATAATAAAATTAATTTTAGAAATTTTTTTATATGATTGTGTTCTGCTCTATTCTCTCTTATTTTAGTTAGAATTCTAAAAGTATAAACATAACTTAAAACCAAATACAAAACCACATTTAACACAAATAAATTTTTTTTTTTATATCTAGGATTTAAACACTTTCTAACCAAGGTAAATTATCCTATAATTTTTCTGATAAATCATCATAATTAACTACAGAATCATAAAAATACAATATACATGAAACATTTATCTATAATTTTGATCAAAAACAGAGGATTCAGCAAGACTGTATGTTTCCCCTTCTCTCTGTCTTTTGGAGAGAATATATAACATTTTTCTCAAAGTACTACAACTTTCAATGCTAATAAGTTTAATAACAGGCTAGGAAAACAATAGACCTCATCCCAAGAGATACTGAAAACTACGCTTTACCTGTTTAGTCTTCTCCTTTTGCTGTCATCACTGTAGCAATTGGACATCCCTGACTGTAGTGGTAGCTGACACTCCTCAAGATCTTGGACATTCATGTTTTTAAGAGTAATGTCTACTAGTTCTTTGCTATGTCTTTATTTTATCTAATAACTGTATAAATGTTATTCCAGCGGGTTTATAATCCTTAAGGATAAATCTGAAAACCCACTGGAAATCTGTAATGTATGCTCTGCTTCCTATGAATCTCTAGCATAGTAGGAACAGAAAAATGCTGCTTTATGAGGCAGGATAAACAACCATATTCCAAAGTTTCTGTGAAGTTATCATTTGAAGATGAGATTATGACATGAAAGTCATGATCCTCTGGAATCCTGGATCCTTTGTGATTCTGGAACATCCTATTCTGAATCATCAATATGTTTCAATATCAATAAGAAAGTATCTGATCACACAGAAATCAGGGGAAAAGAAACAATTTCAAGCATAGATTTAGATCCAAAACCACGTCCAGCCTCAGTTTGACAACAAAATAGTTTGCAAGTAGAATGAAGAAAACCTGTAAATGTCAAAGTTATAATTAAAAAATGCCTGTATAATATGACCAGTGATTAACAATTTTTAAGGCTATTTAAAAAAAAAAAAAAAAGTCAAAGAAGATTAAATGTCTAGCCATATAATTTCTGAGCATAAATTTTCTACACAGAAACAACAAACATTTAGAAGACATAAAGGCTTACATGAATACAAAAAAAAAAAATCATGTGACAGAGATGAAGGAAAGCTGTTCAGAAAGAAACCTCTGTTCCATGTTTTTTTTTCATTTTTATTTTTTTTTTAATTATTTAGTGACTATTTACTTAGTTCTGCTCCTCTAACAAATATTTCTCTCCAATTTGGGTCTCATTAGATGAGAGGAAAATCCCCTTAAAAATCCCTCTAACTATATTCATCACCTTGCCCTCCTTCAAATCATCTTTCTAAAGCTCAGGTCTTCAGTAACCCCTGCATATAACAAAGAGGAGGTGGTAAATATAATTGTTATTGTCCCTTCTGACAAAAAATGTGCAAAAGTTACTATTTTCATTATTCTATCTTTCTTACCTCCAGCAAAATTCCTTTCCTAGATAAAAGACAATTAATTGATGTCAAATAAGCTCTGTGAAAAAGATACTACCAGACTGTGGGATTTGACTTTGCTGTGCTGTCTACTTGATACTGCAACATAAGTTCTAAAAATAATGATAAAAAACTTCAATAGTGAAAGTTGCAAGAATTCAAAAAATGTTGATGGCATATCTGCAAAACAGAGTGAAGAATATGAGATACTGATTTTTGAAATCACACCAGTAAAAATACTACAGAGTTTTATATCTAAAGGTGCTTATTGGCATGCAAAATATTTGTGCAGTCACAACTTACTGTAGAACTGTCTGTAACCTGATTTCCCCTTCTGGCAAATTATAGGGATGTTAGTGGCACATAGAGAAGTGATACATTTCTGCCAGAAGCATACCCAGAGCTGCTGTCATGGAAGAACTGAATGCATAGGAAATTGACTTGAAGCTGAGGAAATGAAACAGGGACAAATTACAGTTTTCATTTTAAGTTAGATAATGCTTATTGCAGTCTCTAATAACTGTTCTAGGATCAGTCCTGTAAAATTTCATTTTTAAATGAAATATTTGCAATTATAAATGTTAATAACTTCCTTCAACAACCACTGGCTACTAAAATAGAAAAACATCTTTGATTTATCATCCAAAAATAAATGGAGGGCATGTCGGAAAGAAAATCTAGCAAGAATTAATACCTGTGAAATTTACACCTTATACCTTTTGTGAAAGTTTGGTTTCAGAGTCGAAAATCAAGGTTATGATGACCAAAACACAAAAATCTTTTCCACGTATATCCATTCAGAGCCAATGGAATAGGCACTACTGCAGTGTTATTGTAAGTTTTATTACCTTTTGAAACACTGATACATAACACATAGGGCACATGAAGGCATGAAGATTAATATACACTACTAGATTCTTTTTAGTGTGACATTAGTTATATGTTAGAATTTATCTGGTTGAGCTTCGCAACTGGAAATGTAAGAATTAGGTTTTTACAATGTAGTCCTCATAAAGAGTTACATTCCCTCTTGTAATAAAATCTCAACTTGGATTTCAGCACTAAAGGAGTGTTCCTGATTGCACCTAGTCATCATTAGTGTCTGCCTGTGAACTGGTCACTCTGCTGTGACCAGGTTTTTCTATCCTTTGTTAAAATTAGTGCATTGGTCCTTTCAATATTTAAATCAACACAACTTCTAGTGGGGTAAAAATCATACGCCTGCAAGATGACATAACTTGGGTGCAGAAAGATCCAATTCTTCAGTTGATGGTTACAGTGACAGTGAAAAAATAAAGAAATAAAACTGAAGACAGTAAAAAGATAGATACATCCAAATGAAATATGGAGCTGGCAATTAGTCTACTAGAAGTATGTACAGAGATCAACAGGTGAAGGAATAAAATTTTTACAATGAGAAGGTATAAAGGCAAGGAAATCTTGATGTAAGAGAAGAATCCAGAAGCAGTGAATGAGACAAGTTGATTGAAGAAAAAGAGCCTATTGGTCTCTAAGAAAGCTTAGAACGAAAGTGAAGACATGGGAATCTATAGAGATATCAAGAGTGAACAAAGGTTTCTATGAAGGCAACAGGAATCATGGTGGGTAGTGACAGAAGAGGAAAAATAAAACCGGGAGTTCTAAAGTTTCCGTTACATTCTGACAAAGAAAAAATGAGAAAAGTATGTTTCTCTTTCATCATATCTTCTCTCATATCCCTGGGGAGGACAAATTAAATGTTTACTTTTTACTGTTTCTTGCTTGCAGTATTATCCGTTGAATCCTTTGGGACACATGTGAGGGGGAAAACTGGGTTTATTACTTCGTCATGTGTCATCAAGCATGCAGTCATCTGTGCCTAGCCTACCTAGGCTTCTTTTCCAAGCCAGTTATACCTTGCATATCACATGACTCTATGGCCCTTTAAAAAGGGCCTTGATGTTTTCCAGTGTAAGTACAAGGAAATATGCAATCTAAATTCAGGCTGCTTTCACTCTCATGGAAACATAGGTGGCTGAATTACAGCTGGCGGCGTGGCTATATAGGATTGATCACATCAGGCAGCCCACCTTACTTGATCCTATTCCTTTCTCTAGTCCAGCAGTAGCATAAGTAGAATTTTGTCAGTAACCTGCAGCTAATTTTTGTTGAGGCATCCAGTTCTGAAGTTAGATTGAGCTGGGCACTGAAGAGATTCAACTACCCCACATTTGCTCACAGCTCTCCTGTATATGTCCTTGACAGGTTTTGCATAACTTCCTTGCAGCCTTGTAGCACTAGATGTCATAAATAAGATCAGAGGAATCACCAGCATTAAACACTTCTGTTTATCAGCTCTGAAAAGTCTTTTGTTTTATTAGATGGAGGGAAGTAAAGAAAGATGTGATTGATTTTGTCTTTTGCTGGAGAGAAAGGAAAGTTAAGAAAGGATTAAGAGACATGATACACAAGAATCTTCTGCAAGTCTGGGCACTCAGAGAGATCAAAATTCCCTCAGGATTTTATAGTAGAAAGAAAGGGAACTGGAAGTGGTCTGTGACAGAACTGTATCCCCATAAACTAACACAAGGATCAGCTATGAATACTGGAGTTTTCCACTAATGAGGGTAGAGACATTACTGCCATGAAGAATAGCAGCTTTGCCTGAGAATGTGAATTTTCTTTGGAAAGGAGCTTCCTTTTGGCGGTGTCTGCAATACTCTTCTTTCCAAAAACCTTTCACTTAAAATCCTTATTTCATTCCCTTCTCCAGCGTAATCCCAAACCTCACAAATGACCAATTACCACTGAGCCTTTCTAGCTTCTTCTTAACTGTTTTCATCTGATTTACTGTTTTATTAGCGTTGCTGATAGTGCACTAATTTTTTCCCCTTTACTTAAAAGTTTCCATTTGCTTCAAACTGTTTCATTCAAGATTTGCAAGCCTGGGCCAACTCAAAGAACTTTTTTATTATTGATTTTTTTAAACAAGTTTACTCACCAGGTGCTCTCTCAGCTCTACTTCAAAAAAATGTTACTTCCCCCTCCTTAAAAATAAAAATATAAACTGTGGGTGTCCATTTATCTGTGAGCATTATGGATGCTCATTAATTTCACCCTCCCCCCTCAACCTTTTTCTCCCCCACTTTTGATGATGTTACATCTGCAGATTCTCAAGCAAGTGGGGACAGGAAGGAAATTATTCCATTTCTTATACTCTGGGCTAAACTGTACATGTTCTGCTGTTTTTCACATTTAAAGTCTGGAATGCTCTTCTCTGCTTTCAAACACATGTATTTGACTGAACTTCCATCAACCCCAGCAGTGCAACTGCACTGTAACTCTTTGTGCAGACACAAGAAAGCTGTTAGTTGTCAATGAACACCTTGATGTATTCAAGTTTCATAAATAACCAAAACATTGTTGCAAGAAAGAGGACTAAAAGATTAATTTTAAAACCGTCCCTCCTCCACCACCTAACTTCTTTATAAAATAAGGCAGAGGTGATTTCTGCTGTGGCTGAATAGCTTTTGCTAAAAGGTATTCTTCAAGCATACTCTATTATAGCACAAGACAGAGAATTAACACAAACAGAAATTCCTTAATTCCCTCAAACTGAGTTTAACATCTTTTTATCTCCTGAACATAAGCTTAATTAATTCAGGTTGGTTTTCATTCCCTCTCTTACATCCTCTTCCATATATTAAGCCCACTCTGTGCTATTTAGTTCCAGTAGCATCAAAGAGAATTAAAACCATCCTGTATGATAAAGGGAATCATTCAGTTACTATTTTCATTTCAGGATCAAGGTATAGGCAGCATATCAGAAAGATGATGAAGGCAAGGATTCCTCATAGCTCCATTATTTTAGATGAGTTAAGGATAAGACTTTACGTAGCCAGTTCCGTCATTTATTTGTCAACATTACAAAACACTAAACACATTTTGAAGGTGCATTCTTCTTGTATTTAGTCAGACAAAATATCCCAACAGAGAGTGGCTCTTATCAGCCACGTGGTTCGGTATTGACAAGCTTTGCTGAAAGTCAGTCTCTGTCGCACCACTTTCTTAGGTATCACATGGAAAATACTTCATCCAAAGTAGAAAGTGCTGAGGCAGTAGCCTCCTTAATGGATTATCTTCAATAAAGCTGTGCTCCTCTGAAACCTATAAGCTGATATAAGCTATTATATAAACCCTGATGTACAGAAAAAAGAGCTATTTTTGCTTTGCTGATATTGTTTACTTTAATTGCTGCAGGCACGTCTGTAGATCAGTCTTACAGTCCATTGGCTGTTTGTCATGTAAGCAGCTTAGAAATTCTTGACATGACTCTCCTACCCTGGATGCCATTTTATATTTCACAGATCAGTAAACACACTCCTAAAAGCTGATAGTATACTGTTTTTACTGCTTTTCTGCTTGCTGTGGGCTGGCCAACTGTTTTGGAAGTTAGTCCTAAATAAAGTCTGTTCTAATAATTATACGTTACTAAAAAAAAGTTGAAGTTATTTAGAAGGTGAAAACTGTTATTTCTGTGTCAAGTAAGGGCATTGGTTAAAATTAAAAATATGTTTTAAAATTCTGGGGGAAAAAAAGCACTCTAGATACTGACACTTGTAAGGATGGTGTGCACTGTACATCAACTAACAGGAGCCATAGCAACCATGGGCCTTAGACATGACATTTCTATCTACTACTCTCATCAGCACAAAAAGCAGATGAAGGAGCTAAGCAGCTTTTTTTTTATATATGTAAAGCAAGCTGGTTCTATATTTTCTGAGAACAATGAAACTGTTTATCACACAAATCTGTTTCCAAAAGAAACTTTTGAGTACTTTTAACTAAATAGACCCATTTAGTTGCCTGTGCTGGAGCTATGTAAAAGTTTGAAAAAAAAGAAAAAGAAAAAGAAAAAGAAAAAGAAAAAGAAAAAGAAAAAGAAAAAGAAAAAGGAAAAAGGAAAAGAAAAAGGAAAAAGGAAAAGGAAAAGGAAAAGGAAAAGAAAAAGAAAAAGGAAAAGAAAAAGGAAAAGAAAAAGGAAAAAGAAAAAGAAAAAGAAAAAGAAAAAGAAAAAGAAAAAGAAAAAGAAAAAGAAAAAGAAAAAGAAAAAGAAAAAGAAAAAGAAAAAGAAAAAGAAAAAGAAAAAGAAAAAGAAAGAGAAAAAGAAAAAGAAAAAGAAAAAGAAAAAGAAAAAGAAAAAGAAAAAGAAAAAGAAAAAGAAAAAGAAAAAGAAAAAGAAAAAGAAAAAGTTTTTTGCTTGATATTCTGTGGGAAAAAAACAACAAAACCCAAACCAGAAACAATTTTCATCCACCTTCAAGATTACAGTCTATGTATACTTCAAGAGGCAGAACAGGTTTTCTTGGTAACTTGAGAATAAAATAGAAATCAAAATAAAATAAAAAAGGAAGAGAAAAAGAAATTAACATGCTGTAAGAGAAGTCGTGATTCCCCTTCTGTCCATTCTTCCCCTGACTACTTCTTTTCTGCCTCCCTGATTATCTCTTTGGGAGCAATTATACAGCAAAATGCATTACACTTTCACTTTACAGTTGTGCAGAATGATCCACACACATTGGTCAGATAGGTATTGCTATCACTAGTCTCCAACAGGCCTTTAGTGCCTTGCTGCAGAGAGATTCCCCAACTTCAGGTACACTCTCTCAGCCAGTTCTATTTGTTTCTGTAATGGTTATGTAGTCCTCTTATATAGTTATGGCTGGCAGAAGGGATTAAAATGACTTCTTTTTCCCCCTTGCTCATTAACAAAAAATAAACCTACTTTTAGCCTTATGTTTCACTGCTTGTTAGCATATATAGGTGTAGATGTTCTCATGTCTAACACTAACACTGACATTTGCAAGGTAGACTGACTGAAGGCTTTTCTTGACCAGGAGGAAGACTGGAGATCTTCTAAAAATCTACATTAATTTTTGCTTATTGGCAAAATAATGCTTCTTGTTCCATGAGGCATATTTGTGCCATATCCCTTGTTTTGGAAGAACTGAGGTTTTCTAAGATGTTACTTATCTCTCTGACATTTCAGATTGCATTTTCCCCAAAACAGTCTGAAGAAGAGGGTGTCCTTTCCCCCAACACTTTCAAATTAGCTTTGGATTCTGCAGGCAGAGGAAAGTATTGTTCTTTTTTTGGGAAAAAGAAAATAAATTAATCTTATTTTCTTCTTTCTTTTTTCCCTTTTCTTTTCTTTTTTCTTTTTTTTTTTTTTCTTTTTTTTCCCCTAATTTATGTTGAGGCTTCAGTGATCTGACAGTTTATATTCCTGAACATTTTGGTGGCAAACTGTAAACTTTCAGATAATCTAAACTCAGCCATTGAATATGGGCATGAACACCTATGATTAAAAGCCAAGTTTCTAAAGTTCATTATAGAGAAAAGAGATTCCAGTCTGAAATATCTGAAGCTAAGTGACTGGTACTAGTAAATTTGGTAGCCTTATCTGTGATTCTTACCTAAGCATTTTTTTTTTTAGTGTCTAGGTAACATTATGCTATGGGCAAAGATCTAAATAAATGAGATATCACAAGAATGAAATAAGCAGAAAGAGGGAATGGGAAAATGTCTAGTAGATACAGTACAGATAATGATTTCTTTATTTCAATGTAAATGACTACTTTTCACTGTTGAAAAATGTAAGAATCAAACAAGGAACCACATAGGCAGGAAGCAATACTATAGTTTCAATCTAAGGAAATCTTCATTCTAATGGTTGCTTTTTTGAATAGTAACAGCATCTCAGAATGCTATCCTAGGCTCTTCTCTGCCTTAGGATATAGTCTAAAAGGAAAGAAACTCTGGAGAACTGAGGACAGGCTTTGATTATGTCATTATAATCTCTTATTTAATCATGAGAAATATTGCAACCAAAAAAAGTTGCTTGTTGAAGGAAGTAATAAAGGCAAAACTAGAACTTATTATTCAACATTCCAACTTGCTATTTTGGAGTAATAGTATTTTTTCCAGATCAGTTTTCAAGTAAATCAATTTCAATAAATCAATAAGTCACACCGTAATGTTTAAGTGAAACTAAGTCAGAATCTAATTTCTTTGAAAACGCTAGCTCAGCTGTGAAGGTTTTGCAGTAACTGATCAAATAAAGGCATGAATTTAATAGTTGGAATGGATATTCACAGAACTCTGACTGATCTTTACAGCAGTCGTGTGGCTAAAACTCTTGTGTAGCACCTTGAAAGTGTCCTCTATGGTGTCTTAGAAAAGGGCTTTGCATACTGTAAGAAAGGTTACTTAACAACATATGTGAGGTTAAATCAATACATCACTGTACGAGTGCTTTATTACCCATAAGAGATAGCAAAAATGCATTGCCTAGAGGCTATTTCCAGTTCTTGTGTGGCAGCGATAAATTAATCAGGTCTGTTTTGTTATTTTAGCTGCATTTGATTAAATGTGTAACAGAATAAAAGGAAAGTCTTAAAGGAAATATAAAGCTCCAAAGGCAATGTGACAACAGATGAGAAGTATCTCATTTAATCAACATGGTTTCTGGTTGCAAAAAAAAGTATCTGTAATGGTCATTAACTCCTTTGAGTTTTTTGAAGAGGGGATCCAAAGAATGACATATTGATCAACTGTGACCCCAACTAGTCAATTAACTTTAAGATAGGACACCAGGAACATCTGCATTTGTCCCAAGGTCTACACTTAGCAGACTAATGGCTAGGAAGCATGGAAAATACAGCTAACTTAGATGAAGTAACATCGCTGTAAGAAGAATGTTGAAAGAATATACCCTGATTCACAACATTATTCTAGAGTTAGCTACAGATTACAAAAGTATTAAGTGCCTAAATGCATTTGAAAATGGGGGGTTAGTGTGGGGGTAGTTTGTAACTAGGCGACCGCTGCCTCAGGACAGCTAAAAGTGATACTTTTAATTTTCTTTAATATTTATTTGATGATTTCTAGTGTTATCTGTCCTTATTTTGTAATAATTTCCCCATGTGCATATACCAGAGAAAGACATGATGTGAAAAAATTTATAACAGGAAGAAATGACAGTTCACAGTTTCAAGATACTGTATACTAATAACTACCAGGTGGATGTCCTTATTTCTAACAAGTCTTAATGTCACTGAAACATACATATCTTCTCATGAATGAGAAAAATCTAGTGCAATTCATAGCAATGTGTATATAAACTGAACATTGTTCCAGCAACAACATAAAACATACTGTGTATTCACTAAATTAGTAAGAGTATTTCCTACAGGGTAAAACAAGATTCAGAACTTTTTCTAAATGGAGCATTTACCAAATATTCCCTTGGAAGATTAATTTTTGGAATTATTAAAAATGTGTATTAATTAATGTTTATTTAGCTATAACTCAAAGGACGCTAAAGTAATTAGAATCATCATATGTCTAGGGAAATTACTAACATCATATCATGACATGAAAAATGCCATATTGATTTGCTTGGCCTATTCTGTAATTATCTAATTTATCTGAAAATCTTGAAAAAGTATTAAACAAACAGAAAAGAGAGAGTTCTGTCTGTCCAAAAGAAAATGCTCTACAAAACCACAATTAAATAACTGCATTTTTTTTACGCTTGCCTGTACTGTCTTGTTGAAAATATCACAGGTAGACTACCATTTGAGAAAACATATATACAGTATGTCTCTTTTTCCTGTATGGAAAGTGTTGCTGCACTAAGATTACCACTGTACTTTTTGAACCTTGGATAAAGAAGATTCCTTTACTGGAAACAACACCATGGAACTCAGAAAGTTCTCTGAGGGTGATGCACTTTGTCAATTTACTGACAGAAAATATGAGCAAAAGCAAACAGTGTGCAATGCACATTACAACCATTGTTTTGCAAGTATTACTTCTACACTTGTGAAAAAATCTTTGTTGTCTCCCTTATTATGTTGTATTTAATACATAGCTAACATATATCTGTTGTGATCATACACTTCTACATTATGATCTTTATAGTTCCTTCCTCTGGGATTGTACACTACAAAACTAAAACATAAGCCTTGAAATTTTTTTGCAATGACAGAACCCCATTGATCTCTCAATGAAAACTGTTTTTCCTGGGTTTTTTTGGGTTTTTGTTGTTGTTGTTGTTGTTTTGTTTTGTTTTGTTTTGTTTCGTTTTGTTTTCTGAAATTGACAGAAGTCCCAAGTGAATTGGTTTCATTTTACAGGCAAACTTTCTTGAGCATCTCAACTGAGAACATGTGCTGTGAAACCCATTTGAAAAGCATCTATACATTTCAGGAAGACATCTGCACAGCATGCAGCTGACCACCAAGAAAGAACCAGAAAAAGAAAGGCTCTACAAGAGAAGGAAAAGGAAGGCTTTGTCCCTAGCTGGCTGCTTTGGTACTGCCTACAATTGCTCTTGATCAGTATCCTAGGCAAATTTCAAACTCTTGTGAGATTAATTAGCTTAATCAGTCTTCAATATTGCCTGTAGTAGGGTGAGAAAATCATACACTATACACTAAGATTGCAAATAAAGTAGCTTAGATAACTTACCTCTGAAGATAATTCTAGGCAACAGACAAAACAGGACTTCAAGGCTCTATTATCACAAGTTTTTCAATGATATTTTTCTTCTCAATTCATGTGATGATATTGGATGAAATAATTCTCCTGCATAATCAATGTTTATGTAGCAATAACTCAAGTAATATGTTAGATAAGAAATCTGATAAAGTGTAGTTGAGAATTAAAATATGCAAGAAGGTTTGTTCTCATCAAGCTGGAAGTTTTACAGAGAAAAGAGAAAAGCATATACCTCTCTTAAACAGAACTACTTCGGCTTCTGAAAAGATGTAATCAAGTGCTATGCAGTTTCTTAGTACCACTCTCTCCATATTGTTCTCAAATTGAAACTTTTATCAGTATGAAGTCTCAGGACAAGATAATTCCTTATGCTTTTACATCTAATTATGAAGCACTATTTAATGATCAAATAAGGCAGATCTCCATTCACAATGAAAAAATCTCAAAAGATTCTCTGTTTAAGTAAATGTACTTCAAAAACTGGTGAATTTATAAGAACAACCTTAAATCTGTTTGGAAGGTCATGCATTCATGTAGAGTTCACACAATGACTGATTTTAAATTTCAGACTGCTATATGATACATATTTACCAATAAAAGGTTATGCATATTTACCATCCGTTTTTCAGTAGTTTGGAAAGGCTTATACAGTCTAAATGGAAGTAAAAGACAAAAAAGAATTAAGTAATTATTTATATATTTGGGTAGTTAGAAGATGGTATCAGACCACAAACTTGGCCTGTTTTGGAGCATTTCTTAACACATCAAGCAAAAGAATTAGAAAAGTTTTGGAAACTAAGAGAGAAAAAGGTATCTGACAAAACCAGTAATATATATTTTTTTTCTAGCCTGCAGCAGATTCAATGAATCATTTTCATGCAATTTTTAAGTCAACCAGCAACCTATCTACACCTGAAGATAAAATTGCAATAACCAACACCGAGCAAAATTGCAGGGAATTTATTCTCAGGTTCCACCACTCAATAAGAGATATTTTCCTCTAAAAATGTGGTATGCTCAGATCCTATTGCTCTGTTACATGCCACGGTTTCCTGTTGTGAGACACCACAAAATTTTACATAGTCACTCAATAATCAAAGTCCTCAATAACCAAAGTCTTTGCACCCAAGGAAGCTACATTGTGAAAAGTTAAAACAACTGAATAGGAAATTTGAAGACATAAGTGTAATGTCAAGATATCATGGATTTTTTTTTAAACTTTTATTTTCAAAACTCTTTATTTCATGTAACATTTGGATACTAAAACTCCTAAAACTATAGAACATTATTCTTTTAACACCTAAAATATAATTGGTACTACCTTACTAAGTAACATTACATATGTTCTAAGACATAACTGGATTCTCACTTGTTACACTATTGAGAATAATAAATTATTTTAATGAATTTCTCCTGTATTTCTCTACAAGACTTGAAATACTTCATTTTCAGTTGTTATATGTTTTTTGTACCCATACAGTATTTAAACTTTCTGCTATTATGGTCCTTAAATAAAAAAATAATAACTAATTTAGGAACGCACTCTAATGAATTACAGTAAAAACAACCTCCTACATCACTAAGATCTAAAAAAATCCCAAAAAATTCAAAAAATGGTGCTACAGAAAAAAAATGGCATACATCTTTGGATGATGACTTCAGAAATCTATTAAAATTGTAGTTCAGTAACTCTTCTTGAGACTATACCAGAAGACAGATACCATTTCAGCTATCTAATATTAGGCCTGTTCTTGGAGTTTTTCCTTTTCTAAAGTTCTCTTTAATTAACAAGGCAGCAAAATAATGCATTAGCGTAAGGGAAGAGGGAGAGTCACTCAGAATGATTTAGTTTTATATTACCTGCAGGTGTATTAACATTGGGCAACCACACACGAGAGTAGAGCATGAATTTCACATTTATTTAATGTTATGGATTTCCCCTACTTATATATAATTACAAAAAAGATTTGTGCAAAAATACTTTCCACTTATTCACTGAGAAAAATCTGAGTAATTTATATCCATATATATTACTTTCAATTCTAACTTGTGGAACTATCTGTTTCAAACACTGAGCTATGTTTAAAATATGCAAGAGGGCTGATTCATTTTCTGTCATGCAATATACACCTGTGCAACTTTGAACTCTTTGTTCCTTTACTGTTCTTGCTGACTATAGTGGAAACAGGATTGGGCTGGATTTGCTTTGATGCCTGATCGTGAACAGAGTATATTTAACATTGAGCTACAAAGATTTAAAAAATGTTACTATCAAAATATGCAGTAATGATGTAAAAATATTAAGAAAAGAACTGCAAGTTATTTGTCAGGAAACTGAAACATAAGACTTCCTTTTCCCCCACAAAATTTGCTGAAGTCTAAGGTGGTTTTAAAGTGTCAGGTGCATTTTACGTAGACATAGGCAATGCAAAAAATCTACCTTCTGTGATGTGTAATAACCGAGGTATCTGTGGATTTGGGCAAACTCTTACTAGCTGTGTTTTATTGTGTTTGATTCTTTATGTGCATTTTAAATAGTCAACAAGCAACAGCAACATGATAATGTTGTTTTGTTTTGTTATTTAATCTAACCTTTTTAAAAATACCAATGTTATTTACATTTACATAATATTATCCAATGCCTCTTAATTGAAACATATTTTTTTCAATTCTATCTTCTCATTGTTTTGTGTCATTTAATCAATCACAGGCAATTTATTTTTAATGGCTTAAGTTTTCATCCAACAATTTAGGCACATCACAATTCAATTCTTAATGACAGAATTTGAATATCTTCCTCATAAAAGGAAAAAACATTAGAGTATTTATTGCAGCAAATTTTATCTAAATATTTGCACTATTAAAGATATAGGCATTCTTGTAACATATTCTCCAAACTATTTCCACTGAATAACATTGAAATAAGAATTGTTTTAATTACTGATAGTATTAGTATAGCAAGATTCAAAAAAATCTTATGTGAAAGATTTTGTCTGACACGGAAAATATATAATGCAGAGGTATTGTTAAAAAAAGTCACAAAGCTCTATCATCAGAAGACAGTATTTCTTAATTCACTGATTCGTGGTATTAGGTACATTTACTAGGTACTGACATTTCAAGGGAGGTATAATGAGATTTAAGGATTTTAATTTGTGATTAAAATTAAGTAAAGAAAATTACATTCCTGAGGAATCGACTTATTCATTTATCATTTGCTATTACAGTATACCTAAGAAGTGTATAGCAAAGGAAAACTATGTCCCTTGGCCTTTTTGGGGGTGTTCAATAACATTTAACGGGACAAGTCCTCCTTGCTTGATGCCATAAATGTCCACTAGAATTCTGTAGTTTCTTTTTTGTCTCCTGCTCATTTCAATTTTATTCAAACATCTGTGTATGCATAGAACTGTTATAAATCAGTTTTAATATGCTTTCCTTTTAAATATATTTTTCATCTTATATCCTGTTAATATTAAAAAGGCTTTCTGACAAAAATCTGGAAAAAAGTTTGAAAAACAAGCCCACTTGCTTTACCAGGCTTTAAAAACACTTGGGAGAGATGGGGACAAAAGGGACTCATTTTTTTAGTCTGTTTCGGTTTCGTATTTTGTTTTTTTTTATTTTTTCCTTGCAAAAGGCATACTTATTAAAATAAAATATTGGAATAAAATATTGAAGAATCAAAACCATGCAAGATTACTTGCCTGTGAAAATCTCATTATGAACAATAATTAAAAATGAAAACTCAATAATCATTAAGAGTCTTGAAAATTATAGCTCATGTGTGAATGGGATTTCTTCAACCTTTTATAGAACCTTGTAGTCTATATCAAACACCTCCTGTTTGGGGGCTCAAGATTACTCAATTAACAAACTAAGATTTATAAATGCTTTTTCCTAAACATTTTACATTCCCACCCATTCTCTTTCCTCTGTGTAAATTCCAGTTGTCTGTACTGGCATTCCAACTGTGAACATTATTTTTTCCTCTGACTCAAGGCAATTACTGGACATGTCTGTCCTACGTCTATAAAATATAAAATATAATAATATATAATAATTATATATAATAAAATATATAAAATATATTATAAAATAAAATCCTTGGTTTCAGGTATTAAGGGAATTAATTAACCTTTTGTGGAAATCCTGGAGAAGTAAAGCACTACTACTATATTGCTAAAGTCTTTTTGTAGCTTTAATTTCATGTATGAGACTTACATCCAGGCTAATGTTTAAAAGCATTGTGTGGGCTAGGCTTTTGAAACAAGGCATTTCAGACCACAGAAAAGAGTTTCTTTCAACAGATTCTTCCCTTTATATTGGAAACTGGTCAAACCTGGAAAAAAATTGTAAAATCAGTAAAGTTTGTTGGGTATTCCAGTAGTCTGTGAAGCTCTGTGTCAGAATAGGTATCCTGTGGCTCACATAAGCCCTACATTGAAAATATTTTTTCAACACTTTATGACTTTTAACTACATGTAAAATTATTAATGATGTGTTACCCTGGGCATAAACTAGTTGATGTTGTAAATCATCAGTATTTCTTATTTCTGAATGGGAAGCCAGAAATACTGTGTAGGTCACACTCAGTTCATGTTGAGCAAACGAAGGAACTGCAGGTTTGATGTTTCACAGTATTTCATCTAGTACTTGGAGAGTATATGACACTTGCTTTACCTTCCAACTAGAAACCAAAGCAAATGATACATTAGAAAAACAACAACAAAAGCTTATAAACTTTTGGTAGCTTTCAGTTATTTGGGATATTTGTGGTATAGTTGTAAGTTACCACAAATGCCTGGATAGAATTGAGAAATGAGTTTACAAGGTTATCAGTAATGCATGTTAATATAGAAACATAGAATCATAGAATCAAGTCGAGAAAGACTTTTAAGATTGACTTCACCTGTAAACCTAACACTGCCAAATCCACCACGAAACTGTGTGCCACATCTATGCTTCTTTTAAATACCTCCAGGGGTGGTGACTCAACTACTTCCTTGAACAGCCTGATCCAATGTTCAAGAAACCTTTCTGTGAGGAATTTTTTCCTAATATCGAATGTAAACCTCCCTTGGTGCAACTTGAGACTCTTTCCTCTTGTGTTACTTGGGATAAGAGACCTACCCCTGCCTCTCTACAACCTCCTTTCAGGTAGTTGTAGACAGCAAAAAGCTCTCCCCTGAGCCCATTTTTCTTCAGACTGAACAACCTCAGTTCCCTCAGTTGCTCCTCGTTAGACTTTCTCTCTAGACCACTCATCAGTTTTGTTACTCTTCTTTGGACATGCTCCAGCACCTCAGTGTCTTTCATGTAGTGAGATACCCAAAACTGAACACAGAATTTAAGGTGCAGTCTCACCAGTGCTGAGCACAGGGGGATGATCACTTTCTAAGTCCTGCCCATGACAGTATTTCCAATATAACCAGGCTGTTATTGGCCTTCTTGGCCACCTGTGTACACTGCTGGCTGATATTCAGCTGACTGTCAACCAACACCCCCAGGACATTTTCCACCAGACGGTTTTCCAGCTACTCTTCCCCAAGCCTGTAGCACTGCATGGGATTGTTGTGAACCAAGTACAGGACCCAGCACTTGCCCTTCTCAAGTTTCTTACAATTCATCTCAGTCTACTGTTGCAACCTGCACAGATCTTTCAGTAGAGCCATCTTATTCTCAAGCAGATCAACATTCCCACTCAACTTGGAGTTATCTGCAAACTTACTGAGGATGCACTTGATCCCCACATGCAGACCATTGATAAAGAGATTGAGCAAAACTGGCCCCAATATTGAGCCATGGGAAACATCTCTTGACTGGCTGCCAACTGGGTTTAACTCCATTCACCACAACCCTTTGGGCCTGGCCCTCCAGCCATTTT
>VZRU01020015.1:67408-142926 GCA_013398155.1 Pedionomus torquatus | reverse complement strand
TGTCCTACGTCTATAAAATATAAAATATAATAATATATAATAATTATATATAATAAAATATATAAAATATATTATAAAATAAAATCCTTGGTTTCAGGTATTAAGGGAATTAATTAACCTTTTGTGGAAATCCTGGAGAAGTAAAGCACTACTACTATATTGCTAAAGTCTTTTTGTAGCTTTAATTTCATGTATGAGACTTACATCCAGGCTAATGTTTAAAAGCATTGTGTGGGCTAGGCTTTTGAAACAAGGCATTTCAGACCACAGAAAAGAGTTTCTTTCAACAGATTCTTCCCTTTATATTGGAAACTGGTCAAACCTGGAAAAAAATTGTAAAATCAGTAAAGTTTGTTGGGTATTCCAGTAGTCTGTGAAGCTCTGTGTCAGAATAGGTATCCTGTGGCTCACATAAGCCCTACATTGAAAATATTTTTTCAACACTTTATGACTTTTAACTACATGTAAAATTATTAATGATGTGTTACCCTGGGCATAAACTAGTTGATGTTGTAAATCATCAGTATTTCTTATTTCTGAATGGGAAGCCAGAAATACTGTGTAGGTCACACTCAGTTCATGTTGAGCAAACGAAGGAACTGCAGGTTTGATGTTTCACAGTATTTCATCTAGTACTTGGAGAGTATATGACACTTGCTTTACCTTCCAACTAGAAACCAAAGCAAATGATACATTAGAAAAACAACAACAAAAGCTTATAAACTTTTGGTAGCTTTCAGTTATTTGGGATATTTGTGGTATAGTTGTAAGTTACCACAAATGCCTGGATAGAATTGAGAAATGAGTTTACAAGGTTATCAGTAATGCATGTTAATATAGAAACATAGAATCATAGAATCAAGTCGAGAAAGACTTTTAAGATTGACTTCACCTGTAAACCTAACACTGCCAAATCCACCACGAAACTGTGTGCCACATCTATGCTTCTTTTAAATACCTCCAGGGGTGGTGACTCAACTACTTCCTTGAACAGCCTGATCCAATGTTCAAGAAACCTTTCTGTGAGGAATTTTTTCCTAATATCGAATGTAAACCTCCCTTGGTGCAACTTGAGACTCTTTCCTCTTGTGTTACTTGGGATAAGAGACCTACCCCTGCCTCTCTACAACCTCCTTTCAGGTAGTTGTAGACAGCAAAAAGCTCTCCCCTGAGCCCATTTTTCTTCAGACTGAACAACCTCAGTTCCCTCAGTTGCTCCTCGTTAGACTTTCTCTCTAGACCACTCATCAGTTTTGTTACTCTTCTTTGGACATGCTCCAGCACCTCAGTGTCTTTCATGTAGTGAGATACCCAAAACTGAACACAGAATTTAAGGTGCAGTCTCACCAGTGCTGAGCACAGGGGGATGATCACTTTCTAAGTCCTGCCCATGACAGTATTTCCAATATAACCAGGCTGTTATTGGCCTTCTTGGCCACCTGTGTACACTGCTGGCTGATATTCAGCTGACTGTCAACCAACACCCCCAGGACATTTTCCACCAGACGGTTTTCCAGCTACTCTTCCCCAAGCCTGTAGCACTGCATGGGATTGTTGTGAACCAAGTACAGGACCCAGCACTTGCCCTTCTCAAGTTTCTTACAATTCATCTCAGTCTACTGTTGCAACCTGCACAGATCTTTCAGTAGAGCCATCTTATTCTCAAGCAGATCAACATTCCCACTCAACTTGGAGTTATCTGCAAACTTACTGAGGATGCACTTGATCCCCACATGCAGACCATTGATAAAGAGATTGAGCAAAACTGGCCCCAATATTGAGCCATGGGAAACATCTCTTGACTGGCTGCCAACTGGGTTTAACTCCATTCACCACAACCCTTTGGGCCTGGCCCTCCAGCCATTTTTTTTTTTTTTTCCCAGCAAAGCAAATGCACATTTAAGCCATGAGCAACCAGTTTCCCCAAAGAGTGCTGTTGGGAATGGTGTCAAAGGCTTTACTAAAAAGGCAAACAACACCTACAGATGCAGATTACCTTGTCATAGAAGACCAGGTTAGCCAAGCAGAACCTGCCTTTCATAAACACAGGCTGACTGAGCGTTATCACCTGATCGTCCTGTACATGCTGTGTGATGGCAATCCAGATGATCCCTTCCATAACCTTCCCCAGCCATACATATCTCAGCTGACATATCTCATACTGACACATCTGTAGCTCCCTGGATCCTCCTTGTGGCCCTTCTTGTAGATGGGCATCCAGTTTACTAGCCTGCATTCAACTGGGACCACCCTGGTAAAGCCAGGACTGCTTATAAATGATTGAAAACGTGTTGGTGAGCACTTTTGCCAGCTCATGCCACCCTTGCGTACATCTCCTCCAGTCCTGTATGTGTATGCACACATACACATGCACAGAGAGTTTTTTGTTTCTATGTATCCCTGCTAGCCTGATTCTGATAAAATTGCATATCCTGATATAATTTGCATTTTATATAAAGTTATTGCAAATGTAGCCATTGTTCAAGACTCAGAAAAAAACAAAAGTCAGCACATTTTAAACATACATTATTTGACATAACAAAATTTATTTTATTTTCTTTTGAGCACAATATAGTATTTTTTCAAAGCTGTCTCAGGGACTTGGATTCTTAAAGTCTCCTATTTTAGTGAGTCTTGGAGATCCTGATATAGAGCTTTAAAAATAACCCAGAAGGTTTATTTACTCTGCATATTCAGAGTACATGCTGAAAAGATCTTTATCTACATTAAGGCAACCCTGATTTTAACTGCCTTATCCCTGTACTGACTAAAAGAGTGAACTGACAGCACTGAATTCGATGCAAGTATGGCAAATTATGTTATGATATGTAAACAAGAGAAGGAATACATTTGCTTTCTACTGATGGCAATCTCCATTCCTATTAGAACAAGAATCCTGCCAGCCTTTTCATGACTGTAGCATTAACATTGCAATAGTTTCTCTAATTCCTGGTAGTATAGACTAATTTATTTTTTGAACTTTGCATATAGTTTAGAGGATTTAACTCTTCCTGTAAGTATGTTAAACATGCTAGGCTGGTATAAGTGCAATACCATTAAGAAGCTCCGCTAAGTGAATGCAACATTGGAAAGAGAATGAAAATGCATAGCACTTGGCCAAGGCGATGGAAGGCAGAACTCCTAAACTAACCCCTACCTCTGTATTTCCCAGCTGATAAGCATTCTCATTCACACGTTAAAAACATATCCTAACTGTAGCACCTGATGTATTTGAGTCGTATGGATCTTTTGCATGTGGAATTCAGACTATTATGCATAGATGAATGAATTTTAATATCTGGAAAAAAAATATGGCAAAAATAGAAGTTAATAATCAGTAGTTCCACCAGGAAAGTTTGTTGCTTTAAAATAAAAAAATTTCTATTCAGTACCTGCTTCAGTAATTCCACTGACAAAGTAGCTTCACTTCCTCTACACATGCAGGGCATTACTTTCCAGCTTTCTGTGAAAACTCCGTAAGAGTTAACTTGTCTTTCCTCTTCCAGCTTCATTTGTATTTAGACATAAAACGCACACATTTCCCTTATTGCTGCTTTCTAGTGTTATGTCTCACTTTTTCTCCAGGCACAGTTTAGGTCATTTACCTGTAGAGGTACAATACCAAAGGTACACAGAGGAGCGACAATAACAAATAATATTTAGGGAACCTGACAAATGAGAAAAGATTTTTAGTTGGAAACCACAGGTTTAGATCAGAATGCATCCTTGTATCATCACAAAATAGATTGCTAACTTTTGATATTTTTCACATAGACTATAATTGGTTAACGATATTCTTTGTATTTAATTGATTAATTGAATAATAATGCCTTTATATTTAGAAGATGGATTTTGATACAAAAGTTAAGCATTCAGTAGGATTTACCATGTCTAAAAATTTTCAGTATTATATGCAAATATTTACAAGTATACAAACAGAAATGTAGACATGCATTTTTCACAGAAATTTTAGATAAACGTATAAGCAACATATGTCCTAGAAACTATTTACTCACTCTGCATTGGAAATACTAGTACATCTGTCTGAATACTTTCTGCATAAAGTATCTATATCTTCATAGTTATATAACACAGGTTTCTATTTTAAATATACTTGGTTACAACTTACTCAAAATATGACATTAAAAAACAAATTTACAACATTAAAGTTTGCAACTGGTCTGGAAAATGCAGTTTATATAGGTGAGAAAATTATTTTCCTGTGATAAGGAAGCTGACACTTGCTCAGAAATTGCTTTAATTGCATCATAAAATCAGTTGCTCTTTCCACTGTAATTTTCTCAATGAGTGCTACATTCTCCTGCCAGCCATCATTGACAATGTAAGCTGTCTTGTCAAAGTGAAAGACAAACATTCAAAAGGAATTTACCTTGATCTGCATAGTTTTCCACTGTTCCAAGTTTCACTGTCAAAATGTAAAATAAGCCTTGTCAATGCATCAAAATCTTTAACAAACAAAAAAATCAGTCTTTATCTATGAAATCAAAATTTTACTTACATGGATTTTCATGGATGTACCAATATTTCAGCAGTAAAACAGGGATACTCAAAGAGAATAATCTGTGTCCTTCCATGAGTTCCTCAAATTTACAGATGCAAACATTTAAACCCCATTTTTTTCATCTCTACTTTTTCAGAAAAATCCTACATTTTCATGTATAGAGCTAGAATAAAATTGTCCCTTAAACTGAATTTCACTCAAAACCTATTGTCTTTTGAATTGCATTGTTTTGCACATATATTCTTATTGATGCCTTTTTGTGTTTAATTTCAGAATGATTGAAGGTTAAATATTCTTTTTAAATATCCATTCACTTTTTTTTCCTATACTTTAGCAGATAATAAAAACATACTAGCTGAGGCCTGATTTCCACAGTTACACTGGCTTCATCCTGCCACGGTTCCCTTCACTTTAGTAAAGTTGCACCTAATTTACATCACTGAAATGGAATTATTCTTGTGTAGTCATTTTGCAATTCTGTATATAAAGCAACCAAGGAGGGAGTTGAAAGTCTAGTATAATAGGAAGTATGCATTCTTCTACTGTGACTGAGGAAAGCTGAGGAAAATAAAGAAAATATCTTTGGCAGAAACAGTCTCCCACTTACAACTTATGTTCCGTTACACAAGTCTGAAGTGTCCGGGAACCATAATGTATTTACCCAGCTGGTTTTTGGTTAGGTCCTTAAACTGGCAGCCTCAGCAACAGTAACCAGACTCACCACCTGTAGCAGTCATGGAGGGAAATGCTTCTATCATCATTTTCATTAATTTGTGGACTTGTAATGGGACATATGTTATTCTGAAGAAGATTAAATATCCAAGGTGTTACTCGTGCCAGTGTATGAGAAACCTTGTGATATATCTTATGTCTGTTTTACAAGACAGTACAATCTAAAAATACCCTTATGAGATGTAAAAAACAAGTTCAAATCCATTAATATATTGCAATTAAAAATGCAAAATCAAATTATTAAAATTCCCTAACTTTTTCTTTTCTTTAGTTCTGTTATTTTAATATGTTTGTTTAAAAAGATTTGTTTCCATGTAATCAAAATTTGTGATTTGGTAGAAGTGATCCAGTTCTGTACCTCCAAGTTCAAAGATCCCGCAAGTTAGTAAAATATAGCTGGAGTGTTGTCATTTATTTATATAGGTATGGACTGTTATGACATTATGGAGAGCTACAAGGGACTGGAGGAGAACAGGCAATGGAGCAGAAGGGTTTTTTAATAATATGTTCCAGATGTTTTTAAATCTTAAAGTAACAAACAAGATAAGCCTTGTGAAAATATTGCTCCAGTATCTTGGAAAATATCTATTTTCCTAGAAGAAAAAGAAAAAAAAGTGTCCAGAATGATATTCACTTTGTCTTTATATACCATCTGATTCCAGCTGGTCTGATCCTTTGAAAGACTGCTCTGATTTAACTGTTTGAATCAGAGAAGGTTTCATATGGGATACTTGGATAGTGAAAATGAAATCAATATGATTTTTGGTGATAAGCCAAATTTTTACTTAAAAATATAACTTAAAATATAGATTTCATATAGAAGTATGCATTTCAGTTCATTTATGGTTATTTCTATTTTTGGGGAACTACTTTTTTTTCAATATCATTCTTTTCCAGTCCTTACACCTGAAATAAATAATAATGATTATGATAATACTAATAATAACAATAATAATATTTTTAAAATATATTAAGATAAAATATTAAATATTAAATGAAATATTATATATTAAGTAAAAATATTAAAAACTGATGGTTTTGCTTTGATTTTATTTGATTTGTTTTTTGTGAATGAGGTCACAGTTCCTTAAGTTAAGAAAAGTCTGTGTGGAAACCACTCATATTGCCCTTGTGGAAATTCATGGGTCATAAAAACAGGCCTGTGGATTAGTCTGCTTTACATGATCCAGGGAAACACTCACATTTCCACATTTAGGCCTGCATTTTGACCACATCATGATTCCATCTTGGGACAAAGCCCTCCTCAGCCTGGTTTCCCTGAAGCAAAAGCAAGATGTACACCAGATGCAAAGCCCGCCTTTAAGCATTGTCCATTTAATCTGAAAAAGGAACCAACATCCTGGAGCGTCCCGTAGCATTCTTCATCCCTCAGCAGACCGACAGAAATACACTCTGTCTGCAGTTTTAAACTGAATTTGTCAGCAATGCTGCTGCTCTGATTTTACTTTTACAACTTTACTGAGCTGAACGTGACCTAAGTTTGATAGTCAAACGTCTTGGCATTGAAAGAGAACATGCATTTGAAAATAACTTTGTATTTGCATAGAACACCAATAGTATTGTTTTAAGCAAAACAAATGGAAAGTAAAAACCATGCTCTGGGTAGAATTTTAGTAGAAATATTAGGAGAGAGGAGAGGAGTGCAATGGAGAGAAAGGGAAAGGAGGGGATATTCTTTTCTCTTCCTCTTGTTCTCTCTCTTAAAGAAGAGTAGAAGTTTCTTTCTATTAGTTTTGACTCCTGAAGTCCTCTCACACAGTCAAGCCAGTGACTAAGAACACTGAAAGGGCACATATGAGATCTAGATTTCAGCTTCCACCTGAAGTGTTATGGCCTGCATCTGTCTGAACAGAACTGAGTGAGTTATGAAGACGTTAAGAAGTGTTTACATCTTCTGATTCTCACTATTCAAATAAAACAATGAACTGCAATTTTCATGAAATAGAAGATGGTTTATAGAGTCCTAACTTGCTGATATGCCAGAATGATCCGATTATATGTGTGTCCAAATGCTGACATACTGAATACTTGAATTCTAATGTTAACATAACTCCACCCATTTTACACAATTACTTCAGCGTTCATTGTGCCAAAAAGTAAATATGTGAGAAAGTCTCTAGTCTGATAGTTAGCAAACTCATCAAAGAACTGAATCATCTGCTTTTAATCCATGGTTCTATTAAGTGCTATTTATTCATGTGGATGAAAGCAGTCTTAAGATCAGAGGGGGGAAGACAGATTCTGGAGTACACTCTGATCCAACCAGAGTGATCTCCTTGGAAGTAGAGGACTAAGATTCTAATCTGATGGGTCAGTAGCACTCTGCTGAATGCCAAAAGTACTGGACTGTTATCTAAACATTCCTAGAAGCATGTCCCTTCTCTAACTAAAAATCTAGTGAGGAAAGGAGAAAAAATGGCCTCCAAAGTAAATTCTGTCCTACTTTAATAAGATGGCTAAATCAATGTTGAGGGGCAAATTAGTTTTTAATGCTTTGTAAACTATGTCCAGGTTTTGTGGATCATTGTTTTCTGAGATCTATATTTAACTGATTTCCAGCATATGGCCACATTTCTAATTGTTAATTTCATTGCATTTGAAGTTAGAGAGCAGACCTCCTTCTCAGTTCACCTTCTATTTTATTTCTCTTCTTTTGCTGTGAGAAAATGCTTGCAATTTATTCTAGAGGAATAACAAAACAAATACAGTTAAATTATCGATTACCATTTACTTCAGAAAATTTGGCAGTGAAGTCTCGACAATTATGAGGGATGTATGATTTGAAGTCAATGAATCCCACCAGTGAATCCTGCAGAATGTGCAAGAGCTATTATTGATTTCAGAGCCTGAGTAATTTGAAGATAGCATGCTGATAATATTTAAAAGAAAGATAATCTGTATTAAAAAGCTATTATCCTGTCCAGTCTCTGCCCTATATAATTTCAAAATAATACCTTCTCAAACAAAGAACAGAAAGTAACTTTGTCACTTATCTCTGCTGAACTGAAAGAAGTTCCGTGTTTCCTTTAGAGGGCTTGTTGGTATCATTAACATCACTTTGGCAATGAAGAGAGTGAAGCTACCTAAACTAGCATGGATGTGAGCATTGTGATCTTAACTATCAAGGGAAAAGTACACAGCCCTATATTTAGATCTTGGCAATTTAAAACCTTTATAATTTATCTTCTATCTTAGTTAATAAAAATAAAATTGCCAGATCCTATTTTAAAAATTTAAAGTAAGTTTACCTTGTAAGAATGTTGACTTGCTACTCTAAGGCAGCAACAATTATATTCTCTATATGCCAGAAAATTCTCCATTAATGGAGAAATAGATAGTGGACTGTAACTTACAACTATGTATTCCTAGGCTATGAAGTTAGATATCAAATTTCATCCTTGAATGAATTATTATTATGTTGCCAGTCCCTGCAAATGGAAAGACCAAAGACTTTAATTTTCTACCATTATCTCTTGTCGCAATCATAAATTTAATATCATTAAAGTTAGTCTAACCCACATTGAACTCTTGACACATAATGTCAAAAGGAAGGTAACTAAAAGGTAAAGCCTACTTTCCAGATGCTTTATTTGGCAGCATAAAAAATTACTGTCTGAGATGAAGTTTTCCAATACAGAATACACATAATAATACAATGTTAAAAGTCAGGAAAAATTATTGCTTTTTCTAACCTAGCAATTTATATACAAATTTCTTTAAATACATTAGGAAAGCTCTAAAGCTAATTCTGACTAGATATGTCACATGATGGACACTAGTATTTTTAACCTAATGGTCTCATCAGATCCCATTCNTTGTTAAAAAAAAAAAAAAAAAAAAGGTGTTTTTTTTCTTCTTTGTTTTTAAAAAATGTGCTTGGAAAATCAAGCCAATGTCATGGCAGGGGGGTTGGAACTTGGTGATCTTTAAGGACTCTTCCAACTCTAACCATTCTATAATTCCATAATTTCAGATCCCATATCTGTGCAAATTTCTACAATCAACACTTCGTTTTTGAGTTTTGGAATACGCTGTAAACCTCTATGGGAGAAAAGTTGTGAGACAGTATCAAAATGCTTGAAAGTGACAGATGCTTCTCTTCTGCAATCTGAATTTTTTAAAAATAATATAATTTAGCAAGCAGACTGTAAAATTCACTGCAGTCTTTTCGTCAGTACACAGATGTTAAATTAACATGTTCTTCAGAAGAACAAACCAAGGTTATTTAAGAACTAGAAGTAAAAAAAAAACGGTGCAGAACTACATGAATCTATGGCAGTCCATTCTCAAAATTGTTCTTTAAAAGGAAAGTGTGGCCTTGAAGTTTGAACAGGAAAAAAAATTAATAAATTATACTCACATGAGGCATCAATAAAAGGTCAGAAAAATTAAAAAAGGTATCATACAAAAATGGAAATTAGATAAATTAATCCCAAAACAGAACCAGTGTACAGAGAGAAAACCAGTAACCCTGAAGTTTGGTGTAAGTTTCAATTAGTAGAGAATGCAAAAAGCACCAGTAAAATATTCTACTTATATATTAAAAGGAAGATTAAAAAAAAAGGGACATGAAAGATCATTAATTATTGTGACTGTTAAATAACAACAAAATTTACAAAATGTTTGAAATCTTAAAAATCTTCATGCTTCAACCTTAAAGGAATGAGGAAGTTACTGGGAAAGGAACAAGGAAGAACACTGGAAACAACAGATCAGTTGGCATGACTGTCTCCTACAAAGTTTCTGGAATAAATTATTAAACAATTTGCAATAAAAAACCCTATAATGACATAGAAATAATAGAATACAGTCAGTATAGACTTTTCAAGAGTGTTCAAAGTCAAACTTCAACAGTTCCATTGGCCTCTTGTAAAGGATAGTCAAAATTTGTAAGAAGTCTGAAATATAAAAAAGTTTGTGTTCTTAACTTTGTCATAAACACACCAAAGAGATATTGTCTAGGTGTAGCAATCATTAGGAAACAGACAAATACAAGAAAAATTATTCTCTAAGGAGAGTTAAGCCTGTGGCTCACAAGCTTGAAGGACATTGCAAAGTGCAGATATATTTTAGGCCATGCTCAGTTGATGGAGTGGACAGAAAAAATGCAGCTTTGTGCATTAACCTAGGCTGATTTCACAAGGATTGCAAGATATTTGGAAGACAGAATCATAACATGATTTATTCAAATTCAGACCAAGTTAAAAAACATTATGAACATTATGAAAGGAGACTTCAAAGAGCTAACTTTAAAATTCAAAGATGAACTTTAATTAACAAATGCAAAGGGGAAATATCTACCAAAGTATCAATAAAACAAACGAAAAAAACAATAACAAAAAATAAAAATAAAACCAAACCAAAACAAAACATAAAAAAACCCCAAGAGTGTAATATAAGGGATTAGCTCCATAATGCTACTGGCGAACACTTATGTACTGTAATTTGTCTGTGAAGATGACTTCCTCAAACCTGTAGTTGTGTTCTGCAGAGGTTAGTCTCCTCCGGTTGTATATGTACATCACTGCCCCTAGTGACCTAAAAGATATTTTGGGGCTTTTCAAGATAGAAGATAAAGTTTCACTAGTTGGAGAAAAATGGCAAAGTTCAGACAGTCTGCTTAAATATCATTACAACGCCCTTTGACTTAGACTTCAGAACAGTCTATTTATTCCTCTCCAGCCAACCTGAAACCCACATTAAGACTTCCTGATGCTCTGCCAGTTTTATAGACAGAGAGCAAACACCGCCAAGCAAGAATATTTGGCTGGTCATAGACACTCACTTCCTGGATATGTTCCACAAGATTTATCTGGAAACTGGAGGGCAGTTCAAGAATGATGTCATCTGTGTTTCATGTGTCTTAGTCGACTGCATAGAGAGACTTTCATATTCCTGATGCCAACACTTACAAAGCTTCAGTCATGCATCTCGCTTCAGCATAAAGCAACCAAAAACATCAGATGAAAGTGACCATATATCAGAACTGAAATATTCACACCTCAATAAGGAGCCAAGAGGAGATCTCGTATTTGAACAATGAATGAGGAAACTGTATATTATGACAGATATTCATGAACAGTTTGATCATTTCTTACTGTCTTTTGGCATGCAAGTTTGTGAATGGAAAAAGAAATAATCACTATGGAACTGTCTCCAACTAGTCTTACATTTACCATTCCTGATGGATCTCATAAATTAAGCCTGACTGACATGTCACAGTCACTCCTCTGATAACTCATTTTATTAAATCACAACTGTGTATGTAGCATTCTGGGAATTTATACAGTCTATATTTCCTCCTTTTGGAAATTAATCCCTTTGATCAATTAAAGCATGATGCAAACGTTCAGTGTATTGTCTTCTGTTATATTTTTAAATATTTTTGTTAAATACTTGCAGAGAAAAGTTACCCTTGTTGAAACATTTTGAATTATTGTTTCCCCTATTTTTTAACTTGTTTCAAAATACTATTCCTGGTTAAGTTTTTATTTGGGATGAAAACTGCAGATGGAGATATTGCAGAGAAAAGTCAGCTCTACATTTGTCAATGACATTTATCTGAGCAAATGACACATATGAAAACTCAGTTCCATACCACAGTAAACAATTCACTGGGGTTATATCTTCAAAAAGGGTATTGCAAAGGGAACTGAAAATATGTAGGGTAACATATGTAATGCAAAACATGAAATGACTCTGATATGAAGAGAAACTAAATAAACTAAGATTCTTTAAAAGCCTTGGAAAACACCCAGAAGTTTATACAGGGTGTTACGAATAGTGAATACAGTATCATTAAAAAAAATAAAAAATAATCACAGTTTCTCATGTGAGCTGTCTCCAACATTATTTTAACGGATGGCAAAATCCCACAAAACCTATGAAACTCAAGAAAGAAAAGCTGAGTAGGTTTTTATTTATTATACCAGTATTCAAGTCATTGTCACAGGATAAAAAGGAAGGCAGAAGAATAATGAATTTAAAAGTGATTAGGTAGATTCATGGAGACTATTAAAAACAATGGCCTATGAACAACCTCTAGATTAAGTTATCCCTAAATCACTGATTCTTAACATCTGAGAAACACGAAGGGAAGGCTGATTCTTTAAACACCCCATACTCAATATCTTCTGTGAACTTGTGTTACTAATTATTTGGGGAGGCAGGGTACTAAATATTAAGGATATTTTGATCTGACCAAACTTACTATTTCTTCTGCTTCTACAGATTAAAAAGCTCTGACTTAGATTGTATGTTTTGGATAAACAAAATTAGGACTGAATCCTTATTTTATCCAGATCATAATGCTTATCTGTGCTAAATGCATTATCCATACACTCTGACTCTTCTTACTGTGCTATTGTTAAAATCACACAGAGAACAGAAACAAACAGAAAAATACAAAATAAAAATCTCAGTAATGAATTTAAAACTGCTTCTTATCGTACATGGCCATCTCTCTCCCTATCTGTCTCTGTCAGTTTGGATTCATTTAGAAATGAGGACCTGCTTATTAAAGTACCATTAGAAATGTCTTCTGTGGCATCACCATCATCTTAATAAAAGCATTATTTTGCATATGCCTAATAAATCATAGACAGGACCTCACGTAAAACTCCATCATACCCTAGTAGAATTAAATAAGCAAAAACTATTAAAACCTAAAAATACATTTAACTGACACTGTTTTGCCATTTTTTCTCCTTTAATGCTTTAATCATCTAATCTTATTAAGAATTTTCACATTTTTCAAACCCTCAAATTTACAAATCCATAACTTCAATTCTAAACATTAATGAGAAGTTGGCTGAGTGCGCAAAACTCACTCAGAGAATGCTCAGGCTCTGCAGGAAGCTGTTTTTCAGAATGCAGTCTTTCCTCACAAATAATGTAACAAATATTCAGGTTTTGATAAATCTGAATGGCAAGTTAATCTGCCTTGGATTTATGAGCTATATTGTTAACAGCAGTTCAACACCATTTAGCCCAACCAAGAGTTGCCTGAAATTTCATGCAGACAAAGGCATATACTGTCTCACAGAGATGGTTACTAGAAGGTTTTTTGTGTTAATCTTTATTAACATTGGGTTTTTTGATACACTTAGCAAAGATACATTATCCTAAAACTGAGGAGATTCCAAAATGCCTACTTGATCTACAGGACACTTGTTGCTAAAGAGAAGCCTTCAACATTTCAGACAATTTCCTGATGAATGAATGAATGTGGAATCAACATCTGAGGAACAATGACAATCGCCTGCTGAAAAAAGATTAACGTTTTACAATTTTTACATTATAGAGTTATACGAATAAGCAATGGTGTAGACACTGTAGGTCAAGAGCATCTGTTCACAATCTGCAATAAGACTCTAAATAAACTCTTGAAGGGACACATGAAAATATTATTATGCAGAGATACTGTAACAAATGTTTTAAGAAAATTAAAATAAAAATACATTTATAAGAATTTCATGTTTCAAAATGATTTCTGAGCATCTTTGATGGAAGAGGGAAAGACAAATCCACTTTGTGGTATTCCACAACTGTTCACAGGGATTTCTAATTAAAACTAAGTTGATATTGGTTCCAGTGAAAGCCAGACACAGTGCTAGGCCAGTAGTTTAAGGAATTCCTAATACACGTGATTTTCAGGTGTATTGGTAATTGCACTCTTAGGTGCACTAGGATATAGTGTAAGTTAACGCTTCCTTTGAACAAAAAGAGAAAATCAACAGCTGTGGAGAAAACAAAAGTAAGATAAAGAGTCTAGTCTGATGCAGGCAGACCATAATTATAAAGCTGTACAGGAATCCTTTCAGCTCTAAGCATGTGACTTTGGTTTTAAATATCAGTAAGTACCATCTTCTGCCTAATACGTTTATGTAACTGCTGTTATTAATTAAAATAGGAGAACAGCATGTAAAATACTAATCTTTTCTCAAAAAAAAAAAAAAATTAGGATATGGGATCTCCTGGAGCTTTTTTAGGATATGGGATCTCCTGGTCTATGGTTTTGGGGGTGGTTTTTTTGTATTGTTGTGGTATTTTGGGTTGGGGTTTTTTTTTGTCCTGAAAGAGAACAAACAATAGAAGTAAATTCAGAAAGCAACAAAACCAAAATCTCAGGAAGCAAAAAGTTATTTTTTCTGGG
Source organism: Pedionomus torquatus (assembly GCA_013398155.1). Taxonomy (NCBI): domain Eukaryota; kingdom Metazoa; phylum Chordata; class Aves; order Charadriiformes; family Pedionomidae; genus Pedionomus; species Pedionomus torquatus. Next base: position 128,497 of record VZRU01020015.1, on the reverse strand, counting down.
GTTTGTTTTTCTTTTTTTGACATGAAATTATTTCCAGGGGAAAAAATATACTACCAAACAACATTTTTCCAGTTGATTGCTTACTTATATGGGAAGCTTTTATGAGTTTCAACTTCTGTCTGTTCCCAAAGATTATAAAAGCCTTTTGGGAGGGAGGTTGAAGAGAAAGCAGTCTTGCTAGCTGAAAGCAAAATTTTTTCTTTGTGTTTCAAATTTTCTATTCTCCATCCTTCTACCAAATTCAGCTGATTCCCCCCAGTCAGTTGTTTCAGAGGCTCATAACAACATTCCTCTCTCCTTGCAACCTGATAGATATTGTGGAGCTGAAATTATGGACCTGTGGGAATGTCATGAAATTCAGTAAGGACAAGTGCAAATTCTTGAACCTGTGAGTGAACAGTGAAGCTTTGAGGCCACCTATTCAGAAAGCAGCTTTAGAGAAAGTGAACTATGAATCCAGGTAGAAAATGAAAATTATGAGTCAGCAGTGTACTCTTGTGGCAAAAAGCTTCAATGGCCTCCTGGGCTGCATGGGCAGGAATGCAGTCAGCAGGTTGAAGGACGTGATTCTTCCTGTCTTAAAAATATATGAGATCACATATACACAGACTATTTTGAATTCCCAAGTAAAAGTAAGATATTGGACTCCTGGAATGAATCTGGCAGAGGAACAGCGTGATGAGGGAGCTTCTGGCATACCATGAGAAGCTGAGAGCTATATTTGTTCAGCCTGAAGAAGGGACAACTCAGGGGAGACCTAATTCTAACTAGATAATAGGAAAAAAAGGAAACACTTTACAATGAAGCTCATCAGAAATTGGCACAGGTTACGCAGAGAGGCTGTGGAGTCTCTCTCCTTCGAGACAGACTCAAGTGGCCAAGGCACTGACCTAGTAATAACCTGATTTAATTGTACCTTCTTCAAACAAGAGGCTCGACCAGGTGACCTCCTGAAGTCCCTTCCAACCTATATAATTCTGTGGTTCTGTGGGTTTATGACATAAAACAGTCAGAGCTTTCTATTTTCATTACTAAAGTGTTTGCAATTTCATCTTCCTTATGAAAACTGAAAAATTCATCCAGAGCTTCAAGTCATGAAGAAGCATCTACATTATCACCTATCATCATCTACACATTGAGAACCATATTACATTTCTCTAGTGATCTAAGATGTCAAGTGAATCAAATAAGGGATTTTATTCCCTGGCATCCTACTGTCAATGCCCATTATGTATGTAGAAGATTGAAAAAATGGTCTGAGATTTCATCTGTCTCATCTGGAAGTAAATTCTTTATTCTTAATCTGCTTTGATACCAAGAATAAGAATAAGACAGGTCATTCAGAGTTCTTTTTATAATCCCCAAACACAAATCTATTGTGGCGTTCCAGCTTATAGTGTAGCCTGTTTATGACGGTTCAAGAAAAATACATTAATTAATAATAAAAAAAAGACACAATATAAACAAATATGTATATATTACAGATTGGAAAAAGATACAAATATGGTGTATATATGTATGCTGTCAATTGTGCAGTAAAAAGATATTACCCCTTTATTAGAAGCTATTGTTAATAATCAGCAAATGAAAGTAACACACTGTACCACAATTTTTAGTTGCCTTTTAATTACATATTGTTAAAGAATGTAAAAGCAAAAAAGATCCAATTAAAATCCCGTTCTTAATCTGAAGNTTTTTTTTTTTTTTTTTTTTTTTTCACTAATGAAAATCATCACAAAAACTTCCTTATTTGTTCGTCCTTGGCATGTCCTTCTTGAAAATATGTGTACCATCCAGGTTGAATACGATAGTGAAAGCCCTGGTAGGATTTTAATTTTAAGTAAAAAACATTCTTCTCACCAAACATTGTTTTATAACATCAAATATTTACCATGTAGCCTTCTACTTTTTTAACCAAATTAATTACATGTCGTATCCCTGACTTTACATTTTTTTTGAAGCTTTTTATTTTCTTTCGAATTTATTCCAAATCCTTTGTACTATGGCTTACAATGACAATATTCTTTGTCTTCAGAAAGCCACACATATCTGTCAATAGATTTTCAGATTCTATTATAATGCTTCATTTAAAAGTCAAAAATCTTCCTTGGAATATTTCCTGCTTTACTGCCTTATATAGAAGCTGTTTAAAAATCTTTTACAAGATGCTCTGTGTCTGTTTTCCACTGAAATATTCTAAATTATTTACCTTTCCCACTGCATTTTCTGTAGCCTCTCTTATACTATTCATATTATTGTCACCTCCATGGACACTGTCCTTAATTCTATGTTCAATGGGTCCCCTGAAAAAAATAACCCTTTTCATAAACTTTTCCTACATAATCGTCTTTCAATATTTGAAATAGGAGCTAATTCTTACTTTGACTACATTGGTAACTGGATAGTTAATCCAGAATCAAATCAAATCGAATCAAATAAAATCAAATTGAATAGAATATTTTCAGTTGGAAGGGACCTGCAACAACTATCTGCTCCAGCTGTCTGACCACTTCAGGGCTGACCAAAAGTTAAACTATATTATTAAAGGTATTATCCAAATACCTCTTAAATGCTGACAACATGGGGCATTGACCACCTCTATAGGCAGCCTGTTCCAGTCTTTGATTACACTGTCAGTAATAAATGCTTCCTAATGACAAATCTGAACCTCCATTGGTGCAGCTTTGAACCATTCCCATCCATCCTGTCTCTGGATCCAAGAGAGATCAGCACATCCTTTTCCTCTTTTCCTCCTTGAGAAGCTATAGAGAGCAATTCAACAGACACATTCAAGTACATTCACATCCTTTTTAAATTGTTGGGCCCAGAACCTTCCACTGTATTCAAGGTGAGGCCACAGCAACACTGAATACAGCAGGATAGTCACCTCTCTTGACCAGCTGGTGATGCTCTCTTTGACACACAGATGCAGTTTGCCCTCTTGTCTGCCAGGGCACACTGATGGATCATTCTGAGCCTGTTGTCAACCAGTACCTACAGACCTCTTTCTGCAGTGCTGCTCTCTAGCCACTCCTTCCAATCCATATTTGTGTTTGGTATTACTCCATCCCAGGTGTAGAATCTGGGATTATTTTTTTTTCTAGTTAAATTTTATGTCATTGTACTAAAAAGAAAGATTATCATCTTTGTCAGGCTCCTTCACTAGCTTTCAACTATGTTCATTCCCTCACTAAAAAGTGGATAAGCACAATTGTATGCATAATCAATATTCCAGAGGTAGTTTTGGCATAATAATAAAAATTTATATTATTATACATCATGATAATATAAGTACTAGCTCATTAGCATGATGATGTAAACTAAAGACCTTGACTCTATTCCAGCACTGATTCTAGCAAGATGCAGATTTTTCTTCACAAAGCAAATCCAAGTGTTGCAAGAGAAGAACCAGTGCCAGTGACTTACATCCTGAAGCTCCATGTGGCTGGCCTTAAGGTAGGGAGTGGTCCCCACCTCATTGCTTGAGAACTTGAATCAGAGCAGGAGTATCTGGAAATTCAGGAGTGCCCTAACAGAAGTACAGCCTGAGGGACTCAAGAAAATTTCTCCCTCTTACAGAAATTGTCTTCCTACCACCATCAAAAAATTAAGAGGAGAGTTTTTGAGATGTTTATGTCTTCGGCACGTACAATTTGGATATTTCTGAAACTGCCCCAGCCTTACCCTTAGCAACAGAAACTGCATTTCCAGGATGTTACAAGGTTGATCATGACCTGATGGGGCAAGGAGTTAAAGATTTTATTTAACCAATGTGTTTAGCCCATCTTGAAAGAGGCTAGAAGGATTTTCTTTCTTGTAGCATCATAGAACATTGCCTTATGCAAGCATTCACAGAAAATATATGTTTTATATAAAAATGCATTTTAGATGTTAAATTTATGAAATCTATGAAAATTCATTCCTTGTATTGGAGACAAAATGCCATAACCCAGCAGCAAAAGAGATCTGTGACTTGATTCTTGTCAAATTCTTGCCACCAACCTGCAAGTCTTCTAATGGAAAGATCTAGTTACATACCTGCCTAAGTACTGGAAAATAATTTCTTTTGCAGTCTGAAATTACAGCAGGACTTGCTGGGGTTTTTTTGGTGTCATATCATTCATGGTGGCTTTTCTTTTAAAATTAAGAAAAAAAGAGCAGTTGTGAATGACATTTATCAATCTACACAAACAAACCTTCCGTAAGTATTTCAAATGCTTCTTGGGGAACAAGGAATGATCTTGAAACATGTTCCATCATGTTCCAAGATAATTCAGATTAATTCACCAACTATTTTCCAGCCTCAGTTGATACACACCTAAGGAAAATGAAGAACGTTGATGAGAGCAGGGGATTGTTACAGAATTATCTGTTAGAACTGATCTGTATGTCAATACACAGAAGTTTGTCTTCTTTTCAATTCTAGACATATTTGAAACAGTTTATGGGGGAACTTATGAAATTCAGTCTGAGATTCTGGACACACAAGTTTCATTTCTTGGTGAACTATATTTTTGAACAAGTTAATATAAATTTTAGAGAACATGCATGTTAGAGAATGCATGAACATTGTCCTGCTGAGATTTTATTTTAAAATATTTCAGTTTATATAATTTGGATAATATAACTGACACTTCCATTTTTGAGGTGGCTGATCAGATTAAATGTTTTGTGTAATTTATGACATTATTTAAATTAATATCATTAAATAATAACAAAAGGAAAAGATATGCTTGCAGGTGAAAAGTACCATTTGATATACTTTAAAGAATGTGATAAGCATACATTTTGTTATGCTAAATTTCTATCAATATGAAATCAAATGAGATATTATCTTAAGGCTTCAAGTGAGAATATAGAAGTAAAATTAAAAAAAAATATAAATGCAATATTTAAAATATATTTTTTAAAACTGAATTAATTCAATTTATTAAATGTTGCAATATTTTATTTGCTTTTAAAACTCTATCTCATACTTCAATATTGTTAAAAGAGTTAATTAGGAAATAATGTGACAGACCATGAGCTGCTAATATTTTCTTTTAGCTATACTTTGGGAACAGACATAACACTAAAGGAAATTCTACAGGGCATTATCTCTCACCACAAACGATGACTTAATTTATAACTGTATTTCTTTTTAAATGAAAAACTGTCCTAAGCCTTTCATAAAAAGAAAAAAAAAAGTGCTTTTTAAAAAGCGCTTATTACTCTTCATAATGATCATATAGATGTTGTCAAAGGTTTTGTTAATTTATTCTGAAGCATGCTGTGTGCAGAGCAAACAGGATTTTGGTTAAGCTTTATCTTAATTATGAAGCCACTGGGCCATGAACAGCACTACTTCTGGTTAATGTAATCTCCAAAGAAACCAAAATGTGTCATAAACCATAAATGGGCTTAGTGAATATATAAATATGGAATATCTTCTATTATGCATTCTGAAGAAAGGAGAAATCCAAGCAAGCAAAAATGTCTTTACCATTTTGCCCCAAGTGGCAAGATGTTGAGTTAGCTTTTAAAGTTTAACAACTAGGGTATCATTTTCTGCAGAACAGTTGTCTCACTGTTTTGACATTTATAAGAAAATTAAAAAAAAATAAAATAAAAATTTCAACACAGAGTTTCTTCAGGGGTTGTGGTTTTAAAGCAAAAAAAAATGTATCAGACACTCTACTGATTTTTTTTGTCCTAACCAAATACATATTTTTTTTTGTTTCTAGTAGAGTTTTCCCTAAATGTGCACTTGAGCCATTTTTATAACTACAGCCCAGTAAATTATACCCATTCCCTCATGTTTAATCCATGAGACATTTTGGTGATTACATTTATTGTTATGAGAGAAAAAGAACAAAAAATAATCTCAGAAAAGCTTTTAATTTTTTTCCCCCAAAGCTAGGATAATTCAGTCTCTTGTTTTTTACAAAGAGAAGGAAAAAAAAAGCTTGGAAGAATAGACTTCCTTCTGTTTCATTTGTTCCTTCGAAATAATGAAAGTGTCTGCCTTCAGAGGAAAATTTGAGTTTAGAGAAGTTAAGAGACATATTCCTTCCTGCAGCATAAATGATTGCAGATGATTCTGTATTTACAGATTGAGACTGTACCCAGCGTTGCCTGTACCCAGTGTTGCTCACTGAGTAAACTGTCTCTGTGCAGTGCACTGAATGGGCTTACTCTTGGAATTCCACCGCAGAGTACTTCAAAGCCCAAGGGTCCTACTCAGACACCTTTAAACAAATTAGTGTGGCAACTCACTTCTAGATGTTATATACAAAAGTGATTTATCTATTATATTTGGTTTCCTGGTCTAACATTCTGCAGGAGAACATCTTTTGCTGTAAGGATATACTCATCAATTATAAGTGGACATATCATATAGTGAAATCTGATCTACCTTTGTCAACATTTTATTTGGCTTTAAAATCTGTAAGAAAAATAAAGTTTCTTCACGTAAAAAGAAAGTATGCATCTTGTAATAATTTTTTTAAACTATTTTTTCAAGGGTCTATGTTTTACATTTATTATTAGGTTAATACAAAAGTAGGTACTTAAAAATGATACAACTAGACAAACAGCAGCCTTCCAGTATCTGAAGGGAGCCTACAGGAGAGCAGGAGAGGGACTCTTTGTCAGGAAGTGTAGGGATAGGACAAGAGGGAATGGTTTAAAACTGGAAGAGGGGAGAATTAGATTGGATATTAGGAAGAAATTCTTTCCTGTGAGGGTGGTGAGGCACTGGAACAGGTTGCCCAGAGAAGTTATGGCTGCCCCATCCCCGGGCGTGTTTAAGGCCAGGCTTGATGGGGCTTTGAGCAACCTGCTCCAGTGGGAAGTATCTCTGCCCATGGCAGGAGGGTTGGAACTCTTCCAACTCAATCAAATATATGATTCTATGACAATACATCCTTTAACTAACAGCAGCAATATGCAAAATAAATATTTTTTCTGTTATTAATGCTGATATGGTCTCAGAATATTTTCATATTATAAGGTCTACTATATACTGATTTACATTTGAAATGACACCTTTTATTAGATTGTGGTAGGAATGAGAAAGGGAGGGAGAACTGTCATAGAGACAAAATGAGTATGTTGTAAAACATAAATAATATTCTCAGTGGTGAGACCAACTGTAATGATTTTTTTCACCCATTGATTTTATATTTATGAAATGCATACAGACATCTTCTACTTTTCAAGCCTTTGATAGCTTGTAATACCTAAGATGCTATTTCATTTTAAGGGAATTAAAAAAAAAATTAAAGATGACTTTGAACACAATTTCTCTGCCTTTTAATTACATTTACCCTATTTTCTGTAATCTTTTTTCATTAGCATTGAAATGAAATATCAAAGTATGTTATGAGTTAGGGATAAAATACTATATATTTATAATTTATTAGAAATAGTGTACAAAATTTACTTGTTAATAGCATGTGAGGGTTAAGTGATGGAAAAGCATTTCTACACCAACTGTGCAAAAAAACTATGGTTATGGCTCAGCCTTTTGGTGGAAAAGGAAATAATATTTCTCAAACAAGACACTCAAGTTGAACTGCTATATACTTTCACTCTGTAATTCTTGAAGTATTTGAGTTTTGAGACCAGCAAGGGTTCATGCTCTTTGTCGCCATGGTCAAATGAGATACACGTGCCTTGATCAAAGAACAGCAATAATTCAAGGCCCAGGCTTACCCCTGACTATCATGTTATATCTAGCCCTGACTCAAATCTTAGCCTTATGGCTAATGCATAAGAGGATATCAAGGATATCAAGGAGATATAACCTCTACCCTCATGATACAGGATATCAAGGAATAAGAATCTACCTCACAAAAGAACAGAAGGCACTTGGAGAGGTCTTTTTCATCCTTGTCTGGACTTTCTAAGTCATCTCAAACAATAAAGGAACTTCCCTTTGCAGGACCCCGAAATGAAAACCCGAGACTCACCTAGTTTTCAATTACCAACTTGCTTTTTATATCATGATTGGATGGGGTGCCTGTCAATATATTCAGGAAAGGGAGAAGTTAGTTAAGAGGGAATGTTACTTAAGAAGAAATAAAAGGAAAAAAAAAAAAAAAAGAAATAAAAACCAAAGAAATAATAATAATTTGTTGGGATCTTCTGCACAGGGTAACACTCACAGGGATTAGAATAACAAATAGGATGACTGCTTGTTGTTGTTCAAATGGCAACAAGTACTTGGAAACAATGGATTTTTTTGGTAAACCTATTAATCTTTCTTTCTTCTTCTACTGTTATTTCTACTCAAGCAAATTATTCAGGAAACTTTTAATTGTTTGAAACCTCTGTAGCACACCTGGAAGATTGTACATACTTCGTATGTTTATCCACTGTAGAAACTGGAAAGATAAACTGATTTTTAATTTGAATGAACAACAGAGTAATCAAAATGAGCCATGTTTTAAGTCTGTTATCAAGAGTATATGGATTTCCTTCTTGCAGAATGGTTGTTCTGAGTTTTTAAAATCCCATTTGGTAAATTATGTATAAGGTGCTAAGCTTCTGCAGAACATTTAAAAGCCTTGTTGACATTCACTGTACCGAGGATTGGTTCTTATCAGGTGCGAATTCAGGCTGACAGTTACTTCAACATTTAGTGAAATATCAGTTTCATCACAAAGCATTATAATGTGTTTGATTGATTACAGCTAAAGCCATTGTTTTCTCAAGGCCAAAACTAAATCCACTAGATGGCAGATAGCATTAAAAATACGTAGTAAAAAGAGTCCATGAATTTAAATCACACTATTCTCCCAATTTATTATAGTATGGTGTCTGTGAGGCATCTTCTAGTACTTGTCAATATAGTGATAGCAGACAATGGGACAGTACAACTATTCCTTTAGCTATATCTTCTCTTACTTGTTAGTCACTTTGGTATAAATATAGAACTTCCTTGGAAATTTATTTTTTGCTTTATGTGGCAGTTAAAAGACTTAAAGGAAAGGCTCAACACTGCAGTAATGATCCAAATAATTTGTGGAGAACTCAGTGTTAATGCTGCTCTGCAGTAATATTATGCTTTTAAACTAATTAAGAACATTGCAAAAATGACTAACAATGCTTTTATTTTACAATACAAACTATGTAAGGTAATTAGATAACTGATTTTGATTGCATATCATGTAGGTGAACTGATGCCCGTACATCTGCTTTGCTGTTGGCTTGGCAAGAGTTTTCTGAGAAAAATGAAAAGCAAACAATATTTTTATCTGAAAAATGAAAACCAAAAAGCTATTAGAATTATAAGGTTGAGGCTATGATCTACATGGAACTTCTAATCAGATTGTTTACTTCAAGAGGATTTAGGGACATACTGAGTATTTACTAGTTCAATGTTACAGGCAGAGTGCATTTAGAGGAGGTGAGCCTGTCCTTCCTTCATCAATTTTTCTTCAGGGTGCCTAGATAAAAGAACAGATCTGGTGTATACAGCTGTTTGAAGAGTCCGTTGAGACATACAGAATATAATGGTGAAGTACAAGGTACTAAACACCTAATACTGAGGAATAAATAATAAATAAATAGAAAACTCAGGCTAAACCAGTTCATTTGCATTAGGAGAGATTTTCCTGAAAAAATCAAGATAAGATTATTCGATATGTTATCAGATATAATCAGATATTCGATATCTGTAGATCAGATACCTTATCAGATATATCAGATAAGATCTTTTATATAGATGGATTTTTTCATGTTTAAATTTTACACATTTCACATCAATTGAAAAAGAAATATAAAAATATAGCAGTTCGGCTGTACGAATATTGGTGTACATGAACAAATTTAAGTCATTGAGTAAAACAAAAAGCACTTAGGACTCATTTGAATTCCTAAGACTATTGTTGAGGAGGGGCACACAGTGTGGCTTCTTAAAGTTCTCTATTGATCTGAAAGATCGTTCTGTTTTATCTCATTAAGGAACCAAAGATTTGTGAAAGTGGGACAGGCACCTATGCTATTAAGGGAAGAGACATCTATTTTAGCTGCCATACTTCAAGTAAATGCATGACTCTGCATTCAAATTTTTAACTCTTAATTTCTTTTAAGTGACTGTATGAAGGAAACTTCCACACCTTTTAACTAGATATAGTGGGGAAAAAAAGGGACTAAAAATATACCTGTCAAGATGGCATACATTCCAAAAACAGGTTCACCTGTCCAGATAATGCCAGCAAGGAGTGAAGATTGAAGCTTTTTTTGTGTTTGGGTTAAAAAAATATGCTGAAGTCTTTTACATGCAGTATTTTAGAGTCTAACATTCTATCCAACAATGGACAGGTATTTTATTTATTCCAAATTGATCATCTGAATTCAGGTATTAAGGGACACTTGAAATGCATACAATGTGAGAACTTTTTTTTCATTTTGATGTCCCCCTATTTTCTCTTAGAAAAAAAATGAATTTTAAACATATTTAAATATTATTAAGATCTGTATATAATGTGATCATATTGATACAGTGGAACAGGTTGCCCAGAGAAGCTGTGGATGCCCCATCCCTGGAAGTGTTCAAGGCCAGCCTGGATGGGGCTTTGAGTGGGAGGTGTCCCTGCTCATGGCAGGGGGGTTGGAACTCAGTTATCTTTAAGGTCCTTTCCAACTCCAACCATTCTATAATTCTGGGATTCTATGTCACGTGTTTCCAGTACATTCACTTACTACACTTTTGTAAGTTCCATCTTATAAGGGAAATGATACTCTACTTTTTTCTTGTAATTATTTTTAAAATATAGAAACACAGATAGAAAAAACATACTTGGACATGCAAGTATTTTATCAACGAAGTACCATCGACCCCATATGTTGTCTGTGACTAAATTACGTATTGAAGTATGTATGGTCAATGTATTCTAATATACAAGCTAATCATTAATCTGCAAGCGAACAAACACCATACAGTAATATTTACCTACAAAAACATTAATACATATGTATATATAGATATGCATGCATACGTACACACACATGCTGGTGTTACTATATCTTTTTTATTTTCATTCATATTTTGCTAATATTCAGAGGAAGATTAACTACTGTCCTCACTTGGAGGCATCTTGTCTTTCATGCTAAGATGGGGAATATCATCATTTTGACCCCTTCTTTCATCATTACTACTTTCTTAATATATACCAATTTAAGTGGATTACAGCTTAGTAAAGCATAGCAGAATCATGTTTGTTATTAAATGAGTTTGGAAGATTTTCTAGCCTGCAACTGCTATTAAGTGAGCCATAACCTTTATGGAGATTTATTATTAAAAAAACCCCACCAACCCAAATGCAAAACTGTTGACCTTCCTTGCTGTATTTATTTTTATTAGGGAAAACTGGTTCCAATGACAGGCCATCATATTAGGAAAACAAATTTTACTAATGGAAAATCTCTGTTGGTTGAATGTCTGTATAGTATTCAATATGATTCTAAAAATAGTGAAAGTACTAGTATGACACTTGATATTCAGAGAGTAGACTCCTAATTTATATCATCCATTGTAAGAATGACTAGTAGTACCAGGGGCAGATTCTTCACATCTGTTTACAATAAACAGCTATCAATGCACCTTTGTTGGATCTTCTTCCAATGCAGACATCCTGTAGAGCAATTGCAAATTATGCAACAAATAGCAAGTTTGGTGGTGTTTTCACTGCCATGTAAAAACAAATAAAATATGTATGTATATACTTGCAGCTGTATTAAAAAAATCAGTTAATTCAGTTTAATTTTTACATGTTAACAATGCTGAGTTTTGAAAGCAAACAGCTGGATACAGAAAATCAGAGGACTTTTCTTCTTAGCAACTTAATAAGCTACTGGAAAGATAATTCCCTGTGAGATTATTTTTGCAGACTTTCCACAAAGTAATACTCATCATACTGAAGCACTGACAGAATGGTTTAAAATGAAGAAAAATTAGATGAGTTTAAAGAACCTTTTAAAAGTTTAAATCTCAATACAGTCCTAGAGCAGTGGTTGAAACTTTTAATTTCCTAGTTGTACATGCTGCAAAAGCAGAAAAGTAAAATTATATTCCTTTCTTTGTGAGGTAAAATGTAAAATCAACATTACTTTTCATGAAAGAAATATGATTTCTTAGGCATAATATATAGCAAACTTGACTGTGTTAGATTAACTGTTGCTATTCTGACAATCTGTATATATACACTGCTAATACAAAACTGCAATCAATATGAATTTTGCTTTGTTAAAGGCTCTGGCACTGCATTTTCTTGAGAAGTTTTTTTTTTTTGTTTTGTTTTGTTTTGTTTTTTTATATAGATGTCATGTCATTGACAAAACTTGAGATGCATGTTTCAAGCACATTGCAAATTACATGTTAATCACTTTTATTTTGGCATCAAGAAATATGACTGTCCTTTGTATTTTAGTGTATTTTCCACAATGCTTGCTGACATTAAGGAAAATAAAATTTCAGAATTCTGTTCATTACTAAAGAGTCTATACACTTCTAAACAGATACATAAACTATCCATACGGTAGCTATAAAGGCCATCCTTATTGTTGCTGATTGACTAATTATAGACTGTTCTTCTACAAAGCCATGTCAACAGTCATGAAAATGTTCCACTAAATAAATTTGCCAGTTATAAGAAATACTAAACAGACAATGGTGAATTTATTTACTTTTGCTTTTTTAAATAAAGAAGGGTTGGCAGGTGACTTCTACAAAGTATACCTTGCTACCAAATCAGAAAGGTTGTTTTAGTCTCCAAATTGGAAAGTTGTGGGTTCAATAAATGGACCAGTTGGTGGATAAGGAACTGACTGGATGGCCACACTCAAAGGGTTGTGGTCAACAGTTCAATGTCCAAGTGGTAGCCAGTGATGAGTGGTGTCCCGCAAGGGTCAATACTGGGACCAAAACTATTTAACATCTTTGTCAACTGGTGAATCTTTTCAATGTCTCTTTACCACAGCTACAATAGGAGCATTGAAACGATAGTTTTTCTTCTGCATAGATCATATATATATACACACACATGTAACTTTGCTCATTTTATTTGACTGCTTCAGTGGTGCAGTTGTCAGAATAAGGACAGATAGGGTTTTACAACTTAGTAGTAAGTCTTTATTAAGTCATCTCATGTTGTTTCCCTTGCAATATCTATTTATCCTGTTTGGAAATGGATAGTGGCTGTCACCAAATTCCTCACAGGAAATTAATGTGAAAATTACTATTCAAAGGACAGACAGAAATGAGATAGGAGAAAAATAAACATGCAAATGAACAAACAAATACAGCTGCTTAAAAATAGCAAAGATATATCTGAATAGTATTAGAAAAAAGATTATATGTAGATGCAAAGTATGCTTTGGATAAAATATATATAGGATAATGTTGAATAGGATAAGTTAGGATAAGATAGGATAGGCTCTGGCAAGATCTTATAGCAGCTTTAAAGTATTTGAAGGGTGCCTACAGGAAAGTTGGAGAGAGTCTCTTTATCAGAGAGTGTAGTGATAGGATGGTCTAACCTGTTGGATAACCTGGTCTACCGGAAGGTGTCCCTGGCCATGGCAGGGTGGTTCCTGCTGCCAGCTCTTGTCTTCATGGGCAATCAACTTCCTCACCTTGTGATACTTCCACTGTGAGCTGCTCTAAAAACTTGCATGCAGACACCTGGGAGAAAATGGGAAACAAGTAAACAAGCAGATGGCCTGGAAACTGAAAAAAAAAAAAAAAAAAACAAACAAACAAAAAAAACATCAACTGACTCCTGGAAGCAGGGAGGTAGAGATTTGTCAGTTTTCCCAGTCTCCAGTTGGTGGTTTTATTCTTGTTATGTGGAAGTCAAAGTCTTTCTTTTGCCCCAGGCAAGACAAGGTGCATTACTGGTAACCCGTTATTTGTATTTCATGAATCAGTAGATCACTAGATATCAATAGACAGAAATTATACATATTACTGAGTAATTATAAGATTGTAGAAGACTGACTGATGGTTTTACTAGAAATTGCTGACGGCTGAAGTTAATGCTCAGGATACCCTTTAAGATAAGTTTTTGCTAATATAATGGATGGAGGTACAGTTTCAGTAGGTACAAAGAGCATGATGGGCAGCCAGGAACCAAGGCTGAAGGAATTATCTCATTGGTTGCCTATCCTTTCCCTTTTTCAGGGATATGTGCTCTGCATCAAAGTACTGACACCTCTGTTAACATGTATGGTCTCTCTGAAACTTTCTGGCTTTTTCTTTCATCCTTTCTGCTGATTTCTGGTATGTGTTTACTGGTATGCTTGGTTGTTCTATAGTTCTTTCAAGACTGCAGAGAAGAGGGATGCTAAAACACAAATTACACATCTGCCTTCAACAGTAAAGAAGACAGAGCAAGAATAAACTGTGCTGTTTGGATAGAAGATCATATAACAATGGACTAGGATTTCCTGCTTTCCATGGGAAGAAAACCATGCCTGAAAAGCTAGTATTAAAAATATGATCATTTAGGAACTGTGACTTTCTTAAAGTCAGAGGCCACTATTCTAAGTGCTTTGATAGACTGAATGGAAAAAGATATGGGCATGTATCTTTCAGTATTCCCATTTGACAGGCTTTATATGTCTCTTAATGTTGCTCTGTTTTGTAGAGTATGATGTGATTCATCTCCTGAAAGCCTAAATATGAGGAAGATGAGGTCATGCACTTATCCTTATGCACAAATTAGAGACAAAGAACAAAGAACAGGGCAGCAAGTGTCCTACCATAATGTTTGAGTGTTTTTCCTTTTTTCCCCTGTTGAGGGCTATTACTGCTTACCCAGTCAATGAATCAGATATTTTACTTTTTATCCTTGCCTCTAAAATAAATTTAGAGAAATTAATCAAAATAGGAACTGCTTCTAGATTTTAAGAATGATTATTTTTTTTCAACTCACAAAAAATTTCCAAACTTCATTTTAAACTCTCAAGAAATAGCAAGAGGTTAGTAAATCACATCATAGTTTCCCTGGTTTGAATGGAGATCCTTCACAGGAATAGAGTTCCATTTTGTTATATAAAGTTAATCTTATTTTGGGTTCATCTATTTTGTTTCATTATGAAGATGATGTCTGAAATTGTATTTGGAGTCCTTTTTTTGATTTAGTACACATTTTACAGTGTTCATAACAGCCTTGTTCTCCTTTCTGCTGGACACGTTTTCTCTGCTGTTGTACTAGACTTTGTTTCTGAGATGTAGTATTAAATAACGGTAGTAATAGAACAATAGAGACAAGATCTAATTTATACCAAAATCCCAAATCAACATATAAAACTAAAATTTAAATTATTTGTGCATTTTGGACAATTAAACCACAAAAATAATTGGGGTTCTCTAATAATAACTGCAGGTTTATCAGCAGTGATATGTTCTTTTTGTCAAGAAACAGGGAAACTATGTTGACATATTTATTCTGATGGTTTCCAGTGAGCAACATCTACTTCCTTTTAAGTGAAGACTTAAAGTCAGTATACATTGTGTACAGATACTTCTCTGAGTTTACTGTTTAAAGTAAATATGAATACAAAGTTGGTGTTAACACTGGTCAGTAAATATATTCTCATTGGAATTGCTGAATAAATAGTTCTTGCCTACAAAACACTCCAGCTTTGGAAGGGATAAATTTTCCCAGCTTCTTCCCATTTCCATGTTCAATGGAATCCCTCAGCATTGTAAATCCAGCTGTTGTACAGCTGCTTTGTTCACTAACTTGCTTTGATTCTTTGCACATTGATCTTTTGGTTTTGTAACCACAGTGGTGCTTGCTAAGTTCCTGACACTTTTCCCACCTCTGCTCCAAATCCTCTTCCCACCTCCTGCCTTCTGAACAGGGAAATTACATGAGATTTCTTGGGAACTAGCCTCCTATGTCATAACTTAAACATTCTTTTGTTTTCATTTACTAGTTTTTATACTATGACATCATGGCATATAAGATGGCTGTAACATATATCTACATAGATATGTTCATCTTAGCTACAGTAACAACAGGAAACACAGGCTCCTTCTAAAAATATCTTTGTATCTACTGATCTGTCCAATTACCCTCAACAACATTACTGGCAAAGCAGTGACAAAACAGAGTGGACATGGCATCAGGGATACTCTAGGAGTTAGGGTGGGACTATTCTATGGAACTTGAGCTGGTTTTCATATCTGAGAACCGTTTTGTTCACAGTCACCCCCCTGGGTGATCTAAACCCTCCCCACCTCTCTGTACAGGATGACATGTCTCAGAAATCAGAAGCTATCATAAATATTAATTTGGGCTGGTAACTAAAGTCAAGTCACAAAGTCCTTAATCTGTGAAAATTTTTAACTTCAGTGGGAATTTTGCCTGAAGTATAACAGGTGGGCTTCATATAACTAAGCAATTGGTAAGCTATTTTGTGGTTGACTGTAGCATGTGAAATTTATTGTTTTCATTAGAATTAACTCCTGCTGAGAGTTCTATGTTTTCATAGGCCACCATGCTATTATATATAAGAAAAATTAAAACAGCATGCTCATTTAGGCTGCATAATTACATTCAAAACATGAAGTTGAAGGAATAAGGAAGGAAAATACATTAGTTCTTGCTGGAGACTTTTAGGCAACTCAGTATATTCTTGGCAATCACATTCACACACGAGATTCCGCACTGCTGAATTTAAGGAGAGAAAGAAATATAAGGAAGAAAGGAAGGAAGGAAAAAAAGGGGGAAAAGGGAAGAAAGAAAGGTAACTGCATTTTCCCAAATGATCACTAAAACACAACATGGAATCTTCAGGCAGCATGGTGGAAAGAAGGGGGTCATCAGGGTGTTAGTAAATCAGCCACTACTATCCTACCCACAGCATGAGGCCTCATAAAGATTTTATTTTGTTATTTTGAATAGACATTAACCAAAGATCATTTAGCAGAGTGAGTCAGCGGAAAGCAAACTTTGCAGATTCTTGGAAGAACTCCTTGGGTAGCCTGGGACAGAAAGGGCCCTAGTTGCTTTGCTTCCCTCCCCACCACCCCGCTTTTTTTTTTAATTCTCATGGCTGAATGCAAGTCCGTCTGAGAAAACACAATGCAAATGAAGTGGTTTCTAGGCTGCCAGCCATGTCAGCCTCAAGATCTGACCTCTTGGTCTTAACATAGCAGGTGCCTGACATAAGCAAACACTGGTACACTAAGCACTAATATTAAAACAGCATTGCCAGGCAGCCCAGCCTTGTCTGTGGACAGAGTGTTACAAAAAATGTTACATCTGCATTTCAAATGAGTCCTTTGTCCATTGTGTAGTTCAAACATAGCTGGAAAGGCTCCAGATGATTACAGACAGCACTGCTTCAGTTAACACGATGGTGTGTGTTGAGTCATGATTTACAGTCTTTCTGGCTGCCAACAGATAATAAACGAGTTGGTGGCTTAGCTTGTCCTGTTTGAAAGAAAAAAGAGATTTCCCAAGCTATGCAAGTGCCTGGAAGCAAAACAATCTATACCAAAGAAACATAAGTATGCATGCAACAAAAACTGAGTATCTTTCTGTCTGTCAGCATCTTTCACTCTTCCCTTTTGTGAGCTGATTTTTATGGTGTTATTAATAATCCACTTTTTTATTATTTTTTTGACAAACCATGATATTCATTATATGATAAAGTTAAAAATACTAGCACTAAACAGCTATTAAGGTAGAAGTTTCATTATATAAAGATTTTTGGAGTTCAGAAATTTAGGAATGATTCTAAATAAAAGCAAGTTTCTGAAAAATAACCCCTAAACGAAACCAAAGTCAAAATATTTTATAGCAGAAGCAAATTACAGATATATATCATCAAACATCAAAATGTTTTCTTTCAGTTTCAGCCTTTTGATTTGTTATTACAGTGAAATGTAATGCAAAATAATTTTTTTTTTTTTAATTAGAGGTAAACAAAATTTAATTCCAGAAAGTTTCAAATAGAAATTTTATTGGGCAGGAATCAAAAAAAAATTCCTGAATGCAATTCCTTATACTAAAGGGATACATCTTTGTCAACTATAGGTAGCAGCAGGATTCTCCTGAATGAGTGAATTTGTTTCCAACAGTTGTTAGTAGAAATCATTCTCAAAATAGCTCAGAACATTTCTCTGAATCAACACTCAGAATCTTTTTTTAAATAAGTTGGATTCAGAAAATTATGTGCAATGTTATGATATTCATATTCATATGACATTCATATTCAAGAGAGCTTTCTGTAATAGCAATTAAAATAGGAGTTAAACTCCTTTTAGTTTAATGTATAATAAGTTTCTGGCAACTTGTCAACAACAGATCACTTTTCTAGTGAAGAAATGACAACCTAGTTGTCACTGTGTTATTATCACAGTCTAGGTATCTGCATGCATGCTAATATTATGATGCTGATATCCTTTGTTGTACTATTAGTTAGCACCAGTCACTATACTATCCTGAGAACTTCTTAAATTGGCAGGGTTTTTGCTGCGGCTGAACTTACTCAGGTGCATCATTTCAAGGTCTCAATAAACACTGAAGAAATATTTATATACGTATCTTCTGGAGAAAAGGAGAAAAAGAAGGGGAAACTCAAATTCTACCCCAATACATTCCAAATCTGTCATCTTAATCTATACCAGTGTAAAATAACATAATTTATGTGAGGAAACTTTTGTCTGTAATGAGGTTTTCAGTATTCAGCCTTTAGGAGTCCCTCATGAGTTATCAGTAGGATTATCTGCTCTCAAAATCTGAAACAATCAAATAGTTCAGGCCTTTTCCTGGGACTGAAAACATACAGCTTTCACCAGAACTGAACAGAGAATTCTGACAAAGGAGACATGTGTCTCCTTCTGACAAAGGAGACAAATTTATGACAAATTCTGACAAAGGAGACAATTTTAATTATTGCATTGTGATGGCAGCCTAGCTAAGGGTAAAAAGGAATATTGACTACTTGATATTTGGCATGACTTTGGAATGCTACCCCTTCAGTTTTGGAAGTGTGAGTACGAATATGTGAGGAGATCGAAATGTCTCCTGAACTCATTAGCCTTAAAGGGCATATTTTGAAGAATGCAGAAAAGTGACATTTCAAAGGAAAAGATCATCTTACTTGTCTTCTTTCCTAAAACAATTACATATGTAAAATAATACCAGAGTGTCTGCAAATTTATCTCTTAAAATTTACTTGTTTTGTCTCTTGCTGTTTTTTCTGTAAGAGTTACTTACGTTCATAGATCTATGAGAGGTACTTTGCATTATGATTTCAGTCAATAATAAAAATGCTCTTCCTAAACAAGGTGAAGTCTCTTGGCAGGCTGCCAGTCTCAACTCCCAGTACTACACTTTTTCCATATTTTTTTCTTATTTATTCAATCACCATAGCTACATGTATTAAACATTTCACACCTGCAAGTGACAAAAAGCCAACTTTTTGATTTTTTGGCATCTGAATATTCAGGAAAATCCTAGGCCAAAATCTTCTCTTGACCCCAGTCTCTACATTGTTGAGTCAACAGACCACATGTTTAAGCCTCTAGTTAAATCCTCTTTTAAGATTTTTTTTATGTTTCTTGATACAGCAAACCACAAGTTAAAGAAAGTCACTGTTTTTCTATATGTGTTTATGTTTATGCATATATATAAAACAAATAATTTCATGGTATCGAGACATTTCACTTTTTAATACTGCTGAATATTGTGAAACTTGCTGCAGAAGTCCTCAGTGGTTAGCCAGCCAAGACACTTATTTTCTCACTTCAGATGTTCAGGGAAATACTACATAAATAATGATAGCTGACATTATAGTACTTCCTTGCAGCTATTGAGGTTTAACCATCATTTCAGTAACGGCTCACACATGAAAACCAAGTTCATCACACAGATGATTTTATTAAAGAATCTTTCACAAGACTATTATATATGGTAAGCATTTTATCTATTGAACTATGACATATTTTCCATGTTCTGTCACACAGTTATTATCTACCCACTGTCACTATTTTTCTCTAACTTTTTGTAAAAAATCAGAACATATCAAAAAATCAGAACAGAGAAGTTCAACAACAATTTAAGAAAAATCTTCTTAAAAAAAGCCCCTCCACTATCAAAAAATCTCTTCAATAATGTAAAAACTGGTTTTCAGAATTAGAAAGTTTAGTAAGTCTAGGGGTTATATTTGCTTCTTGTTGATCTACAAGATTGCTCTGATTTTGTTCTTTTGTTGTTGTTGTTTTCATTTTCTTAAAGGAAAGGTCTCACCAAACTTCCCATTGTTCAAAACTTTCCTAGACCTTGATTTTAGATTAGAGTACCCTAGAGAACATGGAACACTAAAAAAGAGCTTGCTAGAAAAGCTGTTTGGTTTTAAGGCATCTGTTTTACTAACTATATAACAGGATGAGGTAAAATGGACAAAAATATTTGATTCCCATCAGACTAGATTTCACAAAGCAAGGTCTGGTATATTTACTATGTCTGACCACTTGGATGACCTTCTCCCAGATGCCTAGAGAGTGTTTTTCAACTGTCTGTAAAATACATAGCATAAGAAAAGACAGAATGGAGAACCTCTAGGGGCTCAATCAAACCTGCTAACTGTAACTAATATTTTTCCTGAAGTGAAAAGATTTTCTTACTGCAAATAAGAGAGATTCTCTTGTTAGGTAAGGGACTTGTAAACTCTGGGAAGGGGAACACGCTAACAATGAATAAAGCTACTCTTTGTGAGAGTATTTTCCATCTAGTACTTTGCAGTCTTAGTCTATTCAGGAGGGCACTTCAGAGCACCTGACTGAAAAATATAGCTCTGCAAAAGTGTGAACAGTGTAAAACAGTATTTAGACTGTTAGTGGGAAATGCTTTAATTTAAATGCATGACCAAAATCCCACTCATCACTAAATTTTATTAAAATAAAAATTACTAGAAATTGTGGGTGCCTGTAAAATATGTCTAATGCTATGGCTTTGCTATTCATCTAAAATGTTGTTGAGTGCCTAGTGGTCTAGCTCCTGATGTTGGCCATTCTTGATGTGCTTTACATGTCAGAAGAGAGCAGTTCTAAGGTGTGACTAGTGAACTTTGCATTGGGTGGGGAAGGTCACATTGGATCTTATGTTAGAAGAAACTTGGAAAAAAATCATAGCCAAGACTTGGGAGAAGATCCACATCTTCATTCATTTCCACTAGTGCACAATATACTCTCTGCCAGTTGCTACTGCCATAAGATGATAATAAGTTACCTACTTTGGCAAGAAAAAAGTTTACAGCTGTTCCCCAGAGGATCACATTATAGGTCACGCCAGAGTGCAGTTAGTTTCTTTTGAACTATATTTCCTTCTACTTTTGTCTGCTTTGGTAGCTGCTGCTTCTCTGAATTATTTCAGATCAGCGTTCTTTGGAAAATAAATATCATTAGAGAAAGATTCCTCCTGCCCAAGAGAATAAACATGATCACTATGGATACAGGAACTATGGTGCCTTCCAAATGTACCTCCTTTCTTTCTCTTGTCTTGGGAGACAACATACAATGTAAGAAAATAAGTTGTCTAAACTTTTTTGACAAAGTAGTCTACTAGCCAAAACCAAGAAGTGAATAGAATACAAATGGCACAAGATTTTATGATCTTATGCTTCATTGAGGGTGTGTGTGTGTGGTTTTTGTTGTGGTCTTTTTGGGAGTGTTTTTTTTTTTTGTTTGGTTTGGGTTTTGTTGTTGTTGTTGTTGTTTTTAGAAAACAGTCTGGTTATTATCTTTCTGTTCTTAATTTCTTTTGGTTTCTGTTGAGAAAAGTCAGCTGGCCTACCTTGGAAAAAATCCCAGGAAGAAAGATGTTAATTGCGTCACTTACAAGTGGATGTCCAGCTGAAGAGGTTTAGATCCATGGCTTTCCAGAAAGAGACTGGTAAAAACAACTTTAAAAGAGTTTGAAAGAGCATCTCTGGAAGAAGTAGGAAAAATTCTTTGCTTTCAGTGTTATGTATCTGAAAACAAGAATACTGATCTGAAGAGTCAGAGTCAACATTTGGTGTTTCAAGACAATCAGTATACTTCCCCATATTTTGGAAAGACTTCATCTTCTCATATATTGTTTATCATTTCACCTGATATCAGGTGATGTTGACTACGACAAGTAATCAACACTGTATTTTTCTATGCAGAACTTAACATGTGCCAGACCTTTTTGTGAGAGTTCTCTACTTGCAGAATGTAACATTAAAAGTAGTGTGAGTAAATGTAATATTAATATTATTTTAACAATTATATTGAATCTTTTCTTAGTCTTTATATATCTGAGTATGCGTGTAAAAATAAATGTTTGCCCTCCTCTTTTTTTTTTATATTTCATCTTCCATATGGAAAAAAAAAAAAAGAATCTAGAAATACTAGTTTCATTTTTCTCATTTTGTTTTGTTTGCAAAACCATCTATTCACTTCACACCTAGAAGGATTTAGATTTTATAAGCTAGTGTGCTTTATGTGTGTTATTTCAAAAGTTTCCTTCCCCAGCCTTTAAAGACACACCCCAGTGGAAATCCCTCCTATGAAATTAGCTTCCCTTACTGCACTGATGCATTTTATTATCTGTTTATTTTACACCATTTTGCTAAGAAACAAATTTTGTCCTTGGATCTACGAATGTGGCTTTCATTAGCATAATGAAAGTTTCATGTGTGCATCCAAGGGTCAAATCTTTCCTTAAAAGTGAGATTTATCTTCAAATTAGCTACTCTAACAGTCCTGGCTAGGGCTTCAACTACATGAATCAATTTTATTAAGAAAAGATGAACTGTACTGGAATTCTTTTTAAATCCTACTTGTTAAAATGTGCAGAGATGAGATTTAGATACCAGCAGAAGTCTAACTCCATACACATTTTCTCTGGTGTAAATCTGGATCATTTCCAGTGATTTTTTCTGACACTTTGGCTCCAATGACATGTAGGTTGACAGTCCTGGAAAACAACTGAGCTTTCTTGTGACTACGCAACTTCCCTTTGAAGTTAATAAGAATCTTTGTGCATAAACTTGCCTTTGCAAGATCAGAGACTAAATAGCCGAGGAATTTGGTTGGGTGTAAAGCACTGTATGAGAAAAGTTTTCAGACATTTCAATTTCTTTTATATTTCATGGAGAAGACTTATAATTCTTAATTTTTGAGATGTGAAGTGTGACTATTTGGTGGTTTTGGGTAGGTGCATGAATTTATTTACATAAATGCAATATATATTTGTATATTAATATTATCCAATTCTGGCTATTGAACTACTAAACATCACTGAACTATAATAGTTTTAGTTCCAAGACTAATAACTACTTTAGGAATTGAGCATATTTTCAAAATGTTTGCAGGGTCTGCTATTATCAATAATGGCCAGAACAGTTAATTCTGGGCTTACTGTGCTAAAATAAAAATGACCTCCAAATTGTCACAGTAACCAGATGGTTCACATTTAGAAAATCCTTTCATAAGCATTACTGTGTCTTTTAAATGAAGATCTTTCTTAAAGTCTTTTTCTCTTATGGAGAAAGCTAAGCTATTTTTTATTCTTTCCTGGAGTAGTAACACATTATTATGTAAAAGCAGAAACAAATTACAAGGAATTTAGGGGTGGGTCACTTTTTGTAGTTATCTTACTCACAAAGTTAAATAGTTGTCTTCTGTTTCTGTCCTTCAGGACATAATTTACATCTAGCTTGTGCAAAACAGCTTGTAGTCTCATTTTATTTTTTTCCTCCATCAAAATGTCACTAACAGCTAAATTTTAAAGCATGCATATTATTTCCCTTTACAGTATAGCTTTACTTCATTTCCCAGTATTTTGGTGGGTCAAATATTTGACCTATAATGAACTCCAAATTCAGTGGTCAGAACTCAAGATTACTTTCTGATGTGTGCTTGACAAAGGCAGACAGATTCAGTCTTTGTCCCACCTTGGGTGCTAAGCCACACATGAAGATATATAAATAGGAACATTAATTACAGAATCATCATTTTATTAAGGAAGAAAATGAAAGAGTCATTCTTACAAAAGTTATCATTGTTGGATCCTTGGTCATTCTCTTAAACGTTGAATAGTATATTAAACACCTGTAGACATGTACAAGTATCTTGTGGTTTATATTAGATCCTATATATATAGCAGAGGTTTTATTCCTTTGTTGGACAGATGCTAGGTTCAGCAAAAAAAATCTAAATCTTTATCTTGAAAGGCAAATTTTTGATCACATGGTTTCAGTGGATATAAACACCTTTGCGTACTTACTGCTGAGCCTAACTGAAGCATATACTTAATATTTTTAGGCTGATATTTTTGGGGAGAAGTGGATTAGGAGGTAAGAATCTCAAATCTAAGAGACACGATAAATGACAGGGGGAATTATATGGGAACAGTCTGTTGAAATGTCTCATGAGGTCCCTTGCACTGTCTTGATAGGTTTAACCAGTGTCCACTTTGCTATTAGCATAGACTCAAGCCATTACACGGTGGTGTGTCTCAGAGTTTCTGAGCTGTTCTGAGGCAGAAAGAAATAGGCAGTAGCAGTGTCAGAGTTGTGCAAAGGGACAAAGCACTCCATGTAGTCACTGGAGGGAGAAGCAATAAAACTGCAGTTTGAACATGGCACGATCTCTAATATTTCTTATACTTCATTTTCATAATTACACTAAACACTATGGGAGGTGAGTTTCAATAGTCAGTTTTAGTTAAATTGTAAGAATTTGGGCCATGATTAACCTTAGTCCAAATATACTGACCCTGCCTCCTTCCCCCTACTTCACTGAATCAGGTGCTGCTCTCTCATTGTGTCTACGTCTTATCCCATCCTCAGTCCTCTGCTCTATCCACAACCTTGTGACAAGTTTTTTCTGAAATATCTCCCTCACTTACTTTCTCTTCTTCTTTTACACAAATATATATTGTCTTCAACTCCCTTTTTCATTTACTGAGATTTTGAGAATTCATTCACAGTAATTAAACTGCCATGAAAAGGAATGTAAAATAAAGGTCAAAACACAGAGGAAACAATTCTACCTGGAGTACTCACTAGAATATTGAATTTAAGGTGTTGTAGTGAAAAATAAACTGAAGCATTATCATCTCCAAGAGTCTTCAATTAACAAGGAAGGATTAGCATTTAGTATACCTGGGGAGAGGGGAACTCTTTTCTGTACTTTCTTAATATAGACAGTTATCTATTAAGATAAGACAGTTGCAGTTTCTAACACGCCAGGAAAGTTCTATGTATCACATAATTAAATTGGGAAATCACTATGTTAAATGCTTTATATGTATGCAAGAGAAAAGAAAAAAAAAAGTTTTTACTAACTGTACATATTATCACGGAAACACGAAAATATGGAATTGTCAGTTGGAAGGGGCCTCTAGAGATCATCTAGTCCAACTCCTCTGCTAAAACAGGATCGCCTAGAGCACATTACTCAGGATTGCATCCAGGTGGATCTTGAAATCTGCTAACATATCAAGACATTTATAGTTCTTGACCAAATTATATTTACTGAAAATTTAAAATTAAGCCTTTGAAGAGATTTGTATCGATTTGAGATGTTAAGAATTTGAGAGTTTCAAATGGAAGACATAGAACTCGCACATGAAACTCTTACACTTAATGCTGTCTCTTAGGGGTTAACTTTTATGGATATTTAATGCATGCAATATTAACTATTTTTTTTACAGAACACCGACAGACTCTAATAATTTCATGGTGGCCAAAAACCACCATATGGGATGAATTAAAAGTAGTTAGTTTTATAACTAGTCTCAAAGGATTAAAAGAATATGTGGTAATTCTCAAACAACAAAGGACAGCCTGACTTAAAAGACTCTCAATAAGAAGCCTCTTAGATAAGGAAGAGCTTTTTAGAGGCCTGAAGAAATTAAAAAAAAAAAAAAGAACACAAAACTCAAAGAACAGTGTAGGGAATTTACTTAACAGAGTAATATTACACTAGATATGAAGATTTGCAACAAGGAGTGTAACTAGCTCTAATCTATAAGCATAGCCCTCCAGATGAGTAAGAACAGGACAGATGTATTACTTGCCCCGGCTATTATTCCTGTGCCTATTTCCAAAGCTAAACAATGTTTTCACTTTACAGACCACACTGGATTTCTTTTGTCTGGTCTCACTGTGGACCTGCATAAATCACAGCACCTTGTGGTGGCAAGGGCCTTGTACCGTATTAACTACTGGCATTTCTACTTCTACATTGTCTGCTAGCTGTTGTAGAAAATTCGGTAAAACCAGAGAAAACTCACTAACTCTGCTGGTCATAATTATTCTTATTTTGTTCAGAGGATAACTTTCTCAACCTTTCTGATCAGTTTTTGACGCATGATATCAAGAAAACTTATCAAACTCCCACACAGGACAGACAGGCAAGGACAAGTGCAAGAACACTGGTTTGTGAAAAACTCTAGTAGTGTTCCTCTGTAACCAGTGATACATCAATGAGCTCTTATCTTCAGAAATAACCCTAGTGCAGCCATGTCTGCAGCTATTAGGTTGTGTACCTCATCCACAAAGAAATCACTCCCAAGACAGATGATGAGATATCCCAAAGGGAGCAGTGTTTGTTGCCAAAGGTAGTAACAACAGTACAGCATGTCAAAGAAAAAATTCCAAGTTAAAAATCTTCAGAATGCACAGGCAAGCAGCTTAGTAACAATAGATCATCCTTTGGCAGAAAGGTTCAACTCCCACAGCCTTCAAGCTAACAGAATACTGATTATTAGGGTCAATGAAGAAATTGCTGCAAAAATAATTGGAAATGCAGGTTTTGGAAAATTAATGTTTTCCAAAGAGGAGAAGGGGAGAAAAGCTCTGCTGCTTTATTGGCATTTTTTCCTTCTACTTTTAGTTCTAATAGGGTGGACATGAAATCAAACCATTTTTGAGAGTTCCATGGCCTCAAAAACATTGGTTCAAAAATTAATCTCATTTCCCTCTTGTGTCATATTAAAACATAGTAATCATAGACCAAATTCTCATTTTCTCCTAAAGAATATAGGTTTCTTGATTAGACTATATGTTGTATGTAACAGCAGCCACTTTTTTTTCTTTTCCCTGACAGAATGGTTTGAGGTAATTTGGTAAAAGCTTTAGGAGGAAAATATAATTCAGCTAAGAAGCCAATTTTATGAATGCAGAACAGAGAAAAGAACATTTTGCAATGAGAACTGCAGCTCCCATGCAGAAATTTAACCTAACAGAGAGATTCCATTTAATGGCAGACTGACTTCAAAGAAAGAAGTGTAATATTTTTTCTATATTTTATATGTTCTTTCATCTAAATAATTTTTTTACTGGAAATTTAAACCAATGAAAAAAATTTCTGCAGTATGAACTTTTTCTGGACTGTCTGTTTCAAGACTATTTCAGTACAGGCTGATATACTAGATATTTGACAACTTTGTAAATGTACAACTTCCAGTTATCTCTGATGACAGAGAACACAGTGAAAAAAAAATGCTATTTTACAGCCATGTTACAAAGCTGTTGTATTTGAGGGAAGTCAAATATATCTGTCAGGGTCTAGTGAGTGAATCTGAAATTGTGACAGCTGAATGTGGATGTCTGCATAAATGTGTCTATCCTTGAGCCAGATTCTTAAGCTCTTACTGTTCACTGAAGGTCTTACCAGTATGATCAGTATAACTCAGTGAACCATCCAGTTGATCAGTTAGTAAATACATGCTTCAGGACAAACTGAATTGCTTGGTATACTCCACTAACTGTATTTACTAAGGCCTTGAATTAGTAGTATACATATAATGCAATGTGAAACAATAAAATATGTGAGAAATCTGCAAAATGATGGCAGGTTCATCAGAGAGTCCCAGAAGACTATCTCAGAGTGGCATTAGAAGCCAGGCAGATCATCTTGGGACCTACATATGAAAAACTGATCTCAGAGGTGTTTGATGCTCTATAAGATGTTCAGAGGCCCTGTGAAGCCCACAGGAGACTGGCGCTGGCTGGAGCAGCAGGAAAAGAAAAGGTGATACTTCAGAGCATCTTAAGCAGCCCTAGAGCCTGAGTGATGGGAGCTGAATTGATTTATCTCAGGGTGACTTGCGCACCTACTGTCTTCCATTAGGTAAAATCATGGACAACATGTCTAACAGCTGATACCAAAAGAATAGACAGGGATGTACCCTCTAATAACACTGATCAAAACCTAGTGAATTATAGAACAGGTAAGCAATGGACTTCAAGCAAAAAGCAGCCAGACTCCAAAGCTTTAGGTTATACCACACACTAGCCTGCACTGGTGCTATCATCAGAGTACAGGGATGGGTGGGTCATTGGTGTAACACTGTAGGAAGGTTGATTTGTTAGTGGTGTCATTCTGCAGGGTCCATCAGCTGCACTAACTAAATGTTGCTTAACTATATGAGAAACTCTGATACTTTACATATAGATGTTCACATATAAACAGATATGTTTTGATATTTTAATCTGAAAGTGATTGTCACAGTCCATGGCAATCCGGGGTTTGGAAGAATAGAAACAGAACTGTTATTCTCACCTTCTGCTTTTGCTAGATGGGTTTTCTCCATTTTCAGAAAATGTTAAAGATTTAATTAGACACATTCACTAGGCAGTGACTAGTAACATCTTTCCTACAGGACAGACTCTAGCTGGCAAGTAGTACACTAAGTATTTCAACTGAGGCAATGTCCCTTGAGCTTGATGTGTATTAGCATGGATTTACATTTTTTTCCTCCATCTCTTCTCTTTCTTTTTATCATAACTAAATAATCACATGCTGTTTTCTATTATTCACAAATGTTATTGCCTAAGCATGTCAGGTTTTTTAAATTCTACTATAATAATACAAACAGAAATTGCTTTTGCCATTTCAGAGATGTATTTTAGGAAATGAAACCTGAGGTAACTCTCTTCCTCAGCTATGCAATTCTAACCCTAAATTCCCAGTGCTGATGCTCACAGAAAATTTCCTGGTGCATTTGTGACTCATTTGTCTCAGAACTCATTTTTATTTAATTGTGACCTATAGTTTTTATTTCATAAAGTCCTATAGTCAAAGACTTTCATTCTGCTTTTTCTTCTGAATTCTCTCTCTGGTGCTTTATTAATTTTTTGCCTCATTATGATGTAATTCATGTACATATTTTATTGGACAGGGACTTGAAAGCTAGATTCCTGCATTAATTCACTTTCTAGAGAAAAATGAGACATTAGTCATTTACCAAAAAAAAAAATAGATTGTACAAAAAGACTAGTATTATATGCAATATGCAGGATATATAAGCAAATGATTAAAAAGAAAGAAAAAAAAAAAGCAGAAAGTCTATTTTAAAAGATCCAAAAGAGTTCAGTCCTGGGTCTGAATGTCAGTGGGGATAAATCATTCCTCAGAAGTCTGAAGATTTCTATATAATAGGAAACTGCAAAAATGTAGGCTTCTATTGTTAGCTACATAATTTATGAAAAGATAACAGTATGATTGCAACAAATCTAATAAAGATAATGTCTTCAGGCCAGTTTCAACAAAAACTCCATCTAGGTTCTACATTGTGGAAGCTCATGCTAAGTCCAGAATGTTGATAGGGCTCGGAGGTGGGTTGAGTTTGTTCAACTTTGTGCCAGTTTCTACAATGTGAAAGCCAGGGTTTTATTTAATCTGGCTAGTAGCTATTACAAATCAGGATAAATTGATTGACAAGCACAGAATACATCTGTCATCCTTGCGATATTATGTTAATCATCTGAAGTCTGATTATAATTTAAACAACAAACTGAATGTGCTTGGTCTATAAATGTGCTGGAAACCATTGGCTTGATCATTATCGTGGTTTAACACCAGCTGGCAATAAAGCACTATACAGCTTCTCACTCACTTGCCCCCCTGGTGGGAAGGAGTAGAGAATACGAGGAGTAAAAGTGAGAAAACTTGTGGGCTGAGATAAAGACAGTTTAATAGGTAAAACAAAAGCTGTGCACACAAGCAAAGCAAAACAGAGAATTCATTCACTACTTCATATTGGCAGGCAGTTGTTGATCGATCTGCAGGAAAAGAGGGCTCCATCACACTTAGCAGTTACTTGTGAAGTCAAATGCCATAACCCAATCTCCCCCTCCTTTCTTCTGCTCACAGTTTTATATACTGTGCATTATATCGTATGTCATGGAATATTCATTTGGTCAATTTGGATCAGCTGTCCTGGCTGTATACCTCCTAGCTTCTTTTGCGTCCCCAGCCTACTCACTGGTGGGGTGATGTGAGAAGCACAAAAGGCCTTGATGGTGTGCAAGTACTGCTCAGCAGTAACTGAAACATCCCTGTATTATCAACACTGCCTTCAGCACAAGTGTAAAACACAGCCCCATACTAGCTACTGTGAAGAAAATTAACTCTATCCCAGCCAAAACCAGCACATCATTTAGCTACAGTTCTCCTAGTTGTGGAAGATGTTTTGGCTTAAATTTATTGATTTTTCTTTTCTTGATATTTTCTGTAATTTCTTAAGTAGATTTCATTAATGACATATACGATCGTCAGCTTATTAATAGCTGAGGGAAAATGTAGAAGTGAAAGAGCATGTGAATTATTGTTTAAATTTTTTTTTCAGTTTAAAATAGAGCTCACTAGTGATCATATAAATAATTCCTTACAAAAGCAAAAAGCTAAATAGCTTGATCTATTGCAACTGCAGAACAGAATCTTTTGACTTTGCTCAGCGTTAAAACCTTACAAGCTGGAAGAATTTAAGGCCAGGCTTGGTGGGGCTTTGAGCAACCTGCTCTAGTGGGATGTGTCCCTGCCCATGGCAGGGGGCCTGGAACTCGATGATCTTCAAGGTCCCTTCCAACTCTAACCATTCTATGATTCTATGATTCCATGTATATATGCGGAAGAGAAGTTTCATCCCCTAACAGGTTTTCACTCTGTCTCTCTCAAGGATAATATTTATTTGAAATTTCTCTTTTTCTCTAAAAAAAATTGCAAACCAAAGACAAATAAGTTTCCAGTACATAAATCTTTATTCATCTATGCTAAATTTCTGATGTCATCTATAATAATCCTATCTCATTTCACACATATTTCAAACTTCAGAAATTTAAATAATTTGAGATACAAGCCTTTTCAGTGGCTCTATGATAGATCTTCCAGAGGTTCAAAGTAAAATATTGGATAATTGATGCCACATATAATGATTTAAATAGCTTTCCAAAGTAAATTTGGGAAGTCTTTATTTACAAAACCCTTAGAAATATTAAAGCTCACCTTAAAGATATTTTATAGCTCAGCTGGAAAATATTCTCTTTTAACTTTTGCAGCTTTAGAAACCTAGAACAACCCTCAAAATGTGTAAGTCTTGAAATGACATGGAGGTGACATGCTTGCCAATATCTTTGCCATATTTTATATAACTTGCATTCACACTCACAACTGATGGTCAGTAAGACCTTACATTTTCATTGCAGAGATTAGCATAATCTAAAATTGTTCTATATGTGGTGTAAATTTGGTAATCTTAAAAGTCAGAGTAATTTTGAAACAAAAAACATACCATATTACAAAAGACAGAATGATCCAAAAGGTGCAAAAAATATAGAATCACAACTCCTTTACAATAAGATGCATGTACATTGTTGTTTTATTCCCTTCTCAAATTTAATAATGAAGCTATAATAAATAAAAATTATATTAAATTTCTTGTAGATTATGCAAGTGTTTGTTATATCTGTGCTCTGTCCATTATGCAGCTTGAGATGTTCTGGAAATATGTGCAGGCTGTATATAAATATTTTAAACCATGATGAATCTCTGGAAATAGAATACTTACCTGAAAAGACTTATTGCCAAGATTTATCAAAGATAAATATCAGCAATATGGTTTACTCATTTCTTCTGACAGATAATGTCATCATGTTATGAAATGAAAATTGTGTTCCCTTGGTGACATTAACAGCATTTTTTACTCCAGCAAACCCCCAGTTTTGCCTCTTCCACATTACCAGATTTGTCTTCATACATTCTTCTGAGTCATCTGGGAACCTAGACAGTTTTAAGCTCCAAAGGCCTAATAATAAGCACTGAAGTTGCTAAGACTACCTCTCCATTTTCTAATGGCAGTGACCCAACTTTAGCTGCTTGTGCAGGGCCTACTTAAGCCTTTGGAGAAAGTCTCAGATGTGGAATTTTCGGCAACAGGCTTTTCCTGTCAATTTTCACCTTTGTCTTGGCTTCTTCTCCTGATGAATATAGAAGCAATTTGTTTGTTTTCCCTTTCTTCCAATTCTGCTTTCATGTTTACAAATATTCTTGAGCTTTTACTTTTGAATAAAGAGCAAAGAGGGGAAATATAAGACTGTTGTGAAAAAAAAATCAGGAAGGCAATTAAAACACAAAAGGTTTTAAATGGGCCTAGGAATGTAATCATTTCCCTTGGAATGATGGATTTTGCACTTTACCACCAAAGAGGGTATGGAGAAATGAGCTTCCCTTTCTCTTACATGTTATACACTCCAGATATACAAAACTAAAGAATAATGTATCCACACTTCAGAAAAACTAACAGATGTAATCTGAGCTGCCATCCTGGGAATATAATTTATAAAGCAGTTGTATTTAGTGATTTTCCAACAGTCCTCAGGAGGTTTTGCATTTTCTAGTATCAGTTTAGCTATAGCAGGCTCAGAAAACAATGAAAGTCCTGTATAAAGTTGCAGGTCTTTCTTAGAGTAGTTTTTGGTCACATTTTCCACTTGATCTTAGTGGGGTTATTCACATCAAATTGCAGGACTGAATTACAGATGTTATTACAAGGTCATTAAGAATTTTATATAAACACATTTTATAAAAAGAAATATAAAAATTTCTCTTAGGTGGAAGTTTCAATGTCCTTTCATGTAATAGACTAGATAGGAATTTTTAGGAATAGCAGGAGTTACTGGAACAGCTAATACTTTTGTAACACAATATTTCAAGGAAGTTGCATAAAAATTCAAATTTCTATTGTATTTTCAGAATAAACTATTTAGTCACATTTCATCACCCTTAAGCTCCTATATTAAACCCCTGGAGCATATTTAAGAAGCAGTGTCACAGGCCATACTCTATATTTACTAGTATTGTGGGAAATACAATAACTTCTATAATTTTTCATTTTCTTTTAATGCACATGATCAACTATCTAATAAGTACTATTGCAAATGCTATTGGGAGCTTAGTATGCAATTTTAAAATGAATAAGGAACATAAGACTGAGAAAAGCATCCCATATCTTTTAAATCAATCTCAGAGGTAGATTATTCTAGTGTAATCAATGAACCTAGTGTTATGCTCTAGATGCACATGGAATTCTGATAACAGTGTCTGAGACCATCCTTGAGCTTTAAGAAAATCCACCAGGAAGGCCTACATCTTATGCTTTCTTTCTATTACGTGTAACTTTTCCTTGAGAACACCACTAGAAAAGACTATTGTCCAGTTTAGTATGAAGACCATCATTTTTATGCAGTTCATGCACAGAGAAATGAAAACTTCTAAATTAGAAACTTCTCATCTAGCAGTTTTGTCCCCTACTGTTGCTATTTGTGAGCTTGATTATTAATGCAATCTATATAAATTAGCAAGCAGTTTTGTTTTGTTCTTATGAAAAATCTAAAGGGCCTGCACAGCCTGTATGGTACCATAATGTCATGGTTTAATGTCAATCAGCAACTAGAACCGTGCAGTGTTTCATGCAGCTCTCTCCCTTCCCCTGGGAAGGACAGGGAGCAGAGGAAGGAAAAGGACAGGAAAGGGAGATAAAGAAAAGGGATAAAGAAAAGGTTGAGATAAAGACAGTTCAATACAACAATAATGGAAAGGGAAAAATAACAGTGAAAGCAATAACAATAATAATGGTAAAATAATACACATGACACAAGTCACTCACCAACTGATAAACTGATGAATTTGCACCATCCTGAGCAGTGATTGTGGGTACCTCCACATAACCCCATTTTTATAATGAGCATGTCTATAGTATGGAGTATTTATTGTTCTGTCTAGGCTCTTTCAGAGCTTCTACAGGAAGCTGGTAAAAATCCTTAAAAAATATATAAATCACCTAGCAACAACTAAAACAATATGCATCATTTGAATTCTTTTCTTACCAAAACTGAAAACACAGCAACCAATAGAAAAAAACAATAATAACTCTATCCCAGGTGAAACTGGGACATGCAAGGATTTTTTTTTAAAGCAAGAATCTACCTGATTTATTATTTTGAAAGCTAAAATGCAATGAAAAGCATTTTTTTAATGACAGAATACTGATATTCTAATATCTCTTGCCAATATATTGCTGACAAAGGTACTAAAGCTGTCATAATATAAATAATAAATGCATAAAATAGACAAGTCATCAAATAAGTGTGACTCTGAGGGTCCATTTCTAAACTGGGAATCCTATAGAAAAAATCTATAGTAGATTTTGATATTTTTAATATCAAAAGTGTAATTACAAAAGGTACAGAATTATTACAATTGTTAGAACAACAGAAAATATTCAAATCCCACTGTACTAAGGAAAAAAAAATAAGTATTACATTAAAAGAAAAGAAAAAAGAAGTAAAAATTTCCAACTGCTCATCAGCTGTGGTCTCCTGAAACATAAACTGTGTTTTTGCCAATGCTTTCTCTGAGAATCTCTTTAAAGATCATGGTTACAACTTGATTTCCAGGAAAAATTGTAACATTTTCAAATTTAAATACTGGGACATCATAGACTGTAATGATGGTCACTGCTTTGTTATAAGCAGCTGTGAAATTCACTATATTACCAGGGATGCTCACCTTAGGATACTTCTGAAATAGGATGTTTCTTATTGGTGAGACTCACACATTAGAAAGCTTACAGTAAGAGCAAGTGTCAGAAGAATATCCTGAGGGGAAATCGTGGCAAATAACACAAAAAGCTTGAATAACAGATTTTCCCTTGTTATTTATCCATTAATTAGAGGAAAAATTCTTTACGTGTAGAAAACCTGTATTATGTCCAAGCAAAAGCTTACATCCTTGCGTAGCTACCCTGTTCATGTAATTTTCCACCAGCTGTGGATAAAAGGCACAGAAGGAAACAGTAGCTGTTTTCTTTCTGTTGCAGTGGCTACCAGTGCTGAAACTCAACATTACATTTTCTTTGTCTAGCAGAAGAAATGTTTCATTACAGTGTATGGTATGCCTCACTTGATCTTTACTTCTCTGCATCAGTGTTTTATTTGCAGGTAACAGGAATTTT
Source organism: Pedionomus torquatus (assembly GCA_013398155.1). Lineage (NCBI taxonomy): Eukaryota > Metazoa > Chordata > Aves > Charadriiformes > Pedionomidae > Pedionomus > Pedionomus torquatus. The sequence goes on along the minus strand of VZRU01020015.1, from coordinate 93,221 downwards.
ACACGATTCATGGTACCACAATCTCTCATGAAGAAAACCTGAAAGAGTTGAGGTTTTTCAGCCTAGAGGAGAGAAAAGAAGGCTCTGGGGACACCTTACTGTGGTCTTTCAGTACTTAAATGGGGCTTATAAGAAAGATGGAGAGAGACTTTTAATCAAGGCCTGTAGTGACAAGACCAGGTGCAATGATTTTAAACTGAAAGAGGGTAGATTTACATTGGAAATAAGGAAGATTTTTTTTTAAAATGAGACACTGATGATGAGACTCTTGTTTTCAAGTTTCAGGGTTTAATCTGAATGAAAACTTCTCTTTTGACTCCTGGTTTTATTTCAGGTGCTTAGTGTTCATTGATTGACACTTTTAATGCATGTATGTTGTCTGAGATGTTACTGCAGTCACATTGACATGCAGATCATCTCTCCTAAATTGTGTCTATGCAGTCAAGCAAGACATCGTGTGCAAGCTAACCATATTTTTTGCTAAAACACTGGACTTTTCTATAATGTGAAACGTATGCAGCACTTCTGTCAAGCCAGTTGTTGAGATGATCAATTGAAAAGCAGAGAGAAAAATATTTGGGATATGTTTTAAACAATTATTGCAACATTAACCATGTTGTATGTGTCAGACATCCAACAAAAATAGTGTGGTTAAGTGTTCTACTCAGGCTGGAAGAAAAAAAGCATCCTGGGTTTAGCCCATTTAAAACAAATTTATAAGTTTCAGCACAGAGACTGACCACAAGAACAATCAATACATATAACATTAAAGACATATAATCCATTCTTCTAAAACTCTCGGAAGTCTATTTACTTCTACATGCACATAGAGATTAGTCTTACTCAGCGAGATTCATGATTGACTGTATCAGGCAACTTGACATCCATCAGTTACACTATAGGAAGAGCCAGGATAACAGATCTAGAAACTTTGCCTCTTCTGCTTGAATAAGATTAGCATCTAATGACTTTGTATTATTAAGATTAAGAATGGATACACAATTTTATATTTAAAATATTTTTTGAAACAGTTAAAACAATTTTGAGGTTTCATGAGCAACTACAGACTGGGTTATTAAATAATAGTATTAAATAAAATATTATCAGAGTTTCCAATAATACATTTTTAATAGATAATGCATTTTTTCAATAGATTTCATATCCATATCATAGATATGTATGCTTTTACCTGCTCTCCTGATTCCAAAAGAGCCACCGAGGATTTAATTTTGAAAGATCTAATTTTGTGTCATTTTACTTATAATATCTGACTTCAAAAACGTTAAACTAAGATAACACCAACAATTTATGGCCATCTTATTTCTTTTTAAGTGAATTGTCAAGATTACTTTTGTTCACTTCAGGAGGGGGAACATTTTCAGTATCAGCCACCATATACATTAAAGTAAGGCTGGGCTCTCAGAACCTGATTATTATCTTCTTTCAAAGGGCAGGTTTGGAGTATTTATTTGAACATCTGTAAATATTTTCATCCAAAGAATTATCAGTAAATTTACTGCAATAGAAAATAAACATGTACTAGAAAGGAAACTTTTTAATCTCCACTCCTACGAAGACACAAGAAACAATTCCAGCTCTATGCATGGCTACCAATGGGTATTTCCCCTAGGCTTATTAGAGTTCAAAACACTTGAAAATTTTCCTTTGTAAACACAAGAAGGCAAATAGGACAAAGCATATGGTACCTGGCTTTTGTGAAGTCAGTATGAATAGCAATAAATAGTCTGATCGTTTTACTGTTTGAAGTGTTGCCATGAAAGTACTTTCGTTTCTTATGTCCAAGGTTGTGCAAGAAAGCAGAAGAAAGCTTTACTGCAAAAAGAATAAACAAATAAATAAATTTCTTGAGTGACAATTAAGACTACAGATTGAGAGGACAGTTTGCCAGTCTCAAATCTTTACTTTTTCAGAAATATTTCCTGCAAAAAAAAACCCTTATGTTGATGTACTACCAAAAAAATAATCTTGTCGTTAAGAGAGGAAATTCCATTATTTAATATTTGTGTGACATGTTCTTTCCACAAAAAAAAAAAAAAAAAAAAAAAAAAAAAAAAATCTGGTTATTACATCACAGGTTTTTTAAAAATTAAAATAGAATTTATAATTTTATCAAAGCTCAAAGTTCAATGATAGCTGTAATGGAATAAATACTTTGCATTACAATGAGCAATATTACATCAAAATGATCAGCACAAGACTAGCTTGCAAAATTTCAGCCATTAATTAGGAATAAAAGCTCAATATGTGGTCTAAGACTAAAATTTGGAGTATTTGTGGCATAGCTATTGTAAAAATCTGTATAATACCCAAGTAAAAATGGAGGATAGGGAATGCTCCATGCCTCTGTTATTGTGAGTTAGCTATACTTTTCTATATCCCAGAAAAGCAAGCAGAATTACAGTAAGGTTCTATTTTTATTTTTTTTTTTCACTTAGCTTCTTGAAATTAGAAACCTGAACTCCTGAACACAGGCTGAACTGCAGATGGAAATAATGTATATATTGTTGGTAAGGAAATAGACAAAACTAAACCATATTCTCTGAGGTGCTTACTCCAGATATGAGAATCTTCTTTTCCAAAGTGAGAGCAGCTAACATGACAGAGTCTTTCCAGGTAAAATAAAAAGGGATTATGCCAGGAAAGTCATAATTTTTCACCTTTGGCCCCTCATCTTTCTTATGTTTGATCTTCTATAACCTTGCAAAGGGAAAGGAGCATCAAGACTCCAGTGCTAACCGGGAACAAAATCACAGGTGATTATATTTGATTTTCTAGTACATGTATCGTTCTTCATTACTCTGCAAACTATTTCAAATATTCCTGTGTCAAATACAAGATTACATTGAATTGTCTTATGAAGTTTGATGAGTGACAAATTCTAATATGCATGTCACATGTTTTATTCTGTAACACAGATAATTTTTAGAAGAACTGCAGATTTTCAGGAATAGGAGAAAAATACTCCTACATCTTTTCTGGTCATTAAAATGAGCACTCTATATCTGAACAACATTATGATTAAAAGACTTTCAAAATGTTTAGCTAAACAGTTTTAGTATCAGTTTGTGATGGACCTCTCTACCTGGGGTGACCTCCTAGCTCCATTTAATTCAATGGTAAAAACAATTTACATTAAGAAGAATAAAATTTCATGTCACAATTCTCCATGTAGTAACATGAAAAAATTAACCTTGAACCACAAAGTACATTTAACATGGGCTATACCTGCAACATAAAATGACAGTAGCAATTAAGATTGTATTCAAACTAGTGGCCAGGGAATCTAAGGCAGGCTTAATGATCCACTATACCTTCTAAGGTCAAGACATCGATGACTAATTGGTCCTGTTTTCCATCAGCTCAGACGTACCTTCTGTACAGTTAACAGAGAGAAGCAATTGCAGTGCCTAGGTTCAGTGTACATAAGAATCATAATAGGTAGTCAGACTAGTCTTTAGCTTTTAACCATTCTGTAATTTGTTTAAGTATGGTGAAAAAGAAAATGCACTTTTGAAAGTTTAATTACTAATCTGAACAAGACCTAACTTTAAACCTGGAATAGATTAGAGAATACTTTCCCCGGGGAAAAGAAAATAGGGAAAAAAAAAAAAAAGACAAGACAAAAAAAAGCACTTTATTTAATGCTCACTGAAAAGTATATGTTTCAGCCTAGTCAAGCTTTTTTCTCTACTAGAACCACACCATTTAAGAGAAGTGTTGTTTTAAAAACTGCTGCTTAGAGGTATCATTCAACAAAATTTTCTGTTAGGACCCTCCTGAGAAAATTGATACAAATTACAGTGAAATGACTTTCTGGATGGTGCTTATGTAGCTATTTTTTTTTTGTTTTGGTTTGTTTTTTTTATTATTATTATTTTTTTGGTCTTGGAGTGTAAGTTTGAAAGAAGCTGAGTGGGAACACAGTCAAAAATATTCATGCTGCCTAAAATCCCCTCCAACCTTTCCCCATCAGTGAAAAATAAAGTACTTTTTTGAAATGCACCATGCTGCTCTTGATTAAATGTCCATTTCACTGTTACAATTCCTTCAGGAATTTAAGAGCTATTTAAAAATAAAAATTAGTGTAGTCCAATTTTAATCTATGACCTTTTGTAAATTGGATATATTCCTTTAAAAATAAGGCAGAAAAGATTTATAATTTCATATCGATTTATTTTTCACTCATATAAATAGCAATCAACATTTCATCGATTTACTTTTCACTCATATAAATAGCAATCAACATTTCATTCTTTGTGGATGAAGTTTAAGATTGCTGTTCCCTGCCATTATTCATTGGCAGCCACAGGAAGGAATTAATGTATATCCATTGTCTATGTTCTTGTAAGGTCACCATTCACTCCAGTGTCACTATGAGAAATACACACAGAAATCTGTCTTGTAGCCCTGATGATATATATAGATGTGTTCCTACTTTCCAGCAGGTTTCTAGAGCGGATATCCACACAGGAAATTGTTTTAGAGAGGAATAGGATCTAATCATTAGTAGTTGGATCTAACAGGGGTAGATAATTTTCTCTCATACACTGGTATACTTCAGTACCTGGAATCCCAGCATGGCAGCTGGGTAGATCACCATTGTAAGATCTTAATCAAGACCCAGAAGTGAGTCATATGTACTGAACTTTCATATATATTTATATTAAAAAAGAGATAAATCTACATACACTGCAGAAAGGCATGGACTTTCCAATAGGATTTAGTTCTGGGACATGTGAGTTAAAATTTCTCTACACGTGTTAAATGAGTGCAGAATAGGTGGTCTGAATTTTCAGCCACTGCTGAAATCGGAGTTCAATGGCCTAAAGGAACATGAAATATTCTGGAACTGTCTTTCGGTATGCAGAGAGGTTAGATGCTTATCTGTTACTGTATCACTGACATAACCCATAACTTGAGGTTAACTCAGTAACTTCTCAGCTCTATGGAGTACTCCTTAGAGCATCAGTGTGGACCAAATCTGTTCTTCTGTCTTCTGTTCCTTGAGTCAGCCTTCGTCTTTTGTCTTAAACAACAGAGCAGCCTTAGAGCTGCTCTAAGCTATGCCTGACTGTAATCAGATGGCAGGCAGACTGTAACAGTAACACATTAAATAACTCTTCTCTAGCTAACTGCTGTTTTTCAGAAATTAGGAAAACAAATTCCCATCCTACTTAACCTGTTTACCACTCCAGTGTCACTATATAGAAAGAAGTCAAAAGAAGGAGAGATTTTCTACAAGTAATGTGAAAATACTGGACTGATGATATGTGGTAATTTTCTGGCATGAACAGAATCCTTCTACTTAACTTGTCTTGAGGTTTGGCACACTAATGGAAGTTTGTGTGCTAAGTTCCAGTTTAATCATTGTATTCTATCAAATGCTTTTTTTGGATGAGATTGTGAGTATTTGAATAAATATTCACATATTAAGCAATATTTGAATTACCCAGATGAAATTAAAAAAAAAAAAAAAGGAGAGGAGGGGGCTTGAATGTTGAATTCCCAGTATACATACACATTTTGTTCCACAATTAGCAATACAAATATAGAAGTCTCCCAAAGATTATTAAAATAAAAATAAAAATAAACAAAACTGAAAACATAAGGTGCTACCAATCTGGATACCTAAGTAAAAGGTGTGATTTAATTTTATTTAACTACTAGAACTGTTCAGAGAATTAAATCAGTTCACATAAACATCTTGGATATTTCTGCTGGTTGTAATGTAGATTTGCATATGGAAAATGTTCCTGTTTTTTTTGGTGATTTTAAATGTACATATTGCTCTAAATGAGAGTATACATTTTTATTTTTTAATGAAATACTGTGTGCATCAATTATTCACTGACAAGTCAGTAGAGGATTCATGAGAGTTTGTAAACTGTGAAGGGACTATGAAAACAAATGAGCATATTTGCATAATGTGCAGCACTATGTCACATTAGTGTTGATGGGAAACATTGATAAAGAAGAAGGAGATTAATCCTTGACTACTTTTTCTTCTTCTGAATGCAAGCTTCTAATCTAGATGAAGTATAGCAGTTGTAACAAGAAATAACGTGGAAATACTGTAAGAAAATACTCTATGGTCTGGTTGACAATTCTCAAGTAGAAAGGGGACAAGCTTGATGACAGTTTTAAAGCATATTCCAACAGTGGTACCTTTTTCATGTAATACGTGCACATTTTAGAGCTAAAAATGAACAGAAAAATAGCTCAAACCAGTAATTTAAATTTCTGAAACTAGCTATCTCAGTTTCTACCATGACATTAAATTCTATTATGACCTCATATGTCTGTGACTTGAACTGCCAATTTAAGGAGAACTCTTTTGGGAAAGGAACAAAAATTGATTCTCCAAATGGCTTTAAAGAAAAATGAAGAATTTACTATTGCTGCAGAGCATGTGAATCAGGCCTGAAGTCTGCCAGGTTGGTAAACTTCTTCAAAAGCAAGGTGTAAATAGTGACCAAAAGTAAAAATCAAAATTGCAAAGCCTCAACAGGTGTTAGATTACTTCACAATAAATCATAATTATCTCACTTTGCCACTAATGCATTTTGCCCAGAAAGTTTCCCAACCTGATAACAATCTCTACATGTACTTTAAATTTATGCCATAGTCTTTATTTTACCAACACAGAAGAATCCAATTCTATATGGATGTAAATGGGGATATTTGAAGTTTTATTATTATGCCTGTTCAGTGATCATTGAGTTAATTGTCAAATTAATAACAGAACTGTAATCATGTTACTGATAGTAACTGTTCTGGTATAATGATGTAGGAAGTATGAATAAATATTAAATATAGCAGTGGTCTGAAACTGAACATTCTGAAGAAAACTTTGCATGGAAATATGTCTTTTTTTTTTTTTTTTTCCCCTGGGGTGAAACGGCACCAGTCTTGTATATTGTTATCCCTGTGTTATCAGTGAAACCTCACAGTTGGTTTGAACAGTGAGTCCTTTCTGAAGTCCTCGTTATGTTCTTGCTAACATTCTAATCTCAGCAGGATTAGTGATTATCCTAAAAACATTGAAAAATGGTATAGCAAAATACAGGTATTCTTTCTCCTCCAAACTCCTACACGATAGACATTTGAAAGCTGCTTGCTTTCAAATTCAGCACCTAATAAGTGCTGCTGTCTATTTATCCTTCTGCAAAATCTTTTCTCTTTTTCAAGACTTTGAAACTTCACAAATTTGCTATGAAAATCTTGTTCCAACTCTAATATTTTAGTTACCTTCTCTTTCTTCAGTCTCCCAACTCTCCAAAGTTAAGATCCTCAACTTACCTTCCCACCTCTCCAAGCTTAGTATCTGACTTGTACAGCTTGCTTTCATGTGTTTATCAGCACATTTGGGAGTTAAAATGCATTTTGTGCGTTTACAGTTCATACACAAAAGAAATGTATTTATTAGGTCAACCAAAGTTTGCAATTACTGAGTTGGATCAGATAATTTCTGCAGAGATTTATTTCGTTTTGTAAATATATGTGCAAAAAGCTCAACTACAGTCACTTTAACAACATGATCCTCCAATAAACAGTAGCATTTGAATCCTGCTACCTGAAATAGTTATAAAATATAATTGATAATAATCTTCCTAATTTTGAAAGGAATGACTATAACAGAGCAGTTAGAACAAAGCACATGAGAGGTCTGTGTAACATAATACATATGTATTAGAAAATGTACAGTGTACACAATACAGAAGCAATGCATTTTTGCTTCACAATCTTCCCCTTTGTGATTGATGTTACTTATAATAACCACTGGCCAAATAATGAACAGGAGTTAAACAAGGTTTAGATCTGAGAAACCAGGTTCCACAGAAACTGATTACAGACTTCACTTATTTAGAAATTCCATAAAACAGTCCCTATGAAATGAAACACTAAGTTAAATCTACTGTGAACCATACTGTAGATGGTCATTATTTCTGTACTAGAAAGTAGCTGACAAATTAGAAATGAGCTACAATTGTGATGAATAGTTATGGGAGGATTCTTTTGATAAGGGTCATCTTTTCACACCCATGTTTACATATCACCTAGAGAAGTAAGGTACTCTTTCAAGATTAGGACTTGAAGGCACTAGGACAATGATAATGATAATGGTAATAATACAACAGACATATGTTGAGGAATTACAGAAAATACACCTGTTTGTACTGTTTAGAAGATAGTGAGCTAGTTCATCTGAAGTAAGGGCTGTTCTGCAGTTTTCTCCATTCCTTAAAGGAAACAGAGCTTATGTTTACACAGATTCAGTGTGACTCATATGCCACTTTTGTCCTTCTTCTAGATTGCCCATATAAAAATAAAACATTGGAAAATCTTATTTTTATCTAAGAGACAGAAATTGTTTCCAGGGCAGTCTGACTCCAACCTGACTTTATGACATTATATTTGTGGCCTCCTATTTTAAATGTAAAAAATAAAAAACAGTCAAAATTAAATTTTTATCTTAATATTTATTAATAATCTCTTATTATGATTTAACTACTTTTTACGTTCTTTTTACTGTTAGATCTGGCTTAGATCATATCTGGTGTCTCACTGTCCCCTCTGAGGCAGTTGACCCGGAACAAAGTGTTCCTTACCAAGTTTACACCGAAATATGTAACACTCCATTCACACTCATGAAAGCAGTGGTTATCTCACAATACTTTTGTGAGATACTTTTGTGAGTTTTCTCTTTTGTTTTGGGAATGAGAGCCATTTCCTGAAGGCCTAACATTCCCCTATTTCTGTTTTACGGCCAGTCCTCAGATCTTTATGAAGTATAGAACTCCACAAAGAGAAGAAGTTGTGCAAAGCCATTGAGAATACCTTGCGGAATTCCTGGGCACTAATAAACCTCCAGTAATAAATCTGTGATGTGCTCCCGTACTGCTCACTCTTCCTGTAGACATAGCGGTTCTCTGAGCTTATTCACAGATTTCAGACTGTGGCTGCACATTTAAGTAATTCCTTCTCTGCTAAACCACTGCTGAATGGAGTAAGGGATCAGCAGCTCAGGGAACTCAGTTCAGCCTTTATGCTGCTGCTCACATGGGCAAAAGCAGATACTTAGGAAGCAGCTGGAGAAAAGAGAAACCAGGGACTACACTTCCTGTTTATTCTCAAACAGCCTCCAGTCATTTTGTCTCATCAGTTGTCTCACCAAATTTAACAAGGCTTTCATAGGGCTCATGTTGGTCCTTCAGACTTTTTGTGGGGATGCATAAGTAGAGCATTTTTAAATCCATCTCCTTTTGGCTCTTAGGGAGGGAGCATAACTAGATTGTAGGTGCTTCTGAATGCTTGCTCTTCTGTTTCCGGAAAGAGGAGGCTACATTTTACAAAATACTCTGAATTCAGAAGTTCTCCTGAGTATAATGGGAAATTGAGGATAATGTGGGCTGCTGAATGCTCCAAACACTTCAAAATCTATTTAGATTTTTAATCAAGTTTGTCACTTCTTGTTATAGTAATTAAAAATAAAGCTGAGACAAATGTTTAAAATTTAATTTCTCCTGTGATTAAACATTCTTTCTTCTTAGTGTTATAATTATTTGTATGTATTATTTATTCAAGGTCTAAGTATGCTTGAAATGTTCCAGACAAATTACAGTTTACAGGAAAATGTTGTTTTGTTTATTCCAACTAGAGAACATGCCTAAAAATTCTCATAGAACAAGAAATACAGAACAAGTTCCATTGTACTGGAGGGTTTCTTTGGTTTTGTTTGGCTTTTATTTTTTTATAGTTTTGCCATGAGCAAAGGAATGTAAAGGTTTTCAATCAATGCATAAACAGGGAAGAGATTGTAAAGAAGGTGGGAAAAGAGATTTTTCGTATAATTCAAACTATCAGAAACTTGTGGGTCTCAAGAGCAGAGGATATAAGCTCCAACTGTGAAAGTCCTACTGCTCCGATACATTCTTTCAAGTTGAGTTAGTCACTTCAGGTTCAGTAGCATTAACAGTCATGAGGAGATTGGGAAAAAAAAGTAAAATGCTTGCGGTAGAAAACAAAAATCTGGAAGAGGTCATACAGATGAGGCCTTTGAGAAATAACCAGAAATAGAAATTATTCAAATATTTTTATTTAATGTCATAGTAACTGTGTTTTCTGCTCTGATTTTTAAATCAGCTTATATTTTTCATAGGAGAGGAACATACTTTTCTTTAAAGAAAGGAAAACTCTAACCTAAGTTCAGTGTTTACTTTTGGAATTAAATTGGGAATTAAGCATTGGAATGGGCTGCCCCGGGGAACTGGTTGAGGCACCATCCCTGGAGGTATTCAAGAGACAGGCTGACATAATGCCTAGTGACATAGTTTAGTGATGAGGTTTTTTGTTTGTTTTATCAGAGTTAGGTTGATGATTGGAGAAGATGATCTTAAAGGTCTCTTCCAACTTAGACAATTCTATGATTCTATGATGCACAGGACATTTCCAAAATTTCTAACAATATTGTCCTGTTACTTTATTGCAATCTCTTATTGCTTTCTACCTCTTACTTGTTGCTTTCCACGTAATGTATTTATGATCTCTTTGCAGAAGTGAATGATAGAAAAGATATTGAATCTAGCCTTCTATACTGGTTTTAATTCCATTTAAATATATCACCTTTCTATGTCTCCTATTCCTTGTGTCATCTCCCCACCTCCTCCCCTAGAAATAACAATTCAACATTATTAACAATTATCTACAGGGAAAATGTGGATGTAAATTGATTTCCAATAACTGGTTGGATTTAAGTCATGGTCTTGAGAAGGCTTAATCCCAGGACAGTCTTTATCCATGTGAGCATTTCCAATCAATCAATCAATAAACAGAACCACGGGAAGTACATGCATGTACAAAATTACATACTTACATAACTGTTGTGGGATCAAGGTTTTGAGGAAAGATATTAATAAATTTGAAACGGATTTTTGTGCTTTTGGTGCACTTCTAATTTTTTTTTTATTATTATTATTTCTGTATCCTTTCTTCCCTTCTGTGTTTTAGCCTTTTTTTTAATGACTCAAAATTCTGCTGAAAAGTAAGAAACTAATGGGGAAGAGTACTGATTGTATGCAACTTGCTGACAGAGGATTTTATGTGCCATATTGATCAAAATATACATGTCATTCTAGTTGCCTGCTAAATATTGTAATTTTTCATGTTCATAAATCATCCATAATAAAACATATAGGAAGACTATACCAGTGCTGAGTAAGTGAGCAAGGATACTGAAACTAAAGATGGTTTGGGAGAAAAGCAGTTTTTTGAGTGAAAATACCTATAACAGTGTCTTAGGATACCTGAAGCATCTTCCTATGAGTGATGCAGAACAGTGTCGTGGAGGAGCTGCAATGTTGACTCTCTACTGAATTTTTATCCAAAGCCCATTGACACTAATAGAAATGCATTCATATTGATGTTAATGAGTTTGGCATAGAACTCATATTGTCATCAATCTCAAGCTAAACATGTGGTAACAGGACAAAACCTCTGCAAAGCATATTTCTGAGACAATCAGGATAATGAGTTTCTATCTGTTCTTTCCTCCAGATCCACAAATACCAAGGTCAAGATTTCCAATCCAAAGCAAGAACTAGGCTTGCTTTTTGTTTATTTGTTCCTTTCTTTATTCAGTCTAGGAGGGAATTTCAGGATTGATTCTTCAAGGAATATGGCATTCCCAGTACTTCTTTAGGGTTTGAGTACAGTTTGATAGAGGAGATTGATGTCATTTCTTTAATACTGGTAAAAAAGCGGAGGCATAACTATAGCCTTCCTTAGTGTGGTTCATGTTCTCTAAATATTATGCTGTTTAAAAAAAAAAAAAGAAAAAAAAAGAAAAAAAAGGCTAAAAACATATTTGTATGTACATATATATGGAGATGTCTACATGTATTTATATAAAAAACAATACTGAAGTAGACTGTTAATAGTAAATGGTGCCAACATGAAGAATTATCTTATAAGAAACATATTTACATCCCAATGGAACTCTGTGATTTACACTAGCTGAAGATATTGTCCTATTTGATTAATAAAAATTGGCCTTATGGCCAGGGTAATTTAAAATTTGTAGTCATTCCAACATCTTTTGTCCTGTTTAATTTTCAGAGGCTGCTGAGGTTAAACAGATATCCTCCTCAGCTGTTTTAGGAAAGGGCAGGAAGGAGGACAAAGCTAATGATTTGACATCTTCTTAAACAGAGACAAAAATCTGTAATGCATGTATTATATAATATTAAAAGTGTCTTTTGTTTCCAATTTAGGAAACTAACTGTCATAAATTTAAGATAATTTAAGCTGCAAGCTGCAGTTGAAATAACTTATGACAAATCACAACATGAGTTATTTATTTCTGTTGGGCTTATTGCCACCACTTGACCTAATTATTTTGACACGTAGGCAGTAATACTTAGCAATAAAAATAAATTTACCCAAGATGTAATAGGTACACCCTTTTCCCCCAGGGATAAAAATAAGAGGCACTATTTTTCCAAAAAGCTATCTTTAAAAAATCTAGTGTAAATATTTTAATTATTGAAAGAAGATCATTTTCTGAAGTAGGGGGAGAAAAATGGAGGGTCTTCTGATCAAAAAAGAGATTAAAGGTTATACTCGGCACTTTGATTATTTTTGTGCCAGGTCAGTGTTATATAGATCAAAAGAATCCTACTAGCACTACTGAGAATATAAAGGGAAATAGAGATTAAAGAGTCAGAAAATTATCATAATAATACTGTTACTAGGAAAGCCAGCCACAGGTCTTCCTTCTTTTATTATAATTATGGACAAACACATACAACTAGTGGTTGAGTGAGAGGAATGGGCTTTTCTCCTACTGGCAACATGGTCTTAGATTTTCAAAAGATTTCAAAAGTGATTTGGAATTCTCTAACTCCACAGCCTTGAGACTCATTTACAGACATGAACAACTGGACTGCTAGTTAATAGGTAATCGATACCTAATTTTTAGGAATATATATACATTTACTTATACATACATATATAGACACCTAATTATTTTGGTTTTGCAAGGAAAAATAAATGTATATATTTGTCCTGCTTATTTTGTTGAGAAGAAAGAAAATGAGCAACAAATTGCCATGCTGGAAGGAAAATTAAAAGAAAGTGAGTTTTTAAAGTCACTGACATTTTCTTCAGGAAAAGACAGATTCAGAAATAGTTTTCTGCTCAGAGATTGAGTTAAAAGTAAAGTTGATTGATTTAATCTGTGCCACTCTGGTTTCACTTTCAGTATTTTAGTTTTGAGGATTGTTCTGTATTTCCTAACCAACTCTCATGCAGCATAGGACTCCCATCAAGCATCTAATCATCTTGGTCATAAATTGAGGCCAAATACAAATTCCTTGATTATAAGAAAGCATGCAACAAATCAAGAAGAGTAAAAGAATGTTAATCCTTATACAAAGATTGCACTAGTAGATTGGGAAGGAAGAGAGGTGAGAAATAATACCATTTAACTCTTAAGACCTGTCCTTGCCTCTAGCTAACCAGTGCAAAGAACAGCTTGAGCTGTCAGAACAAAGACCAAAAACACCGTACCTGGCAAAGCCACAAAGATAAAGATGAAGGCTGACACTCATTTTATACCCTTTTAACTTCACTGGACTATTTCCAGAAACAACATCCAAAGTCTTTAGGATGCTTTTCTCTGAATATATCCACCTATGAGGAAACAATAATTTTCTTTTTTCTTGCTTTGTTGCATGAAAGGGCATCACCATGAGGAAATGACCTTGCCAAATAATAGCATACAAAATCCTGCTGAAACCGCTAATCCAGGCTTTTAGAAGCTCAGTGATTTACCCGTGCTGAAAACCAGCAGGTTAGAACCCTAGAACTTTATCAGGCTGTGCTTCCTCAGTGGCTGCCAGGAGTTGTGCGTTCTCCACCAATATAACTGCAACATATTCTTGATCCAAACTTTAGAAATGACAGACAAGAACTGAATTATAAAATCGTTATTATCAAGGGCAGAAATCTCCTGACAGACTGAGTAATGTAATTTGTTAAGTTCAAAAGCAGATTTTCATATGTTCTTCCACGGGCAACAGAAGTTGATGGTCATTTGTCACATATTCATAGTCTATAAGAATAAAATGATTTATTTTGGCCTTAAGATACTATGGTTTTAGATAAGTTCAAGTCTGTCTCCTACAGTTTTTCTAAGGCAGTGATAAAATATCTGCTTAATATAATCTTGAAAAGTTCTTTAAAAATACGTGTTTGATATACAGTTGCCAAAACACTTTTTAGAGTTAAAGATAAGGTGAAATAGTCATGTATATTTTATGAATGTTACTGCAAACCAAATGCAGGTCTTCATACTATGTCACTGTGTAAGAGGTAGGTCATATTCTGTTTTTGCCAATTTTGCCATATTGCTTATGTCAATATCTAATAACTTACAGAAAAGTGAAAAACTCCAGTGTACATCTATGCAATTAGAAAGAAAAACATGCAGACCTGTGCTCTCAGTGGAGATTTATTATTTCTGATAGGTATTTAATTTTTATTCTTGATAATGTTATATAATTATCCTAGCTCTATCTATACAGTACAGCAAAAATTGATCTCTTACAGCAAGACTGTTGAGGAATTACCTTGCCTTTCACTAAACAATACTTCCTTTAAGTTACCTAGCTTTTTAAGTATTAGCTCCACCAAGTTCCCTCTTCTTACTATGGCAGAGCTTAAAGCATCAATGACATCAGTTTTCCCTGTAGAATTTTTATAATGATAATTTGTTCTGACTTTATTTTTTACAGGTTAAAGGTAAAGGATTGATCATTTTCCAAACTGAATTTTCCATCAGAGAAAAACTGATTTTTTTTCCCCGTCAAAGGAAGTCTGAACTCAGTTTTACTTCGTATTCACCAGTAGTGAAAAACACTATCCTGCTTTCACACGGAAATGACGTGCAAAATCTTCCTTTGGACCTGATATGTTTTAGAATAGACAACCAGTAATGCCAGTTTCTACACACATGGATCTAAGACCTGAGCCTGTGGGACTTTCATAGTTGGAAGGATTTTAAGGTTTGCATCCATATGGTAGAACCTATCCCAGCATGTCCTCTAGCTCATACCCTGATATGAACAACGTCTGTTGCAGGTGATTTATTACACACCAGTCCCTCAACTGCTTCCACATTTTGTTTCAAATAATGCATACTATTATTAATATCTTCATAATTTGCTGCAGCAAAAGCTAATGGAAAAATATTATTTCATTAAAATCAGATCAAGCAAAATTTGTAACAGCTGTCACTTACAGTGAGCAAGATGCCCACCACATGCATAGGCATGACATATTTGTGCTTTTTGCATATTTCTTTCCACTGGTTTTTTTTTTTTTTTAATTTCAACAGATTTCTTGTACATCTAAATATTCCACAAACCTATAATCCTTATCATCACCTATGCACATGGTACATGTTTCTGCTTTTGTGTTCATTTCCACCTACTTGTTAGAGTAATTCATCCACTGTGATCTGGAGAGATTTTGTTAAACAAAATTCCATATAAAAACTGCCAGGATTAGAGACACTATGTTGACACAACACTAAAATTCACTTGCCACTATATAGCATCCAAGGAATGCTTGGTACTCATTTGCACTGTTTGTCCATTGGGTAGGCTTTTTACATTTGGATGTCTTTTATTTAAAGTCTTGCAAAACAAACAAAGAAATCCAATGAAACGAATCAAACAAGTAAAACCAAAATGTCATTGAAGTACATATGTATCAAACTCCAGCCAGATAATTGGAAATCAACAAGCATGCATTATTGCATTTTCCTGCAGATAACTTTTAAGTGTCTGCAACTGCCAAATTTTAAACCTATTAGGAACATACTCTTCAATAACTCTTTCAATCACCGGTCTGACAATGCATGATTTTAGAGAAGCCACTTTTAAGTTGCACCAAAATAAATTCATGTTGTTTAATCCTATAAATTCTTGGAGAATTAAGAGAAAAGTTCTAACAATGGTCAGCAAATCTTATTGTCTTGGACACATCATCTACATTGAGTATTATCTCAAATTTAGTACAATGCCTACTTCAAGTATATTTGGAAGGATACTGGACTTCTGAAGCTGTTCTTGTTGCTATATGCTCAAGAAATTAGTCTTTATTAAAATATCATGTGAATCAAAAAAGGAAACACAAAGCTTTGTACAAAATCTTTCTGAAGTGCTGCAGCAAGCATGCTTTTCTGATGGACTGAATGCTGAGCAGAGAATTGCTTAAGTCCTGTCAAATCAGATAAGGAAAATATTCTTTTTTTTATTCTTTTTTTATTATTATTCTCTTTAATTACAAGAAGCTAGACAGTGGAGCACCATTGCTACTCAGAACATACATTCTTTCCCCATTATTATCATAATGAATTATCATAATTGAAAAATATATATTTATATCTGAAGAGTAAAAGACTAAGTGTTGAAGGATTACATCAGATAAGGTATTATTACATTATTTCATCCACTCTGCAGAGGAATAAGTTAAAGGAGAGCTGTAACTTTTCACGTTAGCAAAGCTGCTGAATTCTATTTTCAAGTATTTCTGTAAAGTCCATTGAAAGATTAAAGTAAAAAAAAAAATTATTATAGGTACTAGTGATTTCTCTGCTGCTTCAGCAGAAAAGGCACCTTCTATCATAGCAACAGGAGCAGTAGAGATGATCCTTCACTTTTTTCCTGTTTTTTTTAACTACACCTCTCTATAACCAATAAGTCAGTTATTCCATCAAAAGTGTGCAATGGTGCAATGTGTATTTGATCTAAGTTAATTATTTTCTAAAAGATATAGAAAAGCTAAATAGCACAATGAAATAATGCCATATTACTAGTTATTGGCCTAACATGTACTGCAATCAACTTTCCACTAACCTGTATAATACGGAGTAAGAGCAATGGATAAATCTAGAAAATATACATCATTTATAGTAGCAAATTAGGCAGTAATGGATAATATCACCACACACTAGAATTCCACCATCTAAACTGTTAATCTGTTCAAATGGCTCCTTGTACACCTTTGTCCATGTGAAATTCTAGTCCACCAGACAATCCCTGTAAGAGCTGGCTAATAAGTGTAGGCCAGAAACTATTAGCGACAGAAAATTTTACATGGCCATTGCAAAGAGCTATATGAAGGACTCCTGTCCTCTGTGTATCTGCAAGGAAAGAGTTTTGGTGAGGCAGGTTTGTGAACTTTATGTGATCAATAGCCATGACAGAATTACTGGTTTCTGCAGAGTTATTTGGGTTTCTGTCCTACTTTCCCTACATTTGGACAAAGTGACTCATAAAGACTGTGGCTTTGCTAGCAGTAAGGTTCAGCTGATGTCTAGTGCTGCACGAGAATGCCCTCTGGGAAGTTCTGTGGCACTACTTCTGCTCTAAGGGGCACACAAGATCAAGTATGAAAGACTGATTCCCTGTGAGCTGGCCTGGCTAGACAACTCAGCAAAACCCCTTGGGCTGACTCTGTATTGGACTACTCTGCCTCAGCAGGTTTAGAGCAAGAGATTGTTTGAAGAACTCAGTGTTCAAGGGACTGTTTCTACATGATGCCAGTTTACTCCTAGTTGCACTTTTTTTACTGAAGATCCATGTGGCCTGAAAACTTTGGAAGTGGTACAGCTGCCCACACAGGGCTCTGTATCTCCCATAGCCTGGATGGATCTGAACTTTGGGCAGCTGACTGCATCATTAAAATACTGTGTTTTCTAATTTTCTAATTTTATCCAAGTATATGAACAGATGGAAAAAAGAGTTTTGTTCTTTGATCTCCTGCTTCCTGAGTTTAATGAATTTTTCCAGCATTTTTTTTTTAAGTAAAATGATGAAAATGTGATGGAATTTTGGTTACTACACTGTTGCTTAATCAAACAGACTATGAAAAGTGGAGAATGGACTTCTTTTCACCTTACATGAGAAATCCTAAGCAGATTCAGAAGGAGTTGGAGAAATAATGACTAATATAGTAATATACAGTCTTCATAATTTCTATAGGATAACTTTTCATGAGAACTTTCTTGAAAGAATTTATAAGTTTATCAGAGAACGTCATGGCACAAAGTGTCTTAGAATCGCTTTGGTGTATCAAATGGAATTTATTTTTTTTTTTACTGTTAAGGAGAAATGCAAATAATGAAAGTCATGACCTCATTTCAGATCATCAGCATATATAGGTACTGAAATGTCTGAAAAAGTGACAAATTTTCTAGCTAGGAAATTACAGTGCCTAGATTCAGTTAGGAGTTTAAGAGATTGGTGTTGTTAATGGAGAAATCTATATGCGCTGGATATGTATTCAGAGGTCCTAAATATACAGCCTGTGCCTTTTTATGGTGATTTAAGCACAGAAATACCAAAGAAAAGGGGGTGATCTTGTGGATTTGCAAACTAAAGAAAAATTGTCCACAGTCAACAAATACCAAACTCCAGACACAGGAATACCCTGTTGTTAACCTTATTCCAGGTTTTATGGTAGGTACGCTCTATACTTGTTCCCAGTTTATTTACTACTAAATTAGTAATCTACAATTCACAATTGTTCATAAATCTGGTCTGGGAACTTGCACAGGTTGTCACACTACACATAATGATAATAACATTGTCCTATCACGAGGTCTGTCTGATCAGCATGGAGTTTTTCACATATTTCCACAAAAAAAATAAAGCCAAAGCATAGTGTCAAGGGAGCAATTTTCTTTTTTTCCTGTCAATCCCTGGCATATTAACCAATATTCAGACATTTTCCAGAAAAAAGAAAAAAAAAAAAGACTAGGAGATTTTCCTGTAATGAAAGTACTTTTATTACCATCTACCCATGCACAGCAAGACATCTGTGCATTTTGTAGTTTGATATTAGGCTCAGTAAAGTTGTCTTGCAGGCTACATGATACTGGGATGCTGGTAAACTGCAGCAGAGCAGTCAGATGACTTGTGCACCCTTTTATGCTCTCACAAAGAATTTGTGTAGGACAGTTTCCAAACTAATGATTGAGAATTAACAGTATTTGGTGTGTCTCTTTGCTGGAATTAGGGCGATGCACAGGAATTTTCTAGGTGTAGAAGGTTGAAGAAGATTCTTGGAGAGGCTCAGAAATACTAACAGTTAATGGAGGGAGGAAAGAGCATATACGGGCTCGTTAATAACATCTACACAACTGTTTTGCCAGCCATTTCCTTGGTACTTAGAACAGCTCTGAGTTGTGCTCTCACTCTGGAATACATATTATTGTTTGCTTTATGTTGGTTGTTATTGAGTGTCTGTAACTTGAAAAACAAAAAAAAAAAGAAACCAGACTAAAATAAATTTACAAAATAAACTATTGACTGAATCAAAAAAAAAAACTTTTCCAGTCCTGTTATATATATTGAGCAAATGTTATTAACCTTCTTAATTACACAGCTCTTTTAACCTCTTTACCAGAGGTTTTCTGAACTTCTTGCATTCTTGAATGTCTAAGTGAAAGGAAATATTTTCAGTTACAAGTCTGTATACCTATAAGAAGTACGCTTGAAAGACATTGCCAATCCTTTTTCCTCAGGTTATTTCCTTTAACAACTCAAAGTCTTTACGTTATTGGGATTTCTTTGTTTTGTTTTGTGGGCATTTTTTTTACATTTCAGATTATAATATCTTCATTTTTACTGTAAACTTTTAACTCACAATGGCTTTATAAATATAAATAAAATGTTGACATAAGAGAGAAATGCAGTTTTCTGCGGCGCATTATGCACTATGTGGGTTGGGAGTTAGCCAAACTAGTGGGTCCTTAAGAGTTCCTTATATCTCAACTCCAATGAATTTGGACAAGCTCCTTTGTACCATAATAGGGCTTTACATGTGGAAGAGATCATGAGAAATTTGAACAGGATTTTATTCTTAGGTATATAAACTTGAAAAAATTCTTGACAATGACAGGCCTATCAAAGGACTATGGCCTCCAGCTGGGTAGCATGTCCCAGCCAGCCCCACAGCAGAGTGATCCTTAGGCAATTCTTTGGATGCCAATACAAGCAATGTTAGAGCCAGTTGCTTTCCACGGTGCAGTCAGCCAAGTGTCCAGATGCTGTTGCTAAAAAAATGTATATTACAATGGAGCACCTGGATTTTGCAGCTGTAATGTTTAGTGTTTAAGTTGCTGTTAAACCCTTTCAAAGCATCTGATATGAATACTGGGAATAAGGAAGACAAAAGAAGTTCATTAGGAGCAGTAGAAGAAAATAAATGTAGATATGTAGATGCCAAGTATATGTCATGTGGCAAAACCTTTATACTGTTATCTTTCTGTCCTCATTATCTTTCTGTCCTCATCTCCCGTTCTTTTGCATATTCCACCAGCTCAAGAGTTAAGCTCTCTTTTGTTACTTAAATATCATGTCTAATTGAGGGAAATCAGTTTCTTAGAGTACTTGTTAACAGAAAAGAAACACCAAAGTACCATGCTACAATGACAAAAGTGTATTTTCCAGACACCGTCTGGTTTCACAGTAAGTAGAGTTCAGTGTTGCAGGTGACAAAGCATAATGTGTATGTGTGCCAACTGGAAATGTAAAATGAAATTCTATAATGTAGCAAATTAACTTGTTAGAAGTTTAACTGTGGGAAAATATGTATTTGATAGTACACTATTTAAAAAATATATTAGCCCTTTAAAAATCTTCTGCAATTGAACATTCTCTTGGTTTGTCCATAAAATACAATGTGTTCCCTATAAAAGTAGTTCCTTATCAAAAGTTTTCAGTGTAAAAATTTTTAATATATTGTGGTATTAATAAAATAAATTTAAAATTGTCTCATGTATCCATAGGTGAAGTTACTAGCAGATGATATCTTTCCCCTCATCCTTCCAGTCTTGGAAATGGAAATATTGTGAGATAATAGAATAATTATATAATATACCATAGCACTTCTTCAACAGTAGTTGCTAGAAAAATGACATCAGTGTAATGTGAGCTGGAAGAAGACGGATCAGTGAAAGTTCTCTGAATAAAATTCTGTCACATTCTAGCCTACATTTTCTTTTATTTTCATGAAGTCCTAGAATCTTGAAGAAATATTAGAGAAAGCAAAATTTGTTGCAATGTGACTGGGATTATTGAAATATATTTTCACATTTGTAATCTAGTGCAACTGAAATTCATACATTAAAGATGTCAGCCAGAAATTTCATGGATTTTCAGATATTTAGAGCAACTGCCAGTGTTATATATGTATCAATTGGTTTATCCTATTATATCAAGGCTCTTCAATGGCTTGCATACATTGTGCAACAGCGTGGCACTCAGAAATATTTAATTTAACTTTAAGTCTATTACTTGCATAATGGTTTTCTGTATGAACAGCAATAGAAAAATTTAAAATCTCCCTAAAATATTGGAAAGCTCTATCATCTCACTTCAGGATAAAAACCAAAAATACAGCTTTTCTGACCATCAATTTTGTGAACATTTCCCATAGAAAAGTATTCCAACAGAAGTCTTTCAGGGATATTTAGTCCTGGCATTATAAATAATTTAACATTAATTTAAATTTTACATTTGATTTTACATTTAAAATCCTTTGATTTTACATTAATTTAAATAGAATAACATATGTCATGTAGCAATGACATCTAAATTGTACTCTTTCACATCTCAGACATTGTTTCATGTAAAAGATGAAGTAACAATAAATAATTCATTGTCTTGTATACATGAATTTCAAGATTCTTTGGAAATAGTATTAGACTGAACTTCAAAATTTTCTGTTTCATAGACAAACATTATTGGTATTTTACAGATGTGGAAATAAATTCATGCTGTTTCTCTTCTCACCAAGATCACACACAAATTCTGCAGAAGATGAACTATTACCCTAAGCTTTCTGCATTTTCAGTCTCACATGTTATTTACTATTTAGTGCTTCCTCTTTGTTTGGTATGGTTTAGATTGCTTACAATAAACTTCCTCAAAACGAGATGACAGAGTCCCTGGTGTCATCCCATAAAAACTATATAACATAATGAAAGAATGTTATGAGCAACTGTGGTCTTCTATACAGTTCTACATCTAGTTTGTATTACACTTGGACACATTCACTGCTAGTAAGTTGTTCTTGGTATCTCAGCAATAATTTAGGCAATAATTATGCATGTTTATGTAGATTTCTTTTTTCCAATAATTTATTTTTAAAATGAAAATATGATTTATCATTTTGGAAAAACAGTTGTTTAGAATGGACAGATGGAGTTTATTGGTGAACTCTGGCAGTTGTGAATGCTGAAAGCTAATGTTGACTCAGAAACTTTAATTTCTTTTAATTTAATTCTGATCACAAAATCAATCAGTTTCTTGATCTGACTTACTTCATATAAATTCAGTACCCTGTACAGATGTTTCCAAGGCAAAGTGAAATGAAAGTTATAAAACTATTTGTAGATATTTTCTGAACTGAAAGAGCTAGGAAAGGTAGCTGTTTAAAGGCACAGGAAGAGGTAAGCTGAAAAGTCAATCAAGAAGGAAGCCAAAAATATGGCTTTTAAGCATCTTCCTTCTCCAACCAGTAGCCTTTTCATCTGCTAATGTGAAAAGCAAGCCAATGATAACTGCCTCTTCAACTGCAAGTTGATGTTTTTGTCTCTTTTCTGTCACTCTCTACTCAAACTGGCTGGCATATGCTTGCTAGAGTAGTTTCATTGATTTCAGTGGCATTTGTACACAGGATAGCAATTTATTTGTTGAATGGTGGGACAATAAACCAAATCAAACTGGAGCAAAGAGAGCAGCCTAGAACAGGAAGGGAATCAATTCACCGTTCTCTCAACGACGTTCACAGAAAGCAGTTCTAGGGACTATCTAGTGTGATAGTGAGTGGACAAAGAGAAGGAAAAATAGATAGTAGTCTGGGTTGGTGGTCCTGACTTGTGACATGTAGGGGAAATGCTGCATGAAGGCAGAATGAAACCATCTCATCTCAGAAGCAGTGCCGTATGCAAATAGGAGGAGACTTCTGCGTCATCTAAAATATTCCAGAACCACAAAACAGCCTTACTCTCCTATCTCCCACTATCTTTTGTCAAACTGCGTCACTTGTTTGCCTTAGTAGGAATTTTAATAATGTTTTTCCACATAAATAGAGCAGAAAGTTCAAAGGAAATAAATTGCAAAATTAAAGCAGAGAAACATGTTACCTATTTTTGTCCCTGTGCATACTCTGGTGAATTTTTTAACACTAAGAGTTCCATTGTTTTTGCTAAGAGTTTATACAGCTTATACCAGACTGTATGTATTACGCCTGAGGCAGATTTTTTAGCTGCTGCAGTGATTTTAGGAGTCCCAGAACTGTGTTCTGCACTCATATTTTTCCCAAAACCCTAAAAATTGATGGGCTTCTTCCTCAAGATAGATACCTTTCATCCGTATTTTGTAGCATGAAGCAAAAGTGGGACCTGTGTGTTGCTGAAAGTTCATCACGGTTGCTTAGCTCTGTGAGTGATGTTACTCACCTGGCAAACTCAATTGTTTAAACACAGTGGGTATATTGGATAAGAATTTTATTTTTCTGCTGCATCACCAACCACCATTACAACTTTGTCATTGCAATTTTTCATGCTCCTGGTTTAGAACAATGCACAGCTAAGGTTTAAATATAAATTTTTAAAGCCTCTAGAAAGTTAATCACCATAGGGACTAGTATCTGTCCTGTTTCTACAAGTTTTGCAGAAGCTACAGCAGCGAAAGCACACAGTTAATGACACTTTTGAAAAATCCATTCTTGGTAATATTTAGACACTCTTCTAGCAAGACACAGTCTCCGAGTGACTAGCATTATACCTGCTAAATCTATATGATCTTTAGGATCTTCATGTGGTACAAACTAAACCTGTACTACTATTGCTTGACTTTTATTCATCTACTATGTTGTATCTACCTACACCCAACTGATAAGTTAAAATCCACTCGCTCTTATTTAGGACAATCTTGTGACTGGACAGAAGGCTAAATGTCATATCCACCTGTAAAAGATGCTTTCATGTGGGATCACTGTTGAGTAAAGCTTAGAGTACCCTCTCTCATTCTTCGAGGGAAAAAAATCCTATGTCTACACCTATATTTAGCCAGCAGAGTCAAAGCTCTGTCTTTCCTATTAGGGTATGTTGTGATGACATATGACTGAGATTAAGTAGATAGAACAACAAGGTTTTTGTCTCTTAATTAACTACAAGAGCAATGAGTTTTGGCCAGATTCAGACAGCTAACACAGAAAATTAGAGGCACAATCAGACTCAAGTTTTTCAGTCCGCTTACAAATGGAATTTCAGATTAATGAAGTTATTACTGAACACCATGCAGCACTATGTTCTACTGTGCTCAGCCAAAAAGATTTTGCAAGATATTGTGATTTAAGAGAATACAAAAGCATTGTATGTACAACCAGATGCATTAAAAAGCAGCTAATGTTTCTCTTTGAGCTGTAAGATTCTGTCTTAAAGCTGAGGACAGAATTTACATGAGTACTTCTTCAGCTATTGAAGTCAGTGTAAGCTTATTTTAACTTCTGAAGATGGAAGTACAATTTATTCCCGTCATGATGGGTGTAACACTAAATGTTTGTTTTTATTTGCTTTTATTCTTTGCTGTCCTATTAAACCAAAGACTGCAAATCCTAATAATTATTTATTTTCCCATCCATATTATCTCTCCCAAAATGGAGGTACAACCAGAGCAGAAGAACTATTGTATATTGTAATTCACAATTATTTTCTTGTCAATTTCTCCCAGTGGAAAAAAGAGAATAAAATCATGTCTAACACAAGTGTTCTAAAGTGGATTTTAACATTCCTTAAATGATCAATTACAACTATGGTGTTCACATAATTACTTAGAGAGTGAACTGCACTTATTGACCCAGAGCCAGAACTGTTTTTCATTCCGGAGTTTGCCCAAGAATGACCTATTCTAAGTGATCTATTCCAATGCGCTTTAGGTTATGGCCCCTGATTGCTTTAGCCTATTTACAGTGTAAGAAGTATGCAGTCATATATTTTTAAAAAAATAATTTCCTTGCACAATAAGACTATTTAAGAGCTACATGTACTAAATGTAAATGTATTGCTTTCTCATAATCTTCCAAGTAAACTGAATATCTTAGATGGTAGGAAATTCAATTGGTTTATGGGATCAGAAGCTAAAATATACAAGGAGATATTCACTATGAGTATACTATCCATGAAGATGGATAGACTGACAGAAAGATGGGGAAAAAAAAGGTAACACCTTTGGGCCTTATTTATCTCTATATATCTGTACACAGAGATACACATATTTAGATCAGGATAGAACTAAAATTCAATGACCCTCCTCAAACACATTTTTTAAAGGACTACATGTTGTAAAAAAAAACCAAAAAACAATCTTGTTATGTTTTCATGGAAAAAATTCTATTTTCAACATATCCAGGTAAATTACATTTAAAGTTAGATAACTATATCTCCTGTTATAAATATATACTTTGAATCAGAAACCAATTATGAGTTTATTATTTCACTTATTTAGATCAGGACTTAATGTCTAGAAGCCTAAGTGCATCTTTCTAAAATGGAAGCAAATAAAAGTATGGTGTAATATCACCTGACATTGAAAAATTAATTGAAAATATATTCTTGCCCAGTGGCTTGATCAAGATAAAAGCTATAGTGAAACAATGACTGAATTGTCCTATTAGTGTCTAATAAATTGTTCATCCCTTTTCTTTTTTTTTTCTT
>VZRU01020015.1:47481-67385 GCA_013398155.1 Pedionomus torquatus | reverse complement strand
TTTTTTTTTTTTTTTTTTTTTTTATGTATGTTGTAGCATTGTATTGTTTGGAACATCCAGATGCAAAATTAACCTGAGAGTAATTCTCCAACCTTAGCTACTAGAGTGAAAACTCAATGGCATGTAAGGAAACAAGTTGTTTCTTTGTATGGGGTATTCTAATAGTATGGTTTGTCATGTATGTATGACTTTAGCTGGTAATACTTTAGCTGGTTTAAAGATAGAGTTTGATCGGTTCAAAAAGAGCACTATATGGTATAAAAGTCTGACAATGATCCAGAAAAAAAAAAAAAAGAGTATAAAATAAACCATAATTAAAACCTTACCTACTGACTAGTATTCTTTATGCAAGGAATCTCACTATTAGAGCTCCTCAAACAGTGAGGTGAGTATTGCCATATCAAAATTACTGTAAAATAGAAAATGTTGAGAAAGAAGTAGAAATGACAAAAGATATAGAAATTGGATATATTTCTTTATGAAAACATATGTGAAGCTAAATTTAAATGTATATTTCATTTATTTTTCATGCTATCTTTTTCTCTCTCTGGTTCTTGTCTCTTTATCTTCAGTATTCATCTATGTGTATTAATGTATTCCTCTAGTTACAGTTGTTAAAACTGCTGCTGCATATAGTCTACATGTTATAGAAAGCTTGTAATTTTCAAGCAAAGGACTGATGTTAAAAAGATTATAAGTTAGACATAAAAATACATACTAGAAATAGACTTCCTGGTGAAAGCATAAAACAACTAATTTTATACTAAATGATGGTTATTATGTGCTTCTGTATTTGATTGATCAACAATTGTGAGGCATTGCTCTGACTGCAGTCATCTGCAGAAACTTCAGAGTGCCCTCAGCAAAATCAGCAAAAAAGCAAGCAGGGTGGGATTTTTTTTTCACTTACTAAAAGATCTGACTCTTTAATTCAAACCAAACTCTCTATTCTTATCAAAAATTATTTCTCTTGCAGACTGTAATATATGTAATTGGTCCAGTGTGGACATGAATTTCAAAGAAAACTGCACCTACTTTTACTATGCAAAGGAGTTAGTCTGAAAAATATGATAGCCCCACAAGACAGAGATCGTTACTCACAAGGTAGTTTAGACATAGAAATAACACTTCATTCCTTGAATTGCGTATTTTCTCCATATACTGCAAAAACTCTGAAAGCATAAAGAATTTTAAAAATAATAAAAAGATTTTTTTTTGTTACCAATATTCCTTTTAAAGCTAAATATCAAAGAAATATTTTTATCTCAAACACTACTTTGATAGTTCCAGAGCTTTTCCTTAGTACCAACCAGAAATGTGAGCAGAACTTCCTAATTCTTGAATTACTTGGTACTATGCATATACTCCTTACACAGCTAAATGGAAGAGTGCCTGCTCAGATGTCTAGAATAAACCACATATATAATGGAATGGATATAAAAATCATAGAAAAACAAAAAGAGATGGAGAGAACCCAAAGAAGTTATCTGGTCAAAGGGAAGATTGATAATACCTAAACCATTCTTGACAAGGGTTTGTCCAACCTGTTCATAAAACTTCCAATCATTGAGACTATAAATTTTTCTAGCCAATATACTCTGGGATTCTTCAGTCCTTTCATGATTAATTTTTTATAGTGCCAACCTGAACCTCCCTTAACACACTTTAAACACATTGCATTTAATTCATAACATTTGAGTTCTCTTACAGAAATTCCAAGGGTTAGCATCAAGAACATCTGATAAAAAACAATGGCTTTACACATGTTGCATGTTCTAGATTTTTTCTGTCATAGTTGATGCATAAGAAACTACTACAATAACAAAGTCCTGGCTTTATTATCTTACTCTTGTCTAAGTACAATTCTTCTATCTTCTTGCATCAGATTTTCTAATATGAAAAAAGGAGGGCCTTTGTGTATTTGAAAAATCATTTTATCAGTCCTGATAGTCTTGAAGATTGTTGGGAGATATTAAAGAGAAAAGTGAAATGTGGTCAAGGCCACTTTCCAAGTTGGTGTTAACCCTAGAATAAGCCTTTTGAAGAAGAAAATTGCTATAATATACTGCTTTTTGAATGCAAGCCTGGACTTAAAATCACCTCTGTGGGTTCAAGACCCAAGGTTCTTCTTATGTATAGTGCCTGAAAGACTCTAATAGACATAAAATTACAGGCTATACCAATCTTTCTACTTAGCTTCAAGGAGAACCCAGATGTGAGCAGACAGGACTTGCAGCGCTGTCCCAGGCTGCTGACCTGTACCTCAGCTGCACCCTCAGTATCATTTTGTAGTCAAATGTCATCTGAGAAGTCATTTCTAAAAATGCTCAAACTTTGTACACCATAAGGGCAGTTAGGGTTTGTCACTGTCCTGAGCTTGGCCTACACATCCTCTAACCTGTCATTTGTAGAAGATGGAGCCATTCAGTTTCTCAACTGCCCTCAAAAGCTTGCACAATGTTTGAGACTAAAAACTATCACTTTAAAGCTTCTGTAATATTTTGAAATCATGGGTGATGGAAACAGTCTACTGGCATGCATAAGTAGTGAGGGATAGAGCTTTCCTAAAACCTTTCTCTCAAATCATTAGCAACAGCCACACAATCCATTATTTCCATCTGGATATGATCCATGTTTCTGTCAGATATCAGAACAAAGCAAATTTACTGTTCATAATTAAAGTGCTTGCTAATCTTATTTATAGAGGGAATTGAGAATTTTTCTATGAAGGGTTCTTCAACTAGAAAACATTCATTTGTTCAAAGTAATGATAAGAAAAAATTCAAAAATGTTTACATTTTCATGAAATTTTGGTGGGCTCAATATCCTAATAGCTAGTGATTTAGGATACAAATCTAAGATCATTCTCCCTGAGGCAGGATTATTCCTGACATGGGAAACAACACGAGCTTATAACTCGACAGTGGAAAATGTTACCTGCATTATGGGATAGGCAAAATTCAAATTCTAGGTTCAAATCAAGCAATTTCAATTAAGGTCTGTTTCCTGTTGCACTAAGTCTCTTTCACTTTATTAGGTAGCTTTCCAAACCAAAACAAACCAAAACAAACAAACAAAACAAAAAAAAAAAAAAAAAAAAAAAAAAAAAAAAAAAAAAAAAAAAAAAAAAAACCAACAAAAAAAACCCACAAACCAACAAAAATACTCCACCTCTCTTCTTTCTATTTTGGAATTAAACCATGAATAAAACATAGATCTTGCATGGATTCCTTTTGTAAAACTAATTGTCACTTTTCAGCCAGTCCTTTTCACTTAAGTAGTGCATTAATAATGTGTTGTAATGTGAAATCCCCCCTACATGTAAGTTTTAATGCTGTATTTGAAGAAAAGACAATAACAAAGATGGAATAGTTCATTCTTTCTTTGGTTCATTCTATCTTCTGTGTAGGACTAAGCAAGGAAGATAAAGACTTGCTAAATGGTCCTGTGCTTTGTATCTACATGTTCTTTAGCCTATCTCACTTTCTGCAGGTGACTTCTGATACAAAATCTTCATTTTTACTCTTTTTTTGTACATGAGCTTTTCATAAGAAGAATAGAAGATAAAGTAAACCTCTGAAGAGCTCTCCTGTCTCATGAAGGTATAAGCAAGAGGACAACTAAAATTAGAGACACAAAAATCTGATTGTGCTTGAATACTTTAGAAATCTGTAAAGATATTTTCTCAGAAATAGGAGATTTTCTCCTCTTTCCCCTTCTTTGCCTCTGACAAACTTAGTGAATATTTAATGCAATGTACTCCACACGAATTGCTAAATAAAAATTAATTCACATCTTCCTTTGAGATAACCTGAAGGTTCTTTGATTCTATGAACACAGTTGCCTGCTGATTGCAGCCACTCTGAATAATGGATTAAAACCTATTAAATGTAACAGGATGAATGTTCACATCAGGGATGAAAAGATTTGTATTTAAAATGTGTACATTAAAAGATGCTTTTTTCAGTCTGCTTAATAGGCTGAGAAATATGAAGAAAAAAACCCCATATTAATAGAGCTTCAGATTTTCAGAGTTTTCACTGAAGAAATCTCCAGCTAAAATGAAAGCCACTTGCAGTAAGTACCTGCTGTGCAAATAACGTTTAACAGGACTAAGGAATCTAAGTTGAAAAGTGTGTAGAAAGTGCCTAGTCACAAAAATATCTGTGTGTCCAGATTGTTCTTTCTAATATTTTCAAAGCTTTTCAGAACAAAAATGAGAAAAAGACATGAAAATGTTGGGATTTTTCCACTTAGATTCCCTGTTTGAGTGGGAGTCCTTTATATATTGGGTCTAAAGAAATATTTCCTAGGAGGTGTCCAGGATTACTTGTACAAAACAGAACCATTTTGCAGTATTGACACATTTTTGATGGTTGTGAAAATGAAATGAGTTCAGAAAAACACACATCCTGCACAAAGTGCTTAAGGCCCACAGAATCATTCTTATTCAATTTTGCTGAAGATGTTACCCACAAAGACTTTCTTACCACAGGTAGTCTCTTCTGGCAATTTGAAATCACTCTGTGAATGAGATACCAATTGTGCCTTCACAGATTGTGCTATTGTGCTATTACTACTTTATCCATTATCACAGAAAGCTGTTTTTCATCACCTATGAGAATTTTGGTAATATGAATACTGCAGTGCTGATAAAAATCTCCTATCTCCTTTTTCTTTTTTTTCTTTTTTTTTTTTTGTGGAAATATGAGCAGCTAGATTTAATAATGATACAAGCTAAACTTCTGAATTGTATCTTGGTTTATCTACAAATATGAAGAAACCCATATTTAGTTGCCTGTATTGTTTTGTAAGATCCCCAACCTTACTGCTCTAACTACACTGCAAATTAATTCCAAGTACTAGTGCTGGAAAAAAAAAAAAAAAAAGTGAGATTTTTTTAAATATAGCTCAAAGGTCGGGCATTTTTTTTCATATGAACCATAGGTAAACTCTCAGTAATTGATTCCTGAATCTACCTAGGGTTAACCTAAACACTAAAAGCTTAGTCTAAAAGCATTGCTCTTAGCAATAAGTCAACTCTTATTAACTAAAAATGGCTTTGCTTCGGGCCTCATGTAAATAAAATATAACTAATTGGAGATCTGAGCAGAAACTAAAGTCATATAAAGGGCAATTTCCCAGTTCTTTTAATTTGATGTGACATAAATCCATGTACACCATAGCACAGGGAATCATGAACAAAAGCTTAATAGAAATCAGAAATTATAGAAATTTGAACATTTTCTATGAGACAGTCACAGATAATTTTTGGATTAAAATGACATTGGAAATATTTTTTTTTTCTTTTTACTATTATTATTATTATTATTTTATTGTTGTAGTACATTCACATAGTGAAACAATATATTATAAAATGATAACAGTTGGTCAGGGTTGTTGAAGACTTTTTAATGATAACTATTGAATTGTATTTTATCCTAGCACATACATAATGTTTAACTTGTAACATATTCCTTCCATGCATCCATACACTCTGAGAATTCTGACATATTAAATCATATAATCTATATTTAGTAAATTGATAAAGAATAGAAGAATTTTAATATCATAATATATAATCATCAATGAAATTCAGGAAGGTAAAGAGTTGTAAAAAGAGATTGGAAATAGTTGAATGAAATGTAAGTTGAATTACCTGAAGAATGTACCTAAGACAGACAGTTTCACTGGACTTTTTTTTTTTCTTGATAGTCTGAAATAGCTTTGCATGAACTCTTCCTCTGTCAGCCTATGAGGAAAATTGCTGTTGAAAAGTTTATTCCTGAACAAAATCTGCAGTTTTCAGATTTTAGAATTTCAGACATTTAGAATTACAATTTGGGTTATAAATCATATTATTTAAATGAAAACTACTTAGCATTTTCATCTGTTCATTGCCAATTTTTGCCCACAAAGTTAAAACACAACCATGAAAACATTTGATATAACTCAGGAGTAGAATTCTTCAACATAGAAAGGAAAGATCTAAGCAACTACAGGCACTAAAGCTATAAGAATAACTCGAAACAGTAAATGAAAAGTGAGGTAATGTTGCCTGTGAAAATGATAATTGATGAGCTTTCTGCTACATAACATATTCTTTATTTTTGTTGAGCCATTGGCNAAAAAAAAAAAAAAAAAAGAGTAGAATTTTCTGGCTGAGGTTCCTGAGCGCTCTTAATTTCTGTGGACAAGATACACTTAGCTCCTGACATAATTAAGCAAAAGTGCTAGATTATAGCATGCAGAAGAAAACAGGTAATTCTGAACTCTGACTAATATCTTTGGAGTTATAAATAGGTTTACTAGATCATGTACAGTACCTGAAACTGATAGTATGTCTCCACTGCAGATGCTATCTTAAAATTTCCACTCATTGGACATAATACTGTTTTAGGCACAATGCTATTATAATCAAAATGCATCAGCTTTCATCAAAGATTTCTGGGAAATATACAGACCTCTCTCCTTCAAGCAGTTACATGTGGTAGTTAGAGAGAAAGTGTATCGGATGTTGTTTAAGATGGATTCTTAAATTAGTTTTGATCCTGTTGCACAACACAATGTGCTTCTCTATGAGAAGTGAATGGAAAGAGGTCTCCACAGTATTTAAAAATAAAATTTTCATACAAATATTTTGACATCATCACAAGTAGCTGAATGATTTGCTGAAGCAGATATAGAAGCTTATTGTATGTATGTGCAAGGCGCTGGCAGCTGGGGAGGGTGTGGAAGTAGCCTTTGTGGAACATAGACTCACCATAGGGCACAGCTGAGCCCATCAGCCACATGGTGACTTCTCTGGAAAAAACATATTTAAGAAAGGGCAATAACACCAGAAAGCAGAGAAGGTGAGGGAGAAACATCAGAGGAAACATTGAGTTTGCAGGAAGACAAGAAAAAAAAGGAGAAGGAGGACAATAACAACAGTGATGACAAAGACAAAGCCAAAGAGAAGGAGCAAGTAGTGTTTCAGGTGCTGGAGCAGACATCTACAGTTAAGCCAGTGGAGGACCCATGACAACGCTGATGGATATTCCTGGGGGAACAATGGCCTGCAGAGAGCCCACACTGGAAGAAAAGTGTGAGGAGCAAGGAGTGGCAGAAAGAAACCATTTTGTACTGACCATAACTTCCCCCTACCAGCCCCCTGCACTGCAAAGAAGGATACGGAGTCTTGTGAGGAGCGGCTAAGTTTAGTGAAGAGGGGAAGAAAGGTGTTCAAATGTTTGTCTTTTCATTTTCTCACTATCCAAATTTATTTTAATTTGCCATAAACTACATTTTCCTTAAGTTGATTCTGTTTTGCTTATAATAGTGATTGTTAAATGATCTTGCTGTGTTCATCTCACTTTGTGAACTTTTTCATACCATTGTCTCCCCCTGTCCTGCTGCAGAGTGGAGTGAGCATCTGGGTCAACATTTGGCTGTTTGCCAAGGCTAGTCCACTGCAGAAAACAAAATTCATAAGTGCTTTGACCATACTGAAATCATTACAGGTCAGTCAGAATTTGTGGAGACATTATTTATCTACCCACTCCAGAGCTGATGCTCCTCCACCATCGTGTAGAAATCCAAATTTGTCAGACAAAACAGGTCTCGCACTTCTTCAGACATTAGGGATTACACAGATCTCTCCACTTAATGATGTAAAATAATTTATAATAGTCAAATGAGAAAATGAGTTGCAGAAAGTTGGCTTTAACGTGTGTGATTATTAAAATAAAACAATTATTTTAATAGCAGGTTTAATCAGTGCCATATTTTTCATGGTCGAGAATGAAGTCTGAAACCTGTAGACTGCTAGTACAGAGGACCCAGTAGCACCAACACAAAGTAGGTGGCAACATGAAGGCCTACAATAATGCTTTATTATTCAGCTTTTTATCTGATTTCTCAACAATGACTTAGTTTCTATAATTGCTTTCTGAAAATGTAAATAAATTTTGGGAGTGTTGCTGTTCAAACTGTATTGTTGCAGCCAATTTTGCACCATTAAGAATGCTAAATGAGAAAAGCTGGATTAAGCCCTGCAGATACATTCTATAATGTTTGCTGAACAGTTTATATTTACTGTGTGAGTTAGCAATAGATACATCACAGCACACGGGGGACACTTTAAAGAATCATTATTATTGCTGTTTATTGGTGTGGGTTTGGGTTTTTTTTGCAGTGTAATGTGCTGCACAGTAGAGTAATTGCCTTCAAAAGAACAATAAGTATCACTCCCCAGTGAGGGTGTTTTATGGAAAAATATGTTGTCTAAAATTAGCAGGCAGTGATACATTTTTCCTCTAAGTTCACTAAGCTATTTTAGTATTGTCACATTTTATACTTTTTATGCTTGAAGAAATCTTTTGTATTAACTTTCCTACTTGAACAGGGACAAGTCATAAACTCAGGTAGATTTATTACTTCCTTCTCCAATACATTTATCTGTTTTGTTATGGCAAACAGCATATATACACAAATATCTCATTACCATACTTCAAAGAGGTGCAACTACATAAACTGAAACTCTTATCATATAATGAAATAAATGTGTTGCAATTTAAAAAGCACTTAAGCATTTCAGTAGGAAGTACTAGTTTAAGATGGAGTACTCGTATCCAATGACTGTGTATCGGTTTATGAAGAGCTTAAGGAATACTAGTTCCTCATAATCTTTAGCATACAGGGGATAAGGATGACTTGCATGATAGTCTACTGATTTTCACTTCCCAAACCCAAATTACTACATACCAGATGGACCAGTTGGGAATAAGGCTGTTTGAAGTCATCCACAGCAGTTCCCACTTAACTGCCCTGTCAAGATAACCTGTTAGTGCCTAAAATTATTTATTGATTAACTTTGCATCTATATTTGGTCAAAAGTAAAAAGTCTAATGTACTGTACCATAAAATAAAAAACTTTAACAATACAGAATTTCATCTAATAGTATTATCAACACAATTATTTAACAAAAGATTGCTATTACTCAGAAGGATGATACACCAATTAGTTTGAATGCTGTTTAGTATTATATTAAAGTGTGTAATATTATGATGATAAGTATTACCTAATGGAACTTTACATAGTATTCCAGAATCACAGAAATGTGGAATCCCAGAATTGTCAGAGTTGAATGGGACCTCTAGACGTCATCTAGTACAGTTCCCCTGCCTCTAGTCCAACACCCCTGCTTAAGTAGGATTGCCCAGAGCACATTGTTCAGGACTGCATCCACCAGGGTCTTGAAAATCTCCAGAAAAAGGGATTTCAAAACCTCCCTGGGCACCCTCTTCCGGTGCTCTGTCACCCTCACCATAAAGTTTTTCCTCATATTTGAATGGAATGTCGTATGTTCCAGCTTGTGTCCATTGCCCCTTGTCCTGTTACTGGGAACCACTGAAAAAAGTCCAGCTCCATCCCCCTTCAACTCACTCTTCAGACACTTTTAAGCATTAATAAGGTCTCCCCTCAGCTTTCTCTTCTCCAGGCTAAAGAGTCCCAACTCTCTCAGCCTTTCCTCATATGGGAGATGCTCCAATGCCTTAATCATCTTTGTTGCCCAATTTATGGGAGAATAGTCTTCCACCACTGTTTACCACTGTTTACATTCAGCTCCTTAATTCTTTCCAACCTGTCAGAGGATGTTTCCTACATATTTAACAAAGTATGAAAGAGTTCATATCTTTATTTTTTTATGAGGCCATGTTAGAATATTCACACCATATATTTAGTCTGAAGACTTCATATCTGGCAACTATGATGTGCAAGGATAAAGTAAATAGCTGGGGAAAAAAAAACCACACCACAAAAACCTTTACAATTTCCTGTCTAGCTAGTGGAACAACACAAAAGAGTAAATGGCTTGTCAACAAGATTATAGATCATTATGTGAGGTCACTTCACGTATGGCTGACAAATATGTTTAATATTGAAATATAGAATAATTAATTTTCCTTCCTTCCTTCCTTCCTTCCTTCCTTCCTTCCTTCCTTCCTTAATGACTATTATCAAAACTGAAGACTATTTAGAAACTAAATAGAATTTTAAAATAACCAGTTCCATTTTGGAAAGAAAAGACAACAAAAGAAATTAAATAAAATTATATGAAAAGCTAGTCCAGTGTTCTCCAAAATCCTGCATCCAGGTTTCAGTATCCTTCATGTACACAGCTGGCTGGTGGGGTTTGAGAGAACGTTGGAGCCAAAGAAAAAAAGAGCTGAAAGCTGAAAGTTGAAAACTGTCTGAAGGGCAAAAAAATCACATTAATCCTTCATATACAGAAATATATGCTTCAGTAGACAGTACCTCTAACATTCTACTGTATGCTAGAATCCCCCCAGAAAACAGTTTACAACTTTATTAATAACTTCATTTTCTTGTTTGCTTAAAAATATATTAGACAAACTTAAATCCCAACATATAATAATAAACCAACAGTTCAGGATACATAAAAGAAAAAATATAGTTCATGTGCTTAAGATGAAACAGTTATAAACTTCTACTGGCAAATGTGGCAGAAGTTAAGTTTAAAACTGAAATTATAGTGTGGGTTCTTGCTTGTTTTTTTCCAGAGTTTTCCATAAGCATTTATAAATATTATGTTCTGAATGGTTTTATAAAGTATTTTAAGACATTGTGACAACTAGAGTGGAATGCCTAA
The DNA here is from genome assembly GCA_013398155.1 of Pedionomus torquatus. Classification (NCBI taxonomy): domain Eukaryota; kingdom Metazoa; phylum Chordata; class Aves; order Charadriiformes; family Pedionomidae; genus Pedionomus; species Pedionomus torquatus. Next base: position 56,730 of record VZRU01020015.1, on the reverse strand, counting down.
GCATCTGTTAGATTAATTGCTTCATTAAGTATTATAATTCTGGACAGTTTAGAAGTAGAACTGTGAAGCAATGAAACAGGCCCAGACTTTTCCATAATTTTAAATTATTTTTGTGGCGTTCTCTAGTTTTATTTCTCTTACCCAAGTAGGAGTTATTACAGTGAGTAAGTTTATTATGTTATATTCCTTTAATGTAAGAAAGTTTTCTGTACTGTCTTAAAGAAATCAGGAATTTAAGAGCTACTTTTTTTTTTGTTTACCTTCAGATATTTCCCCAATGTATAAGTCAAAATAAAATTTGTAGTAATAAAACTATCTTCATCTATTTTGGGGGTTTCAAATAGACATAGAAATTGTATTTTAAGTTCAACTGCTAACTCTCACTAAAAATAAAAGGATAACTGCATTACTGGAAATCATTAACATCCTTTAATTTAGAAAAACAGTAACACAGAATAGTTTTTATCTTACTATGCATACATTTTAAAATGGATAGATCTATTACAAAAGACATATTGATTTTGTATAATCAATAATCCTAATGTGGAAGTATTTGAACATATCTGTTTTCTAATTCAAATAAATCTTATTTGTACACAACTAGATCAATGAAGACACCTCATAAGAAACAGAACTCTTGTTACCTCTAAACTCAGAGATCGATATAATTAAGTGGAAATATTTTCCATAATGCTCCTGATAGCTATGACTATTGTTTCATAGCAAAATAAATACGCTACCTTGTTGTATTTGTGTATGTTATCTGGTACAAAATAATCTGCTTGGACATAAAGTACCAGGACATAAAGTAAGATGTCATAAATATCTAAATGTATTCCCTCAGACTGAAGCATTCTATAAAATTTTCATAGAAAATATACAATGCAAACTATCAGATATGTTCACAGTTTTAACAATTGCCAAAAGCAGGTGTTTTAAGTTATTAAGAGACACTTCAGATCTGAGGATAATTCAACACCTACATTATTACCCATCCTGTATTTTATCATCTTGCCACTAATTTTTTCAAGATTTATATACATTAATTATATTTATTCTCTAAAATGTGTTTCTTGGATGCAAATACTGTTGTCATAGTTGAAACATTATGACTTCTTTTAGTTAAAATGAAATTTCTATTATAACATTAAGAGTAATTCTTTGAAAATACAAATAATTTTACTGACAATAGCCTAGCACTTCCTTCCTAATTCCTATCTTGCAATTGGAGCAAATCAAAACCCATTTTAGGCACACACAAAAAAATGATTCCTCAGCTGCACAGTGGATGAACAGGAAAGGCAGGGTGCATGAACTAACCTGTTCATAAATAAGTAATGAAGAAAATAAAATTAAATACTCTCACATGTAAAGGTATGCATTGCACTGTGCAGCAGGAACATATATGTGGTGAATACCCTTGACTAAAGCAGACGAAATACTCTTAAGTTCACATACTAAAACCAAATCTTTATTTTGAGATGACTTGAGGCTTTGTAAGAGCAATCACAACTTTCAGTCATTTTAACCAAATGACAAATGTCATCTCAAAGATCTGGGTGTGATGACCTCCCGTGAGGGGTGTGGGTTGGTTTCTCTGCTTTCAGTTCTAGTAGAGTTGATATGTCTTGCTGTTTCTGGAGATCTACAAGCTGCTCCAGAATAATTCCAGATCAGACTGTGCAAGGTAATTCATTTTATCATTGTCAGCAGTCAGAACATATTTAAACCATATCAGCTGCATATCAGTTACATGGATGTGAAATGCTTATGCAGCTACTTTCATATTTATTTTTTTTTCCCCTCAAAGATTGAGTCGTGTGCATGCAAACAGAAACAGAGTAATTCCTATTACATGAATTCCTTCATGCTCCAGAATGAAAGAATCACAAAATGGTAGGGGTTGGAAGGGCCCTTTGAAGATTATCTAGTCCAACCCCAATGCATTCAAGAGCAAGCAGTTTTCCTGCCAAAATTAGACCTAGGAGTAAACCAAGGAAGGGAAAGATGAGGTTTATTCCTTCTAGTAGTATCATGAATATGTGTAAACTAAATGTCATAATGTGATTTTCACCCCTCTCAGCTGTGCTGATTTAGATACTGTGTTGAAGGCATCTGATAGGTTAAATTATGTGGGTAGACCAATGCTGGTTCCAGATATGCCCAGAACTAGTTGTGTCTCTAGATGCAGTAGCAGCTAATGCCTAAAACTAATAAGAAACCTTCTGCTTAAAGGACTTTGAACTCCCATATCTAACTAATGTGAAGTGAAAAAATGATTAAATGAAGGAAACATCAGTTTTAAAACAAGATAAAATACATAATGACAAGTAAAAATATTAGATATTTTAATTTTAAAGCTACTGAAATAAGTTTATTTTACCTCATTATTGTCATTATTTACCTCATTTAGAAATTAGGCAAATTTTGAAGATTATATAAAATGTTCAATTAGTTATATTATAGTTGCATAAACAGCAAAATGCTTATCGAAGTTTCATTAATTTAGAAGGCATGTATCTTTCCAGAAATAAAAATATACAAAGCAGGTTCCTAAGTTATACCTTTGAAACATGAATGGCTCAACTTCTCATCAAGTTTCCCATGAAAACGGAAAGAGAATTTGACACTGGAAGTGCTTAAACAGGTGCCTCTCCAAAGAGAGTTTTGTCTCCAAAAGGGGCTGTCAACAGAGCCTACATGGGAAGTTAAGCCTAAATATGTAACATAACATCTCAGAAGTCCAGATGAGGGGAAGAACACATCTCAGTAGAGGAGACTCAATAAATAAAAAGAAAGCATTTATATTAGTGATAAAGTGGAATAATGAAAAAGAACACTACGCAAAGTTAAATTATCTTTTATAACTTCCTGAGACAGGCTGACCTTATTAAAGAGCTTCTTAGAAGACTTAATTCTTTCTGTAGTCCCAGTTTCTATCCCAAATTAGTGAGTTTTCTCTGGCAGAAATAATGATTTCCAGCAGTGATTGGAAAAAAAAACCCCGTATGCCTCAAATATAATTTACCTAAAAGAACATATTCTAGACCATACATACATCTGCCATTATCTTGGTTTTTTTTTACTTGCTTGACATAAGAACACCAGATCATAACATATTTCCTACACTGGAAGTGCAGGGGGACAAAGAAGAAAATTATAATGTTTTTTAAAGAACTTAAGTTAAAATGAAGTTTACTTTGATTCAAATGCTAAGCTAGTTTGTTGTGATTGCCATGTGATTTTATAGAAAAAAAAATTATGGCAGGAACTGGACCAAAAGTTTTCTCTCATGGCAAAAAAACCATGATAGGGAGTCAACTGTATAAAATGTGGAAAATTACAAGGCAGCCATGAATGCATTGAAATATCATCTTTTTAAAAAATTATTAAATATCCCTCATGCTGTGTATGAATTAAGAATCTTCATCAAAAGCACTCAGCATGAACAGGTCATAAATTAGACAAAAAGTTGAAGAAAAATAATTTCCAGATTCATTACACAAATTATCTATATTCTTTCAAAGGGAAAAAAACCCCTTTTTTTCTAAAATGACCCAGTAATGCAATGGAAATAATCTCATTACAAATGGAGGATCTACAATAACATCATATTACTAAAATATCCTGTGATTATCTTCGCTACAGGAGTGGGAAGGATTAGGCAAGTGGAAGAAAATCAAGACTAATACAAAAAAGAGGGGGAAAGGTTACTGTCTGAAAAATTCAAATAGCTCAGATTTCTTTTTCAGCTCTGTGAGCATGTGAATAATACTGACAGTAGCACAGCCAGAGAGTTTGTGTAGTTATTCTCCAGGGCCTAGTTTGAACTTGCATTCTGCCAAATCATAAAAAATTGTTCTTTTCAAAGTTTAACACTTAAAATCTATCTATCTATCTATCTATCTATCTATCTATCTATCTATCTATCTATCTATCTATCTATCTATCTATCTATCTATCTATCTATCTATCTATCTATCCATCCATCCAAAGGCCAGGGTAAGTGAGCTCCAGTGATCAAGATGAGCATTTTCTAAGTTCTGAGCAATGCTGAGCCATAGAACCCAGCAATAATTGATGATAGAAGCCCATAAACCGCATGGGACTTTTAGTAATGAGCGATTAAAAACCATGTTAAGTAAGGGGCACACATGAGAGTGTTTTATTCAGAATTTCAAGAAGGTTGTGCAGTTCTACTTTATACAGCAATTTCTTGGAATTGGCTCAGTTCTTCTACTCCTTAGCTGGGATACTCGGGCTGCGTGTTGCCTGGTATCTCTTGTTATCTCATGGGTGGTGACCAACTGATTTAAATGAATGGCCTTTATCTGGAAGACATGGTTTTCTTTTCGCTGTGGCTTTTCAGATGTTGTTCAGCACTGCTACTGAGCTTTGTGCTTCAACCTTCAGAGATATAACAAACAGCAGGAAGTAAAGGGGCATTGTGCAGGGAGACCGCAACAGAAGAGAAAGTAGCTTTTGGGGTTTTCACAGATCTTAGCCTCACAAGAACTTATGCAGTCTACAAAGCAGGCACTTCGTTTAGGATAAGGACCTTTCCTGAAAAAATATATTCTGCTATGTAGAAAGAAGACTTGGTTGCTTGGCCTGGTAAAATTTATATCACTACCAGTTAAGTTGGAGGAGATGAAACTGAGCATAAATATAATTGGTTTCATCAGTGATCAGAATTTGAGCAGAAAATTCCTTTACTCCATAAATTTTTCAGTCCTGTTTGCTTTTTTTCCCATTTAAGAACTATGACCATCTTCAAGATTTAGATAGCTACTTGATAGATTTTCCACTCTTAATCAATATTTTAAAAGTTCAATAGTAGATTCTCATTTAGGAAACAAAGTTCTGCAATACTTTGCTAAGCAAACTCTCACTCAACTCAGTGCAGAGGAAATTTACCAAAGAAAGAAGAAAATATAGACTAAACCCTTAGCTTTATTAAGATCTATCTAAATCAAAAACCAGATTAATTTAAGACAACATTTCAACCTAAAAATTATGTGTTTAAAATTTCTAATTTGCTACAAGATCCGACTTTATGTGTGAATTTCAGTTTAACTATAGTAGTCACCGTGATGAAGGAACCTTTAACTTTGAGAAACGGCTCAAAAGCATAGGAAATGTAGCATAAAAAAACTAATCATGTAGATCAATACATAATCAAGGCTGAAATGTTTACCCTTCTACTTGGTCTGTTTACCAACACTTCCTGTACACTTGTAGATTTAATGTTATATATGCAAACTACAATACTTTTCACTCCACTTACAAGAAAACAGGAAAAGCAATTTCAAATAAGGCAGCAGAGTAAAATTAGGGATTGCTCTGCTCCACTTACCAGAAAATTATGAACATGAAATCATGTAAAGAGAAGAAAAACAAAACAAAATAAATGTGAGACATTGGAACAGGTTGCCCAGAGAAGTTGTGGCTGCCCCATCCCTGCAAGTGTTTAAGGCCAGATTGGATGGGGGTTTGAGCAACCTGGTCTAGTGGGAGGTGTCCCTGCCCACAGCCAGGGGGGTTGGAACTTGGTGATCTCTAAGGTCCCTTCCAACCCAACCCATTCTATGATTCTGTGATAATTTGATAGAAGTCTTCCATCTACGATTCAAATTACCATAACAATAAACTAAGCAGATATCAAGTAGATGTTAACATATCACTAAGTCTTGAAAGTGTCATTGTATATGCTATGCAGAATCTTAGTCTCTTGTTTTACATTTTATTCTGTTTTGTATAAACAGACTCCTTATTTTACAGTCTATGTATGAAGCCAAAACTGCAGCTTTTTTTTCAAACTCAGTCCAATAAATTCTTCTTTCCTTGTCAGATCATTTATTTTTATTTCAAATTCTCCATTAAACTTTGTTCTTACTTAGAAAATAGAACCTAAGTTTATGACTAAGGTAAGTTTATAATCCAAGATAACAATGCCCACTTTTCCAGTACAATAAAGCATTAATGTTTTTATTAAACTTTCCAAGTGTTTGGCAACAGACCAGGAAGCATTTCTATCTAAATGATCCTTACTGGCATTCAGACATTTTTTCTAGTTGTTTTTTGAGCAGTGATTATGAGCAGAGTGCAAGAGGAAAGAAAGCCATTTAACTGTTAACTACCAACTCATATTTGCAAATTGAGGATTATATTTTTCATTCTGAACCGCACCAGTGAGCCAAAGCATAACAGAGCTTTTTGAGTAGATCAATTCATCGCAAATGTGGATTTAATTGTCTCTTAATATATTTGTAAAGGACCTCACAATGGCCCTTTCACCCAGGAATCTCATATTATCAGTAGCAGAGACTACAGCAATGCACACATGAGGTTAACATAATAAACTAGGTTGACTTTATCAGAGGAAAGAAATATTGTTTTAGCACTGGTCATTGAAAAGCATACTCTTACATACTATAATTGCAGTCATACAGCTGGACAGCCTATATTATCATTGCCCCTTGTGTACACTTGTAATAAATTTTCCTTTTCTCAGCCAAATCTTGCAGCAAAGGGAAAGAGTATAGGTATTGATGTCTTACAGCCTGAGTGGAAAATATAAATAACAAAGAGCAACAAAAATTTTACCAGTTAAAATAAAATAATTTTAAAAGAGTTTATCTTTTTGACCACTTGATCTGATATTCTATTATTCAGAAGTAGTTTATTATAGTAAATGAAATAAATTCTAACCTTTCTTATTGAAGGTGCACTTCTGGACTTCTGAATACCCTCTTCTTTATTACAGGGTTTTGAACATGTACACCCCTCCTTCCAGATGAAAAATAGTTAAATAAAAAAAAAATACTGCCTGCAAACAACAGGCCATTGTAAAGGTTGAAAGGCTGAAGCTTTTCAGCTGCTTTTCTATTTTTCCTTATTGTGTTGCATGGGACCTAAGGATGGAGGGATGCTTTCATACATATAGGAAAGAAAGATAGCAATGGACAGTTCTTCAGCTTCTGCGGTCACAGGGGGTGCTTTCCTTCTAGAAGGACTATGACTTATGTATGTCAGGACCTGAGAGTTGCCCCTTCTCCAGTGCTCTGCCATCATTAGGTGGGCAGCAGAACCATGTTTGCTTCTCATGGAGATTGTTATTTCCCCATGTAAACTACCTACATTATCTATGGATTAACTCCACTGTTCCATTTTCTGTTACAGCCTTCTATCCTTCACAGCAAGTAACTGTTGGTGTTCACCCCATCAATATCTGAAATGGGCTACACAGTGTACTCAAATGGACTGACAGTGTCAGAAGAAAGTCAGTCTCTTGGTTATCCTTACTGGAACTCAGCCTTCTTATCCTTTCACCGGCTGCCAGGAAGATTCCCATACAGCATCAGTTCTGTTCAGCCTCACTGTGTTGTGGCCAGCAAACACCTTTTCTAGAACCATCAGTATTGTTTTCCTGCAGATGTGTCCTTCTGAGTGCATTCTTCATATCCTGAAAATTACAATTTTTGTATCTTGTTCATAATTTTTTCATGCATGGCCTCCTAGTAGCCCCACTTCTTTGAATTCATATAGTCATCTACTGATTCCATAAGGATTCTAGCATTAGATGTGAATCAAATTGCACTTTTTCAACATAGTATTAACATTCCATAAGGCTGTAAACATTTTTCACTGCTAAACAGTATTCTCTTTGTAACTTTTTCCAGAATATGTTGCACATTGGGCATTCAGTCTGGGGTAGTAGAATCCTCCTTTTGTGTTCATTTGGTCTGTCCTCTCCTCAGCTTGTCACATTTTTGGTTTCTAAGTTTATACATTAGTAACAAAAACAAGATGTCAGAAATACATTTCAGCCTGGAATACACAAAAATAGAAACATTTCCATTGTTTTCTTGATTTCTTCCAGTGGAAGGAAGAAATTTTTCAAGAGAGAAAAAAAGTAAACCAAACAAAATGTATTTGACATGCGTTTCTACTTTTAGAGATTTTGCAATAAAAATCAAAAGAAGTGGTGAGCTGAAATTATTTCCCTCTCATAAGAACTAACTGATATTCTTTGGTTTCACCCAAATTGTACATTCAGGAGATGGGGGAAACAAAATCTTACTGCCGCCTTCTGCAATTGGGTGCATCCCAGAGCACCCAATCACACACATCCCTAAATTGTTACATGAATATTGCATGGAAACAGGATAGATTTTTAAAAGATTTTTGAGAAGTCTGGAGACAGAGGAATGTCAGTTTGAAATTTTATTTACTGAAAGAAAACGAACTATGCATCTGCTATTTCGTATAAGTGTCCCATACATTAGGTTACACACACAAAAAAATTTATACCTATTTTGAAGTAAAATATTTTTTTCCCATTCTATCTCTTCTCTACCACTCTTTCTTTTTGTTTATAACTGAATTAACTAAGTAATCCCTAATATATTTCATTCCCTTATCTCTGGTGACATTAAAAAGGAAAGCATTTGACGCTCCCTCATGGCATCCTAGTCTCCAAATTGGAAAGTTATGGGTTTGATAGATGGACCACTCAGTGGATAAGGAACTGACTGGATGGCCACACTCAACGGTTGTGGTAAACAGCTCAATGTCCAAGAGGACACTGGTGACGAGTGGTGTCCCACAAGGGACAACACTTGGACCAATACTATTTAACATCTTTGTCATAGACATAGACAGTGAGATAGAACGCACCCTCAGCAAGTTTGCCAATGACACCAAGCTTGGTGGCATGGTTGACATGCTGGAGGGAAAGGATACCATCCAGAAGGACCTGGACAGACTTGAAAGGTGGGCTGATGCAAATGGCATGAAATACAATCAAGCCAAGTGCAAGGTCCTGCACCTGGGATGTGGCAATCCCAGGCACAAATACAGGTTGGGCAGAGAATGGCTGGAGAGCAGCCCTGAGGAGAAGGACTTGGGAGTGCTCATGGATGAGAAGCTCAACATGAGCCGGCAGTGTGCGCTGGCAGCCCAGAAAGCCAACCATATCCTAGGCTGCATCAAAAGAAGCGTGACCAACAGGTCACGGGAGGTGATTCTGGCCCTCTACTCTGCGCTCATAAGACCCCACCTGGAGTACTGTGTCCAGCTCTGGTGTCCTCAACAGAGAAAGGACATAGAACTGTTGGAATGGGTCCAGCAGAGGGCCATGAAGATGATTAGAGGGTTGGAGGACCTCTCCTATCAGGACAGGCTGAGGGAGCTTGGGATGTTCAGCCTGGAGAAGAGAAGGTTCTGTGGAGACCTTATTGCAGCCTT
>VZRU01020015.1:0-33239 GCA_013398155.1 Pedionomus torquatus | reverse complement strand
ATAAAAAAAAAAAAAAAAAAAAGAAAAAGAAAAGAGAAGAAAGCACCAAACAATTTCTCTATTCATTATTAAAGGATGAAACATTGAATTGGACTTGTACATGCACATAACATACCATACTTAAGGATGAAAAGTCCGTGAGTACCTTTGGAGACCTATCAATATCATGCAATGTTCAACAGAGATTCTAATCAGTGGGCATCCAGTACCTATGGACATACCATCAGTCAATTTTTCTATCTTACTAATAGGGCTTTTTGTTTGCTTAAAAAAAAAAAAAAAGTTACTGTATTTAAAAAATACACTGATCAGTAGAGTAACATTTCTTCCTTTGGAAATACAATAATGAACAGATTATTTTGGAATGTTTAATAGTGGATTAAAACTTGTGGGGTCAGGTCAACCAGGACCTGCACAGTAATTAGCTTACTCTTAATAAGATCATGATTTTTGCTATATTGTAAAATTATATTATTTTTACCTAGATAACATATGGAAAAAAATCCTCAAATATCTTTCCTAAATGTAAATTTACATTATTTAGATCTTGATTAATAACTTTTTAATACAAATTTGTAAAATTCTGTATCACAAATTATGGCTTTATTAGTAAACTGCATGAAACATTCTGTGAACTCCTTTTCTTGTAAAAAAACCCCAAAACCCAACAGAAAATATTGTCTCATTTAAGAACATAGATTTGCACACTGGGAAAAGCAGACAAAATATAGTGACATCTATGGAGTGAGAAATCATGTCAGATTCACGGTTAGATCAAAATGAACACAGCAGCTACCTTGAGTATCACTCACTTCTGTAAAAGTGATATATAAAAAAGCTATAAAAAACCAAATGAGCTCCTTAGTAGTTGATAGCTGTTTGGGTGTTCCTTTTCTTCTTTTCATCATTTATTCTAGATTGTTGTGTGTCAGCAGCCAACACGAAAGAGAATGTTGAGCTTGTCAATTATTCTTCTGTGCAGAAAAAGTGATCTTATCCAAGTACAAGAAACATTGTATCGGTAAAGGGTGATGAGGTTGAGGTACATAGTAGGCCTTTTTCTAAATTCACCAGACACGAAGACAAGATATATGCTACTGACTGCCAGTTGACTCCTCTGTGGTTTTCCAAAGAATGTATATAACAGAAATTGCAATGGTTGTTTTAGCCTGTAATGCTGGAGATCCAAGAATGGTGGCAAATTTTTATTCTAGAAAGAACATGAAGGAATATTAGGGACGGAAGTAGACCCTCTAGATCTTAAAAAATAACGGCACCTGTCACTGGGAACATTAAGTTCTCTCCTCCATCAAGAATTCTTTCATTCAGATTTTTCTGGATGATCCTACACTGTACTTTGGGAGATCCAGTGGGATATCATGTAGATTTTACAAAGTCACAGAGTGCATTAAAAGGTACTACTTAGAACCTGGTTAATACTATTTTAACACAGTTTCCCTTCCTTTCTCTGCAAAAGCCAATTAAACAGAAAAGTGACAAATCAGACATCCCACAGACCTTGTGGTTTAATGAGCTTATTTAAATTACTTTTTTGAAGCTATTCAGCTCATCCTCATCTGGCCTGTATTTGTCCATTTTTCAACCAGAGAGAATAAACGTTGAGAACTGGATTTTAAAATATTAATTACTGTTAACATTAATCATGGTTGTATAGAAGTTGTATTTGATATTCACCTACATTTCTAAAACTATGTTATCATTTAAATTATATAGCATTACTTTAGAATTACAACAAACCAAAATTTTCAGTTATAAAATGAAATAGAATTGAATTGTTATTTTAAACTCTGATAATATATTCTAGGTATGTATATGCTGATAAACCCCTTTCGCCATCAATAATTTCCCTATATAATTAGGGACCATACATAAACCTAATAAAAGTATCAGTGCTTATAAAAATGGCAGCAGTTCATTGTAAACTGGCCACATAACTGAGCATAACATTAACAATTAATAGTTTACAAAGGTCTGTACAAATCTAGTATTTTGTCTCTCACACAGTATGACTAAGAACAAAAATAGGAAAAAATAAGCTCTTCAATTACCTAATTTAAAGAATGTACTCTTGGACAGAATTTCCACATAGGAAGCTTCTTAAACCTAAGATCACGTGGAACTGTTTTCAGTTTCATTGGACTCAGAAGTTTTTTTACAATATTAAATGCAAAAAATGCTTAAGATTGATCTGACAGATAAAGAGTTAGCGTAATTGTTTTCATTAATATAGGCAAGTATACTAGTACTGACAATCGCCAAAGCGTTGGACACATGGTGCATCAAGATAATTTTCTTACTAACAGACCTGCAACACACTTATATTATGATGCAACCCAAATAAGGCAGATAATTCCATAACTCTGAAAAATATTATACAGGTTAGCTACTTTGTTTTGGAAGAATATCTATTAGTTTCACACAAGGTTTTATTGTCTTTGCAGCTATGTGCAATGATATTTACTGTAGGCAAAGCCTGAGACAGACATTACTTAACAGATTCCACCTTAACATCTGAGTAGACACTCTATTCTATACATTACATTCTTGACCACAGTTTCCAATTTCTGCTAATGAAGATGGTATTGCTTAGTGAGGTGAATTTTCAATTTGTTTTTAGGAATAACTCCTAACATTAATCCTTCTGTTTTAGGATCCTTCTGTAGCAAATCCAAGACAACAGACAAAAGACTTCTGTTTAAAATTACCTTTACCAGACTACAGGCTACAATTTCAAAATCATCACACCCATGCTCCAAGGAATGAAGTTTTTAAGTTTATACTAACCATGAACTATATCACTTTAAAATAATGAAAAGAAGGTAAACTAGGCAATCAAATTCAAGCATCAATAGTACCATCTGAATTTATAGTTGTTTATCACTATGTTTTCCACAGAAATGTTTGAAAGACTAGGGGACACACAGGATTTAAACAAACAGAAATCAGATTTTTTTTTTAAACTCTCAGTGAATGTGGAAAAACATTATTAGGTTTTACAACAAAAATAGGATCATAATATTTACATCCTCCCAACAGATGGAAGTACAGAGTACTCGATAAGAAAGCAAAACTGAGATGATTCTGTGAGAGATATTTGTCCTGTATTACAAAGTAAGTGAAAGAATCTCTTTGACTACAGATGGCAGAGAAAACATGACTGAATTAATTCTTAATTAATTAATTAATGAGATAAAAAGTCACATTTTCTTCAGTTCTTCTAAAGTCCTGATCAGATCAGTCTTTCTGCAGCTCAGTTTCTTGTCCTGTAAAGCCACATAACATAGAGGTACTGCAAAGCTATCCAGGAGACATTAATTTCTCATTGAGCCACATCCTGGAAGAGTTTAATTACTGATAGTCATACATGGATCAAAATAGTACAATTAGGCTTTAACAATGCCAAAATCTGTAAAGGGCATTCTTGTTTAAATTTCCATTGATGTCTAACAAGATGAGTGAAGACTGCCTAGCCTCAAAGAATAATTAGGACAAAACTCAAGTTTGTTGGCCTTGCTATGAGTCTTCAGTTTTGAGTGAGTCAACGCATACATCCCCCATATATTTTCCTCAGTAGAATGAGCTTAAATTATCTAACCATACATCTGTTAACAGGGTAGGTGACAGGAATGGATTTTTTTAAAACAAGCTGTCCTGGTTTTCTGTGAGGGACAGGGTTAATTCTCCCCTGGCTCTAGCAGGGCCCAGGTATCCCACCCCACTGAGCCCTGCCCAGGGGTCGCTGGGAGCTGCCGGGAAGGGGAGGGGTTACCGGAAGTGCGGGGGCTGCGGCGGGTGCGCGGCTGCGGTGGGACGGGCGGCGGTCGGTATCCTACTGGCGTTTGTATCCTTCTCCATCCCAGTTACTGTTACTGTTTTTCCCTGTTCTACTTTGTTGTCCCGTTAAACAGTTCTTGTCCCAACCCACGAGTGCTGCCTTTTCCTTCCAACTGCTCTAACGCCGCCCCAAGGCGTTAGCCAGCCGGGCTGCCGCCTGGTTCTTTGTTGCCGTCTGAGGCTAAACCACGACACAAGCTTTCCTTACAGGCATTCAGCTTAGAATGTATCTGGTCAAACAACGTACTTCAATATAAAATCTAAACATTTAGCTATGGTTTATGAGGGTAGTCTGCAAAAAATTCTTGTCTACCACTTAGATAATAATAAACTGCCATTACAATTTACCAGTTAGCTCAGCACAAAATTTAAGAAAACAGTATTAATAATAAAGCTTGAAAAACTGTTAATCCAAGACAGATCAGGACTGTTAGGGAGGTATTTCAAAGACATGAAAATTTCACAATAATTACTGTTACAATGACAAAAAAAAACCCAAGAGGGCCTTATTGTCTATGGAAAGATACAAACTTACAAACACACAGCATACACAATGTAAATGAGATAAATATTTTCCTTACATACATCACAAGAGAAATTGAGTTTGGCAATGATTTGGGGGATTTCTTAATTTTTTTTTTTTTTTTTTTTTTTATTTTTTCAAAACCACAAAAATCTATAAAAAAAAAAAAAAAAAAAAAAAAACAGAAAGAAATTGCTGAAATGTGCAAGGATATACCATTTAAACAAAGAAACAGACAAACCCCTTTACATACCAGAGAAAATAGGAAAGATTAAATGTTTGAAGAGACTTCACAATGAGGGACAGTGTCCCAGTTTCAGCTGGGAGAGAGTTTATTTTCTTTCTAGTGCTTGCTGTATTTTCAGATTTGCTACAAAATGGCTATTAATAATTCATATTGTTTGAGTTGTCGCTAGGTGATGTTTTTACTGGTCAAGGACTTTTTTTCAGCTTCCTATAGAAGCTGAGAAGAGCATAGACAGAATAACAGAATGTCCAATGGAATATTCCATACCATAGATATTATCCTTAGTATATAAATGGGGGTGGGCTGGTGGAGAGGAATCTGAGATCACTGCTTGGGATTCTCACCTGGTAGTGAGAATGACCCATGGTTTGTATATTCTTTTGCCATTATTTTTATTATCATTGCTATTTTCATTTTCTGATATTGTTCTGTGAAATTGCCTTTGTCTCAACCCATGAGGTTTTTGTCCCTTTCTCCTCTTTTTCTCCCTCTTCTCCCTGCCCTGCTCGAGGAGGAAAGGGAAGTGATGAAGAAGAGTCCTAGTTGCTGCATGGGCTTAAACCACAACAGTCATTTTGTCTGTGGTGGGTTGTCTTGGTTGGCTGCAAGACCTCAACCTCTGTCCAGTGTTTCCCCCTTTCTTTAATCTATTTTCCCAGAGGCACCTCCACCTCATTGAGGGTGGTGTCCTGCTGGGTGTCAGTTGGAGCCATCTGCAACTGTCTGAATCCAGATTGGGGCAGCCCAGACCAATCCTCACAGAGGCCCCTGTAGCCCCCCCTATCGCCAGCACCTGGGTGTCTGCATCCAGGACAACATCAAGGCAGGGGTTTTCATCTCAGACAAACCATTTTGTTGATCTTGCAAACATCAAGATATAAGCAACTGCCTCAGTCCGTGTCTGGGTGGTATAGCTTGTTTGGACATGGCTTTTCTCTTCTCCACTATTGAACACAGCCAGGCCTGGAACCTGGCCAAAGCTCAGTGTGGCACATCAGTTACATGAGTTCATAAAGCTACTAATTCCCACCTTTTATTATTGAATGGACTTCCTTTCTGTTCAATTACTGCATGGGTCTGGTTCCCTTCCTTTATATGAATGTTGGAGGGATTTTAGTGTGAACTCGGCACAGATTTACTTCCGTACCTCGATTATAGCTGACCTTCTTCACTTCTTACAAACAAAACATTTGTTACAATAACTGGTACTTCGTATTTTTTAAAGAAATTCACTCTTCTGAACTGCGCCACTGTTGAGACTGTTGGCATGAGATATCTTATGCTAGTAATTGTTTCCCTGAAAAGGAAATATTTGTGTTCCCTAATCCCAGGAGCTTTAATTAGTTCTTTAATTCACTTTTAGCTATAAATCATCATTTATAGGGTTTGTTTCTTAAAATCACACTTTTGGACTTTATGCATAGCACCATATAGTGTTATGTTAAACATTACCTGGTGAACTATTATATATACCTTGGGAAGTCAACGATAAGGGTGCAATTGTGGGTCACAGTAAAATTATATTAGCATGGTAGCTGTTGGCAAGGCTAAATAGCCCCGTCACAGGGCAGCGCTAACTAGCTGATTCTCAGCAATGTGCTGAGCTATATTGCTCACTTCCTCCAGTTCCTAAGCAACTTCAGCTGGATCCAGCTCAAGTTCGTTTTTGCCTAACAATGTATATACAGCCTGAGGCCAAATGAATGGAGTCATATGGCCTCCAGAGCTGCTTCATAACCAGCCTCTTCCACTGTCAAGCAATGGGCTGTTTCAACACATGGCAACTAATCAGCTAAACAGAGATTTAGAAACCTGCCTTCAAGCAGGGTTCCTTTCCTAAACAGAGACTTCTCTGCCAATTTTCAAAATATCCTATTGGATTTGAGCAAAAATAAAATCTATTACAATTAAAGATGAAGGACAATGTATATCTTATTAGTGAAGAGAACTGATTTATATACATGCTTCACTTAGTTGTATTAAGCAAGTTTGTTGATATTTGCTGACATGGGGGCCTTTTATGTGATCAAATGAAGATTAAGCTGTTAATGTATTCTTGGGTGGTGTTTTGCTATGACTTTTTTATTTACAGTAAGTTACTCCTGATATTTTGAAATGCTTCTCGCTAAGGTCTGTTACCTAATTTTTTTTTAATTTTTTTAAAATATGTATATATATAGTCTGGGCCATAGAGTTATTTGGGAACAAAGCTGTTTTACTTAGTCTGGTAAGCTCCTCCTAGTCTCCACACTTTAATCAGATTAATATCGATATAGACTTTTTACATCATCTTTTTTAAGAGGTATTCAATTTGATATAACTAATGGCACTGCATTCCAAAAATAGAGATATCCTAATTTTATAAAGCAATTTATTTTATTAATAAACTGATAGATCGAGCAATGAATTAAAATTAAATTAATTAATTTAATTAGTAAATTAATTAAAAGTCCAATGAAAAATATGTCCAGCCCTAAACACCAAGTAAGCATGTTTAATATAAGAACAGATACGATAATTACACTGAGTACTCACTTTTGGCTGAATCTGTAGATGCAATTAAAAAATTGGAATGAAAATCCAGGTCTTCATTGTATCACACTAGTGCTTTGTCTAATTATTGAAATTATTTTCTCTGCATACAACAATTAAAGTTTTTAGAGTAAAGGTTGACATTAGGGTTAAAACAAACACTTCAGTTAACATTGGAAGCTTAACTAATCACATTATGTCAGAAAGGTTATAAAAAATGAATTTTGATGGAGTCATCATTTTAACAGAATAATGTCACTAAATCTCTAAATTAAGTATCTTTTAAAGATAGTATAAAAATAAGTTGATAAAATAGAATTAAATTAAATTGCCAGGTTTCACATATTCCTGTCTCTTACTGTGAGAGATTATTTTGTTAAAATGATTCCAGAATGTTCCATGTCTTTAACATTATTTTGGAAAATGTTCAATAATTAGAAACAGCACATGAATGATATGCTGAAAATAAATAATAAAAAGGACACATTCACTTAAAGTTTAAATTAAAGTTGTTGCCCTCTTCTTTCAGCATTCTTCATGCCAATATTTGTGAGAGAAACATGCTGTGAGACAAAAGTCTGAAGATAGAAAGGAGTTTCAGTTATTAGCCATCCCAGTGATTAACTAGGGAAATTTCAATGTTAGAATTCTGTAAAAAATATGATTCACAAAAGTAAAATAATACCGTGTATTTTACTTTAAGAGATCTTCAGGAAACATCATTTAATTGCTCTTCATTAAGAAAGTATCTGTCAGTAATATGCAGTATTTACATCCTGGGCTTTGATGAGGATGTTTTTAATATAAAAAATCCCTAATTATTTTGGCCAAAAAGACCAAATGCAACCCAAGAGCAACTGTATACTATGATTTTACACTCTGTTTCTATGGTCTTTACTAATACAATGAGAGTTACGTTTTGAAAAATGACCTCCAGTGACTTTTAAAAATCAGTAGAGAGAAAAAGACATGTAAAATCTTATGTATTATGGATGTCTTTAAGAAAGAATACCTCTATTTACCAGTTGATACACTTTTCATCTTTTGACAATTTTCTTGATGTTAGTCTCATTGATTCAGAGTGGGGTTGCTTGAAAGTGTTCCAGTGCAAACACTCTTGGCAAATGCATGAGGTTTGGGGCCTAAATGTTTAAATAATCTAGTGGATTGGGTTTGTTTGGAGGATCATTCAGTTTTGGCAGTATGTAGGGGGAAGAAGCATTCCAAGAATGATAAGCATGCTTGGGTTTTCATCAGGTCTTCTCAAAGACAAGAAGCCATCCGTACATCTGATTCTCTCTGCACTGAAGAACACATTCTCCCCACTTAAAATAATATTCTTGCCTGTTTCATTGCCACTAAAGCAGGCAGGATGAAGTATTTCAATGAAGAACTGTGGGATTCAAAGTTGCCAGAAGTTCCAAGTTTTGGTCCAGACTAATTCCTGGGGGAAAAAAAAGTCAAATCTGAAAAAAAAAAATAAAATTAAAACTTTCAATAAAACTTTCCATTGGTCCAACTGCCAATAAAAGTACTATTCTGATACTTATTTCAAATAGCCATTTTGCAGTTTATGGATTAAAAGGCTAGAAACATGTTCCAAAGTCTGTCATCATTGATGGTGGGACTTTTCATTGACATTACTGAATTTTGTAGTACTCTCCCAACTAGTCTCATAAATAGAAAACAAAAGCTTCCTTGAAACATGATTATTTGTACTTTCAAATGAAAAAAACATTCATTATTTTTTATTAAAAAGTAACTGTTCAGTTGTTTAATATATATACTGCAAACTTGCTGGAATAAAAATAGGATCACTGATACACCTGTGCAGTAGAATTAGATGTGAAAAATCTTTTTTTCTTTATATACACAGTGGTCTGCTCTAGTGACCTTCTGTAAGTACTATATATACGTTTACTCTTTTTCAGAATAAACCGATTCATCCTTCTACACAGGTAAGCACACCAGGAGTGGGAGTTGATGTAGATGTTATGGCTGTTACTACTCTAGAGGTTGATGGCTTATCAGGCCACTCTAACAATTCATTCATATAGGAAGGTGGTAAGGAGAACTGGCAGCAATTTCTCACATACAAAGGAAGTGCAAAATATCATTTTACATACAACACATGTCTAAAGAAAAGCCACCAGTTGCCCATACATGGGGCTAGAAATCTTCCTGCATTTTCTTTTTTTTTAAAAAAAGATAAGAACAAAACATCAGATTCTTTTCTAAAATATTATCTGGCTTAATATATTGCAAGTACTGTGAGGCAAGATGTCCCACAGTTATATTCTCAGCTCTTTTTTTTACAATCACATGGGTTTTTATCCATCAAATCAACAATTCTGCTGAAATGTTTTTTTAACAATTTCCTGTTTGTACTTGTTCATGCTGTGCCCAGAGTTCAGGGACTCCAGGTATTCCTGAAACTAGCACTCAAGCAAAAATCATCTCTCACAGTAATCTCCTCTGTATGTCACTTCCCGCTGTCCTCTTTCTTTTTGGCTTGAGAACCACATAACATATTATCTTTGGCAATTGTTCAGGAGCCATAAGCAAAACATCTATTCCAAGCCTATCCCTTGGTATTTGAAATTTACATGTTATTCCCAGTCTTTCCATTAGTGCTCAGAACACTTTCCAAAATAGAAGTAACTTATAAATCATCAAAATCAAAGATGAGCCAAAAGCGCCATCCGACATTTTTCTTAACCCCAAGTTATAAGGTTGAAATTTCTAAAAATAACAGCTTTAAATGGGTTCTCAGACCTCAGCACCTCTACAGCTAAAACCAGACATACTACATTAAGTACAGAACTTTTCTAGAGCAGAGAATCCCCAATTTTATATGCATAAAAGGCTATTTTGATGTGAAACCAATGGAAGACACTATGTTCTTTTTTTAGCCTTCTTTAAATTAGAAGTTAGAATGAGGATAAAAAGTAACAGATTGATGGTGGGGGTGGATGTTCAGGCCAGATGACCTTTAGAAGTCCCTTTAACATTAAGTTAAATGTTTTGCAATTTATAACGTACATGTATAAGATTTACCAGTGGATGTTTCTAAGCACTGTTTTTAACCTATTCCTTTTATGCAACAAGAGTGGATCACAAAGATAACAGAGATATGTACAAGAGAATCTTTCTTATTCCATAAAGGGACAAACCCTAGAGAGGCCCTCCTAGCCTTAACTGCAGCTCATAAGATTTTTCAAATTCTCTGCTTAAAAATTAATTCTTAACAATTTCTAGTCATCATCTAGATCTAATTATTGATGAACTGCTAAATACCTTCCGCTGATCACACTATTATACATTTGGGCTTTAGTCCCATTAAAAAAGCATAACAAAACATCCACATTTCGGAAGAGCCCTTTGTACTTTGTTATAGCACAAAAAACCTAGATATGACTAACCTATGTGAAACAGGTCCTAATAAGTAAGATAAACAAGAATAGGTTTCTGCTGTTGGATGTTAAATTGTTCATGTACGTTTTTGTCTGTAGAAATTGAGCTTGTGTTCACATCACTAATTTAGGCCATTTTTGCAATTTACTTTTCATTAGTTCAATGTCTATACATCTAACCACAAGCTGTTGTTAACTAAAATCCCAGTGAAAGAACTTAATGCAGGCAAGGCAAAATCATAAGTTACATTGGCTCAGCTAAATATGGTAATTTGACTGAATCCATCGAGTGAGTTGTGTGTTGCAGCTTCAGACTGACACAGCAGGATTGCTTTTCTTTGAAACTTGGGGTCATGAGCCTATGCATAAGCAAGAATGGCTGATGGTTGCACATTTTGCTTCGGCTGGTGTGGTACAGTTTTTACACTTAGGGTCCTGGTTCTACTACTTTTCACTGGTCATAATGGTACCCTTGGGAGTCAGAGCAGAAAAGGGACAAAAAATGAGTGAAGGTTTCAACAAAAACGTGAAGGTTTTTTGATATGTTTTTTGACTCCCTTGATTTTATTACATTTGTATAATTATTGGCAATATGTCACATCAACAAAATATATGAAAATTAAATGTTGGCAATAAACAAGAAATAAAAAAAAAAGGTGTTGGTAATAAACAAGAACAGTTTTGGATGTTCAGTATATTTCTACAGTTTTCTCCTAGTTCAAAATCTTCAGGTCTGCTTCAAGAGGGGGATAAGGCAGAATCCAAGGGTAGTCCCTGCACAGGCCTTGCCTTTGCTACCAGAACATGGTCCAGCAGAGATGGGTGCTGGTGGTAAAGTTCACTTACAGCCCCAGAAAAGGTAAGGGAATGAATTAAGTCCATCAACCCCCCAGGGTCCATCCAGGGAACCCAATCAGCAGAAGCCTGACGCAGAGTTGTAACAGACGTAACTAAAGTCCAAGATCCACTCCAGAGACAGGAACTGGAGGCAGGTGCACCTCTCATAGCTGATGGGACGTTTATTTGCTCAGGCCTGAGCTTAAATGAGCCTCCTGGGCCCATAAGCAGGGATCAGGCTGCTCAGAGAAGTTAAGGCCCATCTATGCACTCAAGAACCCGACAAATACCTGCCCCACTTCTAGAAAAGTTTTATCTTCTACAAATCTGTATTTTCTTCCATTTGCTTAACCAGCCAGTATAAAAAGTATTCTTGGCTCCTCTTTAAGTTTACACTTAAACACACAGGAAAATGTTTTACACCCAAGCTATGGCTGCAAGCATTACTGCAGAGGCCCCAGGTAATTGTTTGGACAAGTTCCTTTCTTAGTTACCCAAGTAGCTTACTGAAAGCCTTTCTCCTTTTGTCTGTTTTTGCTGGTTCAGCAGTAGCTGCTCATCAGAACTGACAGTGCTTCGTATGTCCTGTTTACCTTTGACTCAGCATAAGATGAAAAAAGTAGCGTTTAACAGAAGGAAGAAAAGGATTTAGAAAGAAAAAAAAAATCCAATCTCAAGTATTTTTGTATACACTGTAGATTATAAAATAGTTTATTCTGACAGAAATAATAAGACCCGAAGACCTCATTTTTAAAGAAAACTTGCTTGTGCATGGTTATTCATTGTTAGTTCAACAAAAAGCAATCTAATTACATTAAATGTCAAATGTATCAACTACTGACTTATACAGCCATATTCTAAATTTGCTCTGAATATTTCAAAGGCTTAACTAATTAGCTTGTAATAAATTATAGATGTAAGCTGACCTTGATTGAGATACATTAACACTTGAAGTACTTTAAAAAAGTTGCAGTAACTTTTCACATTCTTTGTTGCAAGGGTTTTTCTAGCCTATGAAATTTAAAAAAAAAAAAAAATTGCATTTCATTTATCTTGAACTAGTTATAGTTTAGTTAGAAATGTAGGCTCCCATTCTACCTATCAGGTTTGTTTGTTTGTTTTTTTTTTTAAATTCATCCATCTTTCCCAGCACTGAGGATATATGGTAATACCTTTTCAGAAGGTTGGATTTTGATTTGGGATCTTTTTTTGTTAGTTTCTGATTGTTTGTTTGCTTATTTCTTGTGAATTAGAGGGGAAAACCATATCCCATTTTGACAAATGCATAAAACACAATTAATTTTTCATAGCCTCCAAAATGTAACATCCTAATTAGGTTTTTGATGCAGTTCCCCACAGGAGTTCTTGGATGGTCACTAAAAATTACATCTGTTCAGAATGGTTTACAAGACACAAGACCTCAGTCTGCTAAAGGATGTCAGTATGAAAGGTAGCGATCAGTGTACACATTTACATCAAGGGTAGCAACCCGTGAAAAGCCCATGAAAACCAATAGATATTTTCAGACACTGTTACTTGACTTACTCTGTGTGTCTACCTGGACACATAGGTGACAATTCATGTACTTAAATGTAGTCCTTTAGGACCAATTTAGGTACATGAAAAGTATCTGAGCTACCTGCACAAAGCTACATTACAGAAAAAAAAGCATGCCTTTTTGCAGTGGCAGCTGCAAAGACCAGTTGGAATACCATATTGCATCTAAAATGGCTATAGAAATCCAGAAATTGCTTCCTTAGATTTTAAGCATGGAAATATTTAGGAACTCAAAAAGGCATCTGCTACATCCAGTGTCCTCAGGAAGGAATTGCTTAAAATAACAAAACGGGCAAAGAATGAGGATGAGTCTTAAGTGGCACTCCTGCCTAGAATTAGATGCTTTCCTCTGCGTTCCATGAAGTTAAGTTTGTCTAGTTAGATTCACAACTTGGACTACTCTCCCTCAAGGTCAGAAGTCTCCAGACACTCTAATTTTTGTTATCAGAGGTTCAAGAGCCTGACTGGAGTTATTTAGCCATGAACTTTGTAACTAAAAGTTCATTGCCACTCTAAGTCACTGCCCCTAGAGCCACATTTTACATATCACAGTTTGGGATTTCTAAGTACAAAGTGAGAGAAGATAGAGATGCAAAAGGCCTAGAGTGTCTAAGTTCCATCTAAGCTGCAGAAAGGCACACAAGAATGATGTTTAGACTAGGATAATTTCTCTTTTCTGAAGATTTTTCATATTACTAATATTTAAGAGAGGAAATACGACAGTCATGGAAGCACGAGCAGAGCTCAGAAGCATGAAAAAGTGAAGATCCATTTCCAAATACAGAATAGGCAGGCTTATTGTTAGAAAGCAATAAGCAGTATAAAGGAATATAATTTATGCAATAGTAATCTTTGCAGTTTTGATCAAAAGCTTAAAACACTCCGTAAGTTCTATACGCATTTAATTCAAACTGGCTGGTGCTTAGGGGCCCCTATTATAATTTAATTAATCTGCTTGTTAGAATTGCCCCAGCTGAACCTCTTTCTTCTCTGCCAAATGCTCTGATTCACTCCACCTTCCCTAAAATCCATTGCAATTTTTTTGTGACAGCAGAGGAAAAATGTGTTGTATATTAGACTAAATATTAGACTATTGTGTTTGTCCTTTCAAATTTCCATTCCTTGCCAGATCAAACACTGGAGCTTACTGTAAATCAGAAGTGTGTATATTTGGGAATCTGAAACTTACCAATGACAAGTTGGAGCTATGTCAGCAAACTGTTCATCCTAAATGTTGTACTTAGCTTAAACAAATCCTCTGCTTTTTATCATCTATTGTAAAGTACTGCTGTTACTCCGTGGAGTACAATGCCACAACAGTGAGGAGACAAGGTCATAAAATAAATGTCCAGGTTGCTTCATAAGCAAGCTGGTCCCAGGTGGAAATTAGCACAGGCGAAACCCTTATGTAACTTATGTTCAACTGCAAAGTACCATTGCCACAGCCAGGTGCAGCTGGAGCATTGGCATGCTGCCGTAACACCTTCCTGTTGGCCACTTTTAGCCATGTCCCAGTGTCCCACAGGCTGAGCCAGGAGGGTGTTCAGTGTAGGCCTTGCCCCATCAGCTCCATGCCACCAGTGATTTTCCTCTGGGGCCAACTCTGGGTGATTTATGGCTCCTTTACATCAGCAGAGCTGATATTAATTGGGCCTCGGAGACAAAATTAAAGGGGTTTATTGGGCAACGATTCATGTTAAAGTGTTTGACAAAAAAAGTTAGTGTTGTGCTCTTCGTATTTTCACTGGACACACACTCCAAATAACAAGTTACTAGTTCCCCCCCAAAAATAAAAATGTTATAAAGACTTGTCCTTTGAGCAAAGGAACCTAGGGAGGTAGTTGCCATACTAGTATCATACTTCTTACCAACAGTAAATTAATTTTTAGGAACAAAAGAATATGAAAGAGAACACACAGTTAAATGTAAATAAGGGTAAGAATGCAAAGAGAGGGTTGTAGCACATTTTTTTTTTTTCGGTATTTGTCCCACTCTGGGCTTCACATTTCTAAACAGAAACTTTTCATAAGACAACAGAAGAAAAATGGATTGTGTTTAGTAAAGGAAATAGTGAAGACAAGGAATTTTTTTCAGAAGAACTAGGTAGAGTTAGACTTATAAATCACCTGGTCCAATACAAAATATGCAACAAAGAAAACCACATTTTTTTATAGTGTTATGACTTCCTTTCTGTCAGAGCAGTAGGCAGAGATGAGTCAATTTGATTAATTTATTTAAACGTAATGAAAGATTCTATTAAAATCATTCACAGGGTGATACTAAGGATGCTTGATATCTATACTGAAAAAGAAATACTTGACATGTTTAAAACTGTATTTGACAAAAAAACTAGCAATAAGAATAAAGTGGCTGGTTCATAGCATACTAAAATATTAATAGCTGTTTAATTCATGGGTTAAAATTTGGCTTGGTATCATTCAAAGTTCTTGCCACATGCTATATAAAGATTTATCATATTAAATTAATGGCAGAATTATTATTATCATATTTTGGTTTATGTTGCAAAAATACAAGAAGTTGCACCTATACAAAAACCACAGACTTTTAAATGTGGTTGAAAAACTGACTCATCAGCTAGAGATTCTAAGATGACATTTTCAGCCTTCTGTAAGGCAAGACCGAAATCTCTGCATCAATGAATATCCTGGAATCATTTGTTTATGTTTGTTTTAAGAAAAAATGAAATAACACATTTTAAATTGATCAAAATATTTTGGTAACAAGAATAGAAAAAATAATCTTATTTCACAGGGGAAAACAAAATATCAAGAAATTTTCAAGATTGAAATATAAATTTCATTTTCTCAGTCAAATCATTACATGAGAAAGATTATAACCAGATTTAATGAAAATAAATGTAAGCAAAAATAATTATTTCCCTTATCAATTATATTAGGTTGATAGAAAATTTAATAAAAACATTTTGTGTGCAAATAGAACAAAAATGCTCTTCCTTTCCTTCTGCTTGTTCACAAACTTAATGGTATGTTGTGATTTTTAAGGCAGCATTTCTTTACTGGAGGGTGGTCAATCACTGGAACAGGCTTCCTGGAGAAGTGCCCCCAGCACAGCAAGCCCCCACCCTGTCAGTGCTTAAAAGGAATTTGGACAATGCTCTTAATAACACGCTTTATCTTTCAATCAGTTCTGAAGTCATCAGGAAGTTTGACTCAATGATCATCGCAGGTCACTTCCAAATGAAAATTATTCTATTCTATTCTATTCTATTCTATTCTATTCTATTCTATTCTATTCTATTCTATTCTATTCTGTTCTATTCTATTCCGTTCCGTTCCGTTCCGTTCCGTTCCATTTGTATTTAAATAAGTAGTGGCTTCATTTTCATGAGAGTCAGGCAAATCCAACAAAGGGGAAGAAAAAGACACATCAGCGGTGTAACGTACTAAAATTAACATGTCTTTTTGTATTTCAATGTTGAAATTTATTCTGGCTGGGATGGAAGCCATTATGCAATGAATTACCTTAAAGGAGGATCCAACTGAACTATTATGTCTGCCATTTCAAATTTATTACTTAGAATTAATTCATCTTGATTCCTTTCAGAATTGTATCCCCTCCCCTTATATATTACATGTTTTACATCAATGGCAGCAATTAAACTACCTCAGAACCTGATTCTCTTTTAATTCTTTTACGTTTAATCAGATTGGGTTGTACTCCACTGAAACGTAGCAGTTCTTCTCCAGCTTTCCAGTTCTATTGCCTTCTGGAGAGCTTCTGGGGATTTTTTTGACAAAATCACAGTTAATTATAGTATCCTTCCAGTAAGCCGAAGTGGAATGGTAAAATTCGTAAAACTTCTTTCACAGAAAGGCAAGTTGAAGACCTAGGTGTTTGTCCTAGTTTGAGGTAAAACAGAACTGATTTTCTGTTCAGTAATTTTACTTTGTAGCTAAACCTCTGCTAACTCTCTGAAACTCTTGAAAATAATAAAATATTGTGCAGAAATTGTTCTCTTTTAGAGAGATAAGACCAAGGAATGATATGCAGAGATACCCTTGCTTATACTTATTGCTACAACTAAAGTCATCTAACTTCATTATTTGCTTCACTGGGGAGCCAGAAATAGAAGGTTGTAGAGGGGTTGCACCTGCAGGGAGGACAAGACAGGACAGGTGACCCAAAACCAACCAACAGGGTATTCTATCCCATCTACATCATGCTCAGTGTTACAACTGGGAGTCAAAGGGTCAGCACTCTTTCTTCAGTGGTGGTCATCCAAGGAGGAATCTATTTGTTTGTTTGCCTTTGATGCCATTCCTGAATCCAGATAGAAAAGTCCAACTCCTGTCCACTCAGGGACTTTCCCAGTGGCTGCCAGTGACATGATCATCATCCTGGGAGCTTGATACAGTTTTGTAAATATTGCATATATTTCATTATTCTTTATTTTATTAATTAATTAACATTCTCATTGTTATTTTTTTCCTAAACTCATAAATCTCTTTATATTTCTCCCTCATCTCCTTGGAAAGAGAGGTGAGGGAGAGCATCAGTTGTTCATCTCAGTGTCCAGTCCGTCCCAAACCACCACAGTGTTCTTCCCTCTAAATAGCATCTAGCTCAGGTGAGAATATTAAAATAAACATTAACTATTAATTCTTTTCCGCAGGGATACAGAAAGAAGATTTTTAATCCAATTAAATAAGGATTTTAAATAAAATATGTTATAGAAATGGTTATAAATCTCCTCATGATTCCTTCCCATTTATAATGAAAACAAACTTAATTTAATTTTGTTGCTGCTGTTTCTACTGCTAAATGTGAAGCCCCTATACAACTCAAATTATAACTTAAACTGTATCAAAATAAGAAGTAATACTTAAATGTATGTCTTCATTAAAATTAAATCAAAGGGGGAAAGATATTACAGGCAATAAGGAGAACAAATGAGAAGGAAGCACCCTGTGTAAACAAAAGGTTCAGAGAGAAACACAGGCAGACCCCAAGAGGGACATGGAAGAAAGCCCTAAACGTAACACGCTAAACCTAACCCTAACCCTAACCCTAAACCCTAACCCTAAGCCTAACCCTAAACCTATACAACTCAAATAATAACTTAAACTGTATTAAAATAAGTAATAATATTTACTTGTATGTCTTCATTAAAATTAAATGAATGGGGGAAAGATATTCCAGGTTTTAGGGGGAACAAATGAGAAGGAAGCAGCCTGTGTAAACAAAAGGTTCAGAGAGAAACACAGGCAGACCCCAGGAGGGATATGGAAGGAAGCCCTAACCCTAACCATAATGCTAAACCTAAACCCAAACCCAAACCCTAACCCTAACCGTAACTCTAACCCAAAATCCAAAACCCAAACCCTAACCCTATCCCTGTGCAAACAAAAGGTTCAGAAAGAAACACAGGCAGGCCCCAAGAAAGATATTGATGGAAGCCCTAACCCTAAATCCTAAACATAACCCGAACCATAAATCATATCCCTAAACCTAACCCTGTGTAAACAAAAGGTTCAGAGAGAAACACAGTCGGAACCCAATAGGGATATAAAAGGAAGGCCTAACTCTAACCCTGATCCTAACCCTGTTTAAACAAAAGGTTCAGAGATAAACACAGGCAGAGCCCAATAGAGATATGGAAGGAAGGCCTAACTCTAACTCTAACCCTAAAACATAACCCTAAATCTAAAACTAACCCTAACCCTAACCCCAACCATGAATCCTTACCCTTACTGTAACCCTAACGCTATCCCTAACGCAATGCTAACCCTAACCCTAACCCTAACCATAATAGTAAATTCTAACACTAACCCTAACCCTAACCATATCCCTTAACCTAACCCTAAACCTATAACTACCCCTAACCCTAACCCTAATCCTAACACTAAGGTTAAGGATAAGGTTACAGATAGGGTTAGGGTTAGGGTTAGGATTTAGGTTTAGGGTTAGGGTTAGGTTGAGGTTTTAGGGTTCAGGTTAGGCTTACGCTTAAGGGTTAGGGTTAGGTTAGCGTTAGGGTTAGGGTTACAGTTAGGGTTAGGAATTTCTTCAATATCCCTCTTGGGGTATGCCTGTGTTTCTGTCTTAACCTTTTGTTTACACATGGTTAGGGTTACAGTTAGGGTTACGGTTTGGGTTAAGATTAGTGTTAGGGTTAGGGTTTAGGGTTAGAGTTAGGGTTAGGGTTAGGGTCAAGGTTTCGGTTATGGTTAGGGTTAGGGTTAGAGTTAGGTTTAGGGTCAGGGTTTCGGTTAGGGTTAGGGTTTAGCGTAATAGTTAGAGTTAGGCCTTCCTTCCATATCCATCTTAGGGTCTGCTTGTGGTTCTGTTTGCACCTGTTGTTTGCACAGGGTTAGGGTTAGGGTTAAGGTATAGGATAGTAACGTTAGGGTTATGGTAAGGGATACGGTTAGTGTTAGGGTTAGTGGTAGAATTTAGTATTATGGTTAAGGTTAGTGTTAGAGTTAGGGTTGCATTAGGGATAGAGTTAGGGTTAGGGTAAGGATTTAGGGTTAGGGTTAGAGTTGGTTTTAGGGTTAGGGTTTTGGGTTAGGGTTAGTGTTAGGCCTTCCTTCAATATCCCTCTTGGGGTCTGCCTCTGTCTCTTTCTGAAGCTTTTGTTTAAACAGGGTTAGTGTTACAGTTAGGGTTAGGGTAAGAGTTAGGCCTTCCTTCAATATCCCTCTTGGGGTCTGCCTCTGTCTCTTTCTGAAGCTTTTGTTTAAACAGGGTTAGTGTTACAGTTAGGGTTAGGGTTTTAATTAAGTTTAGGATAAGGGTTAGGTATCGGGTCACGATTTAGGTTTAGGGTTAGGGTTACGGTCAGGGTTTGGTTAGGGTTAGGGTAAGAGTTAGGCCTTCCTTCCATATCTCTATTGGGGTCTGCCTGTATTTATCTCTGAATCTTTTGTTTACACATGGCTAGGATTAGGGTTAGGTTTAGGGTTGCGTTAGGGATAGGGTTAGGGTTAGGGTTATGAATCTTGATAGGTTTAGGGTTAGGGTTAGGGTTAGGGTTAGGATTAGGGTTACAGTTAGGGTTAGTGTTTAGGGTTAGGGTTAGGTTTAGAGTTAGGCCTTCCTTCCACATCCCACTTGGGGTCTGCCTGTGTTTCTTTCTGAACCTTTTGTTTACACAGGCTGCTTCATTTTCATTTTTTCCCCCATAAACCTGGAATAGCTTTCAACCATTGATATTATTTTAATGAAGACCTACAAGTAAATATTATTTTTTTATTAGAGTTTAAGTTATAATTTGAGTTGTATAGGTTTAGGGTTTGGTTTAGTGTTAGGGGATAGGATTTAGGGTTAGAATTAGGGTTAGGGTTAGGTTTTAGGGTTCGGGTTAGGCTTAGGCTTAAGGGTTAGGTTAGCGTTAGGGTTAGGGTTACAGTTAGGGTTAGGAATTTCTTCAATATCCCTCTTGGGGTATGCCTGTGTTTCTGTCTTAACCTTTTGTTTACACATGGTTAGGGTTACAGTTAGGGTTACGTTTAGGGTAAGTGTTAGGGTTAGGGTCAGGATTTACATTTTGGGTTAGGCTTAGGGTTTCAGTTAGCATTAAGGATAGGGTTAGAGTTAGGCCTTCCTTCCCCATCATTCTTGAGGTATGCCTGTATTTCTGTCTGAAACTTTTATTTACACAGGCTGCTTCCTTTTCATTTTTTCACCCATAAAACTGGAATAGCTTTCCCCCATTGATAATATTTTAATGAAGACCTACAAGTAAGTATTATTATTTTAATAGAGTTTAAGTTATAATTTGAGTTGTATAGGGTTAGGGTTAGGGATAGGATTTAGGGTTAGAGTTAGGGTTAGGGTTACAATGGAAGGATGTGGAAGGATGTGGAAGGATGTGGAAGGATGTGAAAGGATGTGGAAGGATGTGGAAAGATGTCGAAGGAAGGCATAATTCTAACCCTAAGGCTAAAGTAACCCTTACCCTAATCCAAAACCTAAATGTAAATCCTGACGCTAACCCTATCCATTTCCCTAATCTTAACACAAACCCTGACGCTAACTTTAACCGTTAACCTGTGTAAACAAAAGGTTCAGAAATTATCACAGACAGAGCCCAAGAGGGATATTGACAGAATCCCTAATCTTAACCCTAACCCTAACCCTAACCATAACAATAACCCTAACCCTAAACCCTAATACTAAAACTAACCCTAACCCTAACCATAAACCCTAACCCTAACCCAAAACCATTACCCTAAAACTAACCCTAACTCTAACCCTAACCCTAACCGTAACCGTAACTCTATACACTAAACCCTAAACCTAAACATAACCCTAAAACTAAACCTAACCCTAACCCTAACCATACCCATTACCATAACCCTAACCCTAAAACCTAACCCTACCCCTATCCCTAACTCTAACCCTAAACCATAACATTAGCCCTAACACTAAGCCTAATCTTAAATCCTAACCCTAACCATAACCCTATCTGTAAGCCAACCTTAAACCTAACCCTAAACCTAACCCTAAACATAATACCTAAATTCTAAACCTAACACTAACCGTATCATTTACCCTAACCCTAAACCTAAACCTAACCCTAACCCTATCCCTAACCCTAAATCTAAATCTCAACCCTAACTCTAACGCGATCCCTTACCCTAACATTAACCCTAACCCTGTTCAAACAACAGGTTCAAACAGAACCACAGGCAGACCCCAAGAGGGATATGGAAGGAAGGCCTAAATCTAACTCTTACCCTAAACCCTAACCCTAATGCTAACCAAAATCCTGACCCTAACCTTAATACTAACCCTAACGCTAACCCTAATAAAACACTATCCCTACCCATAACACTAACCATAACCCTAATCCTAACCATGTGTAAACAAAATGTTCAGAGATAAACACGGGCAGAACCCAATACAGATATGAAAGGAAGGCCTAACTCTAACTCCGACCCTAAACCCTAACCCTAATTCTAACACTAAACCCGAACCCTAACCATAACCATAAACCTAGATCCTGACACTAACCCTAAACCTTACCCTAACCTTAACCCAAACCCTAACCCTAACTGTAACCCTAACACTGTTTAAACAAAAGATTCAGAAAGAAACACAGGCAGACCCCAGGAGGGATATTAAAGGAAGCCCTAACCCTAATCCTAACAATACAACTAACCCTAATTATAACACTAACCCTAAAACCTACCCCTAACCATAACCATAACCCTAACCCTAAAACCTAAACCTAACCTTATACTTAAACCTAACACAAACCCTAAACCATACCATTAACCCTAACCCTAACCCAATCTTAAATCCTAACCCTAACAATAACCCTATCTGTAAGACAACCTTAAACCTAACCCTAAACCTAACGCAAACCATAAACTTAATTCTAACCCTAACCCTAAACCTAACCGTATCCTTTACCCTAACCCTAACGAAAACCCTAACCCAACCCTAACCCTAACCCTTACCCTAACGCTAAACCTAACCCTAACCCTATCCCTATCCCTAAACCTAAATCTTAGTCTTAATCCTAACCCTAATCCTATCCATTACCCTAACACTAACCCTAAGACTGTGCAAACAACAGGTTCAAACAGAACCACAGGCAGAACCCATGAGGGATATGGAAATAAGGCCTAAATCTAACTCTTACCCTAAACCCTAACCCTAACCAAACCCTGACCCTATCCCTAAACCCTAAACCTAAACCTAGATCCTGACCCTAAGCCTAACCCTTACCCTAACCTTAACCCAAACCCTAACCCTAACTGTAACCCTAACACTGTTTAAACAAAACCTTCAGAAAGAAACACAGGCAGACTCCAAGAGGGATATTGAAGGAAGCCCTAACCCTAAAAATATAACTAACCCTAACCCTAACAATACAACTAAGCCTTACCCTAATCCTTACTGTAACACTAACCGTGTTTAAACAAAAGCTTCAGAAAGAAACGCAGCAGACTCCAAGAGGGATATTGAAGGAAANAGGCCTAAATCTAACTCTCACCCTAAACTCTAACCCTGACCCTAACCAAAACCCTGACCCTAACCTTAATACTTACCCTAAAGCTAACCCTAATAAAACACTAACCCTAGCCCTAACCCTGACCATAACCCTAATGCTAACCCTATGTAAACAAAACGTTCAGAGATAAACACAGGCAGAGCCCAATAGAGATATGGAAGGAAGGCCTAACTCTAACACTAAACTCTAAACCTAACACTAACCCTGACCGTAACCAAATGCTGACCCTAAACCTAACCCTAAACCTAGATCCTGTTGCTAACCGTAACCCTTACCCTAACCTTAACTCAAATTCTAAACCTAAATGCAACCCTAACACTGTTTAAACAAAAGCTTCAGAAAGAAACACAGGCAGACCCCAAGACGGATATTGAAGGAAGCCCTAACCCTAACAATACAACTAACCCTAAACCTAACCCTATTTCTAACCCTAACCCTAACCCAACCTTAAACCTTACCCTAACACTAAGACTAACCATAAAGCTAAATTCTAACCATAACCCTAACCTTAACCGTATCCTTTACCCTAACCCTAACTGTAACCCTAAACCTAAACCTAACCCTAACCCCTTAATCTAAATCTTAACCCTAAACCTAACCCTATCCCTTACCCTAACCCTAACCCTGTGCAAACAACAGGTTCAAACAGAACCATAGGCAGACCCCAAGAGGGATATGGATGGAAGGCCTAAATCTAACTCTTACCCTAAACCCTAACCATAACCCTAACCAAAGCCCAGACCCTAACCTTAATACTAACCCTAACCTTAATAAAACACTAACGATACCCCTAATCATAACCATAACCATAACCCTAATACTAACCCTGTGTAAAAAAAAGGTTGAGATAAAAAAAGGCAGAGCCCAATAGAGATATGGAAGGAAGGCCTAACTCTAACCCTAAACCCTAACCCTAACACTAACTCTAACACTAAACCCTAACCCTATCCTGACCCTAACCCTAACCCTTACCCTAACCATAACCCAAACCCTAACCCTAACTGTAACCCTAACCCTGTTTAAACAAAAGCTTCAGAAAGAAACACAGGCAGACACCAAGAGGGATAATGAAGGAAGCCCTAACCCTAACCCTAACAATAACCTAACCCTAATTATAAAGCTAACCCTAATCCCTAACCCAAACTCTAACACTTACCCTAACTTTAACCCTAAACGTAATCCTAACCATAAACCTTAATTCTAACCCTAAACATAACCGTATAATTTACCCTAACCCTAACCCTAATCATAAATCCTTGCCCTAACCCTAACCTTAACCCTAACCCTAATCATAAATCCTTGCCCTAACCCTAACATTAACCCTAACACTAACCCTAAACCTAACCCTAAACCTGAACCTAACCCTAACCCTAACCTAACCCTAACGCTATCCCTAACCCTAAGTTTAAATCTTAACCCTAACCCTAACCGTGTACCTTACCCTAACATTAACCCTAACCCTAACCCTGTGCAAACAACAGGTTCAAACAGAACCAAAGGCAGAGCCCAAGAGGGATATGGAAGGAAGGCCCAAATCTACCTCTTACCCTAAAACCTAACCGAAACCCTGACCCTAACCTTAATACTAACCCTAACGCTAACCCTAATAAAACACTATCCCTACCCATAACACTAACTATAACCCTAATCCTAACCCTTTGTAAGCAAAAGATTCACAGATAAACACAGGCAGAGCCTAATAGAGATATGGAAGGAAGGCCTAACTCTAACACAAACACTAAACCCAAACCCTAACCCTAACCCTAACCCTAAACCTAGATCCTGACCCTAACGCTAAAACTAAACCTAGATCCTGACGCTAACCCTAACCCTTACCCTAAACTTAACCCAAACCCTAACACCAACTGTAACCCTAACTCTGTTGAAACAAAAGCTTCAGAAAGAAACACAGGCAGACCCCAGGAGGGATATTGAAGGAAGCCCTAACGCTAAACCTAACAATACAACTAGCCCTAATCATAACACTAACCCTAAATCTAACCCTAACCCTAACCCTAACCCTAACCCTAAACCCTAACCCTAACCCTAACGCTATCTGTAAGGCAACCTTAAACCAAACCGCAAACCTAACCCTAAGCATAAACCTAAATTCTAACCCTAACCCTAATCATAAACCTAAATTCTAACCCCAACCCTAACCATATTCTTGACCCTAACCCTAACCCTAAACCTAACACTAACCCTAAACCTAAACCTAACCCTAAACCTAACCGTAACCCTTACCCTAACCCTAACACTAACAATATCCCTAACCCTAATCCTAATCTTAAATCCTAACCCTAACACTAACCCAAACCCAATCTTAAACCTAACCCTAAACCTAACCCAAACCATAAATCTAAATTCTAACCCTAACTGTATCCTTTACCCTAACCATAACCCTAACCCTAACCATAACCCTGACCCTAACAGTAATACTAACCCTAACTCTAACCCTAATAAAAACCTAACAACCATAACCCTAATCCTAACCCTGTGTAAACAAAAGGTTCAGAGATAAACACAGGTAGAGACCAATAGAGATATGGAAGGAAGGCGTAAATCTAACTGTAACCCTAAACCCTAGCCCTAACCCTAACCCTAACCCTAACCCAACTCTAACCCTAACCCTCATGCAACCTTAACACTAACCCTAACCATAACACATGAGGGATAGGGTCAGGGTTAGGGTTAGGGTAAGGATTTAGCGTTAGGTTTAGGGTTAATTTTAGGGTTAGGGTTTTGGGTTAGGGTTAGGTTTAGGGTTAGGGTTATGTTTAGGATTAGTGTTATTGTTAGGGTTCGGGTTAGGCCTTCCTTCAATATCTCTCTTGGGGTATTCCTCTGTCTCTTTCTGAAGCTTTTGTTTAAACAGGATTAGGGTTACAGTTGGGGTTAGGGTTTGGGTTAAGGTTAGGGTTAGGGTAAGGGTTAGGGTTAGGGTCAGGATTTAGGTTTAGGGTTTAGGGTTAGGGTCAGGATTTTGTTAGGGTCAGGTTTAGAGTTAGGGTTAGGGTAAGGCTCACGTTTAGGATTAGGCTTAGGGTTAGGGTTTAAGGTAAGAGTTAGATCTAGGCCTTCCTTCAATATCTCTCTTGGGGTATTCCTCTGTCTCTTTCTGAAGCTTTTGTTTAAACAGGATTAGGGTTACAGTTGGGGTTAGGGTTTGGGTTAAGGTTAGGGTTAGGGTAAGGGTTAGGGTTAGGGTTCAGGATTTAGGCATAGGGTTAGGGTTAGGGTCAGGATTTAGGTTTAGGGTTAGGGTTAGGGTGAGGGTTTTGTTAGGGTTAGGGTTAGGGTTAGGGTAAGAGTTAGGCATTCCTTCCATATCTCTATTGGGGTCTGCCTGTGTTTATCTCTCGACCTTTTGTTTACACATGGCTAGTATTAGGGTTAGGGTTAGGGTAAGGTTTAGGGTTAGGGTTAGGATTAGGGTTAGGTTTTAGGGTTAGAGTTAGGCCTTCCTTCCATATCTCTATTGGGGTCTGCCTGTGTTTATTTCTGAACCTTTTGTTTACACATGGCTAGGATGAGGGTTAGGGTTAGGGTAAGAGTTAGGGTTACGGTTTTGTAAGGTTTAGGGTTAGTGTTAGTATTACGGTAAGGGTCAGGTTTTCGGTTAGGGTTAGCGTTTAGCGTAAGAGTTAGAGTTAGGCCTTCCTTCCATATCCATCTTAGCTTCTGCCTGTGGTTCTGTTTGAACCAATTGTTTGCACAGGCTTAGGGTTAGGGTTAGGGTTTAGGGCTAGGGTTTTGTTTAGGATTAGTGTTATTGTTAGGGTTAGGGTTAGTATTAGGCCTTCGTTCAATATCCCTCTTGGGGTCTGCCTCTGTCTCTTTCTGAAGCTTTTGTTTAAACAGGGTTAGGGTAAGGGTTCGGGTTAGGATTTGGGTTAAGGTAAGTGTAAGGGTTAAGGATGGGGTCAGGATTTAGGTTTAGGGTTAAGGTTATGGTGAGGGTTTGGTAAGGGTTAGGGTNGGTTAGTGTTTGTGTTAGGGTTGCGCTAGGTATAGGGTTAGGGTTATGGTAAGGATTTAGGGTTTGGTTTAGGCTTAGTTTTAGGGTTAGGGGTTTGATTTAGGGTTAGGGTTATGGTTTAGGGTTAGGGTTAGGGTTAGGGTCAGGGTTTGGTTAGGGTCAGGTTTAGGGCTAGGGTTCGGTTTATGTTTAGGGTTAGGTTTAGGGTTACGGTTAAGCTTAGGGTTAGGGTAATGATACGGTTAGGGTTAGGGTTAGTGTTAGAATTTAGTATTATGATTAGGGTTAATGTTAGGGCCTGGTTTCGTTAGGGATCTGGTTGGGGTTATGGTTAGTGTTAGGTTAAAGATTTAGGGTTAGGGTTAGTTTTAGTGTTAGGGTTTTGGGTTAGGGTTAGGGTGAGGGTTAGGGTTTTGGGTTAGGGTTAGGGTTTAGGGTTAGCGTTATGTTTAGGATTAGTGTTATTGTTAGGGTTAGGACTTCCTTCAATATCTCTCTTGGGGTCTTCCTCTGTCTCTTTCTGAAGCTTTTGTTTAAACAGGATTAGGGTTACAGTTGGGGTTAGGGTTTGGGTTAAGGTTAGGGTTAGGGTAAGGGTTAGGGTTAGGGTCAGGATTTAGGTTTAGGGTTTAGGGTTAGGGTCAGGGTTAGAGTTAGGGTTAGGGTAAGGCTCACGTTTAGGATTAGGCTTAGGGTTAGGGTTTAAGGTAAGAGTTAGATCTAGGCCTTCCTTCAATATCTCTCTTCGTGTCTGTCTTTATTTCTTTCTGAATCTTTTGTTTAAACAATGTTAGGATTACAGTTAGGATTGGAGTTTGGTTTAAGGTTAGGGTAAGGGTTAGGGTTAGGGTTCAGGATTTAGGCATAGGGTTAGGGTTAGGGTCAGGATTTAGGTTTAGGGTTAGGGTTAGGGTGAGGGTTTTGTTAGGGTTAGGGTTAGGGTTAGGGTAAGAGTTAGGCATTCCTTCCATATCTCTATTGGGGTCTGCCTGTGTTTATCTCTCGACCTTTTGTTTACACATGGCTAGTATTAGGGTTAGGGTTAGGGTAAGGTTTAGGGTTAGGGTTAGGATTAGGGTTAGGTTTTAGGGTTAGAGTTAGGCCTTCCTTCCATATCTCTATTGGGGTCTGCCTGTGTTTATTTCTGAACCTTTTGTTTACACATGGCTAGGATGAGGGTTAGGGTTAGGGTAAGGGTTAGGGTTACGGTTTTGTAAGGTTAAGGGTTAGTGTTAGTATTACGGTAAGGGTCAGGTTTTCGGTTAGGGTTAGCGTTTAGCGTAAGAGTTAGAGTTAGGCCTTCCTTCCATATCCATCTTAGCTTCTGCCTGTGGTTCTGTTTGAACCAATTGTTTGCACAGGCTTAGGGTTAGGGTTAGGGTTTAGGGCTAGGGTTTTGTTTAGGATTAGTGTTATTGTTAGGGTTAGGGTTAGTATTAGGCCTTCGTTCAATATCCCTCTTGGGGTCTGCCTCTGTCTCTTTCTGAAGCTTTTGTTTAAACAGGGTTAGGGTAAGGGTTCGGGTTAGGATTTGGGTTAAGGTAAGTGTAAGGGTTAAGGATGGGGTCAGGATTTAGGTTTAGGGTTAAGGTTATGGTGAGGGTTTGGTAAGGGTTAGGGTAAGAGTTAGGCCTTTCTTCTATATCTCTATTGGGGTCTGCCTGTGTTTATCTCTCAACCTTTTCTTTACACATGGCTCGGATTAGGGTTAGGGTTAGGGTTAGGGTTAGGGTTAGTGTTAGAATTTAGTATTGTGGTTAGGGTTAGGGTTAGGGTTAGGGTAAGGGATACGGTTAGTGTTAGGGTTATTTTTAGAATTTAGTATTATGGTTAGGGTTAGTGTTTGTGTTAGGGTTGCGCTAGGTATAGGGTTAGGGTTATGGTAAGGATTTAGGGTTTGGTTTAGGCTTAGTTTTAGGGTTAGGGGTTTGATTTAGGGTTAGGGTTATGGTTTAGGGTTAGGGTTAGGGTTAGGGTCAGGGTTTGGTTAGGGTCAGGTTTAGGGCTANGGGCGTGTTTAGGGCTAGGGTTCGGTTTATGTTTAGGGTTAGGTTTAGGGTTACGGTTAAGCTTAGGGTTAGGGTAATGATACGGTTAGGGTTAGGGTTAGTGTTAGAATTTAGTATTATGATTAGGGTTAATGTTAGGGCCTGGTTTCGTTAGGGATCTGGTTGGGGTTATGGTTAGTGTTAGGTTAAAGATTTAGGGTTAGGGTTAGTTTTAGTGTTAGGGTTTTGGGTTAGGGTTAGGGTGAGGGTTAGGGTTTTGGGTTAGGGTTAGGGTTTAGGGTTAGGGTTATGTTTAGGATTAGTGTTATTGTTAGGGTTAGGACTTCCTTCAATATCTCTCTTGGGGTCTTCCTCTGTCTCTTTCTGAAGCTTTTGTTTAAACAGGTTTAGGGTTACAGTTAGGGTTAGGGTTTGCGTTAAGGTTAGGGTAAGGGTAAGGTTTAGGGTCAGGATTTATGTTTAGGGTTTAGGGTTAGTGTCAGGGTTTTTTTAGGGTCAGGGTTAGGGTTAGGGTAAGGCTCATGTTTAGTATTACGCTTAGGTTTAGGGTTTAGGGTTAGAGTTAGCCTTCCTTCCATATCTGTATTGGGATCTGCCTGTGTTTATCTCTGAACCTTTTGTTTACACATGGCTAGGATTAGGGTTAGGGTTAGGGTAAGGGTTAGGTTTAGCGTTAGGTTAAGGTTTAGGGTTAGTTTTAGAATTTAGTATTAAGNGGTTTTGGGTTAGGGTTAGGGTTTAGGGTTAGGGTTATGTTTAGGATTAGTGTTATTGTTAGGGTTAGGACTTCCTTCAATATCTCTCTTGGGGTCTTCCTCTGTCTCTTTCTGAAGCTTTTGTTTAAACAGGTTTAGGGTTACAGTTAGGGTTAGGGTTAGGGTGAGGGTTAGGGTTAGGGTGAGGGTTAGGGTTAGGGTGAGGGTTAGGGTTAGGGTGAGGGTTAGGGTTAGGGTGAGGGTTAGGGTTAGGGTGAGGGTTAGGGTTAGGGTGAGG
This sequence comes from Pedionomus torquatus, assembly GCA_013398155.1. Taxonomy (NCBI): domain Eukaryota; kingdom Metazoa; phylum Chordata; class Aves; order Charadriiformes; family Pedionomidae; genus Pedionomus; species Pedionomus torquatus. Next base: position 3,288 of record VZRU01020015.1, on the reverse strand, counting down.
GTTAGGGTTAGGGTGAGGGTTAGGGTTAGGGCGATAGGGTTAGGGTTTAGGGTTAGCGTTATGTTTAGGATTAGTGTTATTGTTAGGGTTAGGACTTCCTTCAATATCTCTCTTGGGGTCTTCCTCTGTCTCTTTCTGAAGCTTTTGTTTAAACAGGTTTAGGGTTACAGTTAGGGTTAGGGTTAGGGTAAGGGTTAGGTTTAGCGTTAGGTTAAGGTTTAGGGTTAGTTTTAGAATTTAGTATTAAGGTTAGGGTTAGTGTTAGCGTTAGCGTTGCGTTAGGGATAGGTTTAGGGTTATGGTTAGGGTTAGGGTAATGATTTAGTGTTAGGGTTAGGGTTAGTTTTTCTGTTAGGGTTTAGGGTTAGGGTTAGTCTTAGGGTAAGGTATCCGGTTAGTGTTAGGGTTAGTGTTAGAATTTAGTATTATGGTTAGGGTTACTGTTAGAATTTAGTATTATGGTTAGGGTTAGTGTTAGGGCTGGGTTGCATTTGGGATAGGGTTCGGGTTAGGGTTAGGGATAGTTTAATGATTTAGGGTTAGAGTTATGGTTCGTTTTAGGGTTATTGTTTTGGGTTAGGGTTAGTGTTAGCGTTTAGGGCTAGGGTTATTTTTAGCATTAGTGTTATTGTTAGGGTTAGGGTTTTGCCTTCCTTCAATATCCCTCTTTGGGTTTGCCTTGGTTTCTTTCTGAAGCTTTTGTTTAAACAGTGTTAGCGTTACAGTTAGGGTTAGTGTTTAGGTTAAGGTTAGGGTAAGGGTTAGGGTTAGGGTCAGGATTTAGGTTTAGGGATAGGGTTAGGGTAAGGATTTTGGGTTAGCGTAAGGGTTAGGGTTAGAGTTAGTCCTTTCTTCCATATCTCTATTGGGGTCTGCCTGTGTTTATCTCTGAACCTTTTATTTACACATGGCTAGGATTAGGCTTAGGTTTAGGGTAAGGGTTAGGTTTAGGGTTAGAGTTAGGGTTAGAGTTAGAGTTAGGGATAGGGTTAGGGTTAGGGTAAGGGATACGGTTAGTGTTAGTTTTAGGGTTAGTGTTAAAATTTAGTATTATGGATAGGGTTTGTGTTAGGACCTGGTTGCATTAGGGATATGGTTAGGGTTAGGTTTAGGGTAAGAATTTAGGATTACGGTTAGGGTTAGTGTTTTGGGTTAGGGTTAGAGTTAGGGTTTAGGGTTAGGGTTATGTTTAGGATTAGTGTTATTGTTAGGGTTAGGGGTTAGGGTTAGTCCTTCCTTCAATATCCCTCTTGGGGTCTGCCTCTGTCTCTTTCTGAAGCTTTTGTTTAAACAGTGTTAGCGTTACAGTTAGGGTTAGTGTTTAGGTTAAGGTTAGGGTAAGGGTTAGAGTTAGGGTCAGGATTTAGGGTTAGGGTTAGGGTTAGGGTAAGGATTTTGGGTTAGGGTAAGGGTTAGGGTTAGAGTTAGTCCTTTCTTCTATATCTCTATTGGGGTCTGCCTGTGTTTATCTCCTAATCTTTTATTTACACATGGCAAGGATTAGGGTTAGGTTTAGGGTAAGGGTTAGGTTTAGGGTTAGGGTTAGAGTTAGAGTTAGGGTTAGGGTTTAGTTTTTTGGGTTATGTTTAGGGTTAGTTGAATTTTTAGGGTTAGGGTTCGGGCTTCCTTCAACATCCCTCTTGGGGTCTGCCTGTGTTTCTTTCTGAAGCTTTTTTTTAAATGGGGTTAACGTTACAGTTAGGGTATGGGTTTGGGTTAAGTTTGGGGCACGGGTTAGGGTTAGGGTAAGGATCTAGATTTAGGGTTAGGGTTAGTGTCAGGGTTTGGTTAGTGTAGGCTTAGGATTAGGGTCAGGGTTAGAATTAAGTTTTATGGTTAGCGTTAGGTTTAGGGGTAGGGATTCTCTCAATATCCCTCTTGGGCTCTGTCTGTGATACTTTCTGAACCTTTTTTTTACACAGGTTAACGGTTAAAGTTAGCGTCAGGGTTTGGGTTAAGGTTAGGGAAATGGTTAGGGTTAGGGTCAGGATTTAAATTTAGGTTTAGGATTAGAGTAAGGGTTTCTTTAGCTTTAGGGTCAGAATTAGGCCTTCCTTCCAAATCCTTCCACATCCTTCCACATCCTTTCACATCCTTCCACATCCTTCCTTCCTAACCCTAACCCTAACCCTAACCATAACCCTAACCCTAACGCTAACTCTAACCCTAAATCCTTTCCCTAACTTATCCTAACCATATACAATAACCTTATACAATAGCCTTATCCTAACCCTATACAACTCAAATTATAACTTAAGCTCTATTAAAATAATAATACTAACTTTTAGGTCTTCATTAAAATAATATCAATTGGGTAAAGCTGTTCCAGGTTTATGGGTGAAAAAATGAAAAGGAAGCAACCTGTGTAAATAAAAGGTTCAGACAGAAACACCAGTATACCCCAAGAGGGATGTGGAAGGAAGGCCTAACTCTAACCCTAACGCTAACCTAACCCTAACCGTTAACACTCACCAAAACTCTTACACTATAACCTAAACCTAAACACTAACCCTAACCCTAACGCTAAACCCTGACCCTAACCCTAAACATAAACCTAAATCCTAACACTAACAAAACCCTAACCCTATCCCATACCCTAAACCTAACCCTAAACGTAATCCTGTGTAAAGAAATGGTTCAGAGATCTACACAGGCAGACTCCAAGAGCGATATTGAAGGAAGCCCTAACTCTAACCCTAACAATAACCCTAACCCTAACCCTAACCCTAAACCTAACCCTAAACCCTTACCCTAACCCTAAACCAAAACCCTAACACTAAAACTAACACTAACCCTAACCCTAACCCTAATGCTATCACTATCACTAACACAGCCCTAACCCTAACACTAACCCTAACCATAATACTAAATTCTAACCCTAACCCTAACCCTAACCCTAATCCTAGACATGTGTAAACAAAAGGTTCAGAGATGAACACAGGCAGACCCCAATAGAGAGATTGAAGGAAGGCCAAAATCTTACCCTAACCCTAACCCTAAACCTAACCCTAACATTAACCCTAACACTAACCCTAACCCTAAACCCTAACCCTAATCCTAACCCTAACTAAACCCTGACCCTATGCCTAAACCTAACCCTAAACCTAAATCCTGACCCTAACCCTAACTCTTACCCTAACCTTAACCCAAACCCTAACCCTAACTGTAACTGAAACCCTGTTTAAATAAAAGCTTCAGAAAGAGACAGAGGTAGACCCCAAGTGGGCTATTGAAGGAAGGCCTAACTATAACCCTAGCCCTAACAATAACACTAATCCTAAACATAAC
>VZRU01020014.1:339356-359784 GCA_013398155.1 Pedionomus torquatus | reverse complement strand
TTGTGAAGATAACCGGTGCCATTTGCCGATATTGTAAAAGCCAAACATTGCAGCTGGCAAGGCTTTTTTTTAGCTAGCAATGAAAGTTTATGGTGCTGAAGTGACATTTTGGCAAAGCACTGCAATGTGTGTTTATGTCTGCCAGTCTCTATTCAGCAAAGCACTGCAGTGGGATGCTTAATGGATGTGAGTGGCGAATTGAGGTCCTGGATTGATGTAGTGATTAAGGCTATATAAACTTCAAAATGGTTCAGGACTGAAGTGTGGAGGAAATAACTCTCTGTGGATAAGTAGATTAATCTGTATTATCAGAATATCAACCCAATGTCCTCTCCAAAAAACCAAAACCAAATAAACTGCACCTGTAGTTTGAGAGAGGATGAAAGAAATAACGGTTTTATCAGGTTTACTTAATTACTGGGAGTCCTGTTATTACTATTAGTAGAGAGGAAGTTTATATGAAGACTAGTGATAATCAGCAAATACCAGTAGCATACCACATCATTTTGTGGCAATTTTGACTGCTGATAAAACTTCCTGAAGGATCTATGGGTTAAAATGTAAAAGCTTGTACATAGCCTGTGGATGTGTGGGACTTCTTCAAAGCTGCTAGTACATAACAAAAGAGAAGACCCATCTTTTCTACAGCAAACTGGCTCTGACTTGCTTTCAGCTGTGTTAAATCTGTCCCTTAGAGAAAGTTGAGTGCCCTCTATAAGCCTAATTGGTAATAATTTGGGGGGTTTTAAGTACTTGTGTCAAAGAAAGTGTTTCCAAGGCTTCTCCAGACTGGGATTTGGTACTGGAGAAAGCTACATTGAATGTCTCAGAAATACATCTGAAAATGTAGATTGCAAACCGTTTGAGTTTTTCTTGCCAATGGCTTGTCTAATGCAAAATATTCCCAGTGAGGAAACTGGAGGTGTAAACTGCTGAAGCTGTCCTCTAAAAAAACCCATGCTTTTTGCAAGAGTGAAGCAGGCAGAGAACCTGATTCTGAAATGTATTGGAGATATTGATTGCCCTCCGAGCTTTTGGTATTAGCTTTCAGAGCTCTTCGCTTATTCTTTGTTAGCACATTCCCAGGAGGTTTGCCAGACCTGGGTCAGAAAAGTCAAAATGAAGCTCAAGATGAAGAGGCACAGACAATAAAGAACTTATTTTGCCCTGCTTAGTATGTTACATACAAACAGAAAGAGGAGCAGTCTGTAACTGCGCTTCCTTCAGAACCACATAAAACAGAATTTGTGCATTTGAAGCTGCTTAATCCCTCTGTCCCACCTCCCACTCCATCCTGTACAGAAGGGACATCTAGAGTAGCTGATACCCTGCCAGTATATGTAAACCATGCATATCTCTCTTCTGGGGCTGTGGGACAAAGCAAAGGCTCTAGGATTTTTTTGGCTGACCTTTGATATACCTTTGTAAAGTGAAATATAATCCTTTCTTCGTGTGCTGTTATTTGTAAAGAGGATATATGGATTTTTTTTTTACTTGTCGCTTATTAGTTCCCTGTGATGGGTTTAGGGCCCAAAGGCTGCAGTCTGGTCTAAATGGGTATGCATTGTCCTGGAGTGGTGTGAAAAACTCAAGAGTGTCAAAATGAGTGTCACTCAGGAGGAATCTGTTCTTATCCATAGAGACAGTGTTTTTAACAGGGAGTGTGCGTTTAAGCTGAAGAAGGGAAAATGCCAGTGGTTGAAACAAACCATCACATCTAAAGTAAAATTATTTTTACACCTAGAAATGCAAAATATATTTGGGAAGGAAATTACAAGGGCAACTGAGCTAAGGTAGGGAATGCTTTTGAGATTCAGAGCTTCTCTTAATTTTCTGTGAGCCTTTATATGTATATGTAAAATCTGTTAGCAGTTCGATAGTAGTTCTCAATACTGTATTGAGAACTGACTACCAGATTCTGATATGAAGTATTTATAATTAACTAAGCTATTAATTTCTGATCAGTTAATACTTTAAGGGTGTTGAAATATGGGGTTTAATTCTAAGCATGTATGTAGTCAGTGGAACTGACTGAAATGCCAGTTTGCTAGAATTTATATCCCTAATGTAGTTTATAGACGATAATGTGTGCATGAAACACTTATGCGTTGACTAATGAATGTATTTATGGCAATTAAAAATAATAACCTTGCACTGTGATATCAAACACTTCAGTTCATTACTTAACACCCAGCATATCTTAGCCATGTAAGAATTGCACTCTAGGATGCTTGTTTAACCCCTGTCTGACTTAGCTAATGCTTTGTGTAGTTAATCTGAACAATTGCTTCTTTTTAGATTCCTAGTAGCATCAGTTTTAATGGTTGGGCTGCTTTTAATTTTGTGCATGTGATACTTCATCTTACAAATCCCTCAAGATATAACTGGCAGAGTTCAGATAGACATACTGTATGTAAATTATTTTGTAGAGAAAGATCAGAGATCAAACTGAGAAGGAGGCTGAATTGATTTCCCTCTGTGGAGAAAATTATTCTAGCAGGTTGTTGCGGATTAATGGAATGTATGTTTTCTCAAAAGAGAAAAGCAGCAATAAATTTTATTGAGGTAAAATAATAATTTGACAGAGTTCAATAAATTTGATGGAATTTAACAAAGTTTAACAGTGGATTACCAAGAGTCAGTAAGTTGTATGGCAAGGTTCACCTTTTTAATTACTGCATGGAAGAAACATACAAACAAAGGTTGAGTTAAAATTGAGTTACAATGATTCCCACAGAGACCAGAGATGAAAAAGGTAAGGAAGACCCTCCCGTTGAGTCACAAGCTTCAGACTGGACCCCCTTGCTTGTCTTCATCTCAGACTTGGACAACAGTTGATATCCAAGGGACTTATCTATATAAAGTCTATATAATTAATATTTAGTATCTACATGGATTAGTAATATTTCATTGTTGTTAATTCAGCATGCTATCAGTCACCAAGGATCTGTCGCAATTAAGGGATCTCTCGACCTTGGGCAAGGAAGGATCTGTTAGTCTCAGAGAAGGGATCTCAAACCTTGAGAGGTGTCCTTGCTCAAAGGGAGAGTCACCTGGTGTGCAGTCCAGCTGCAGTTCAGGGAGAGCTCAAATTGGGTTTATTCTGATGGTAATATTTATAGGGCAAGGTAGTTGGCTGCTAATCAATAATATAGACAAGATAGAAGTCTTAATTTTAGCTCTGGTGTCTTGTTCTGTGCTTTGATTATCTTTGGGCTTTGAAACCACCTTTCGAAATATCTTTCTAAGGCATCTTCACTCCATTGTACTTCAGCCAGGAGCTCTCCATCTGGCAGGTTCACCACAAGGTGTGAGGCCTGTGTTGTTCCTTAGCCAAAATGGGAGTCAAGTGTATGGGTCACACAAGTCAAGACAAAAGTCGCTAGAAAGGCAATGTAAATACAAATGTGTTTCATGTGGATCCTCAGATTGAAGAAAGATTTCCCCCTTCCTCTTAGAAATTTGTCTGAAGTGTGTTTGCTGTGTTTGATTGTGCTGGACCAATGCATGCAGCAGCTAAACCCTCTTCCTTGTCTACAGCGTGGAGACAGACTATGTGCTGCCCCATTATAAGCTTGTATTTGTGTAGCAGAAATTTATGAGGCAAGGGCAGGAGGGATTAGTAATGGCTATTGTGATGGAGCGTAGCACAGGGTTGTCAGAACAACAGCTGGAAGATAGAATCTTCTACTGGGACCTTTGTCTATGTCAGTTGTTTCCTTTTGTTAGCTTGGAATTTATAAAACAGCTTCTTGAAATGAGGCTTGTTTTTTTTTTTTTCCAATCATCATTATTTGCAATAAACTTCATGTGCTTAAAATAAGCAATAACTATTCTGGTAAGTTTGAAGGAGGGCTTGTGTTCACATTCAGCTGACCTGCTAAACCAGAGTAGTGAACTTGCTCTTCAGAGTCATCAGTATAATGTTTCCTTCATAGTCTAGTTTTGGGAGGGGTGATGTGCTCATTATTCACAGCAAAGGTAACAGATTTAGCAGTGCTTCTTTCCACCTCCTACACACCATCTATGCATCTATGAGATGGGGTCTTTAAATCTTAGTCCTCTCTGCGGATTTTTTGTTGAGCTTCATTTCAGATGTACGCTTCATAACGCGGGTGATTGGACTGCTGTAAATGCCTGCGGTTGTCCAAATTGAAAAATAGGGGAGGCTGGGAGAAGTAGTGAAACTGGTTTAAACAGCAAAGCTTAGGGCTTGCTTTGGAATCTATTCAGAGTGGTATAAACACCTTGATGACAGTTAAGATGTGGGTAGTGGATTTGTTCTTTTGTCTTTTCCTGGTTTTGTTACTTAGCTCAGTTTTACACCTCTGGATTTTGCACAGTCCATAATGGAAAGAGAGTACATAATCAAAAGGGAAGCAATCAAACAGAAGCCTTTGCTGGTCTCCCAAAGGAGAATCTCACTTGACAATTCATCTTGGTATGCAGGTTATGAGAAGAGAACATGAAGAACTATCTGTCATACTGGAAATAAAATCAATGAACACAGCTGGTCAAGGTGTCATCTCCAAATTAGCATGTTCTACAGATTGTTAAGACTATTATGTTATTTCAAGTTTTGTCTCATCTTGGATTTAAAGTTGGCTTGAGAAAAAGATAACTGTTTTGATCAGGACAGATGGTGCTAAACCCAACATAGATGTGCCCATTGACAAAATGCTGTTGAAAGCTGCTGACACACCTTGTTTCTGCTGATAAATCTCATTAGCCTGGTAGTGCAATTTTTGTGCTGTTACAAAGTCAAGTACATAACTGTTATTTCAGATGGATTACAAGCTTAGTTGGCAGGTAAAGTTTTCTCTTTAACTCTGTCACTACTTCTTTCTGCAGCTTCGAAATTTGTGCTGCCACTATATTAAACATTTTGATCAGTTCCACAATGCTCTTTATCCTTTACAGGGAGAAATAAGAAAGAAAATTACCCTTGTGTCAGGTGTTGTGTGTAAAGTTTGCAGACTGCAATGTTCATCCTGTGTCAGGATTTGTTCCTGTTTTAGCAATGGACTTTTGGGCTTTTCTTTACATTTAGCCTAGCATATTTGTCATTCAGGCAGGAAAATGAACCTGTCATAGCATTTACTAAAAATTCTTAAGAAGGAAGAAAACTTGAAATAATGCGTAGTTCTTGTTTTGACACGAACTGTCCACTGCTTGCAAAAATCACTTCAACATAGCTGCTAAAATCATGACATTTCAAGCTACTGTATGTAGTATATTAATGAAGAACTTCTGTGTTACAGTAACTCATCTGTTATGTCTCTTATTGTAAGACTGTCATGTAATTTCAGATTGTGATATCGGACTTGCATTGCATTGTTTTGGGTTTTTAAAATCTGTTCGGGGGAGGAGGGAAGGAAGGAATCTGTCTGGCTTACCCCCAAACATTGTGGCCTGTCTTTCACAACACCTGCCTCTGTTGATGACTGGCTCTCTTTGTTAAAACACACTTCACTTTGACAAAATGTCATTCTGCACATGCCGCTGGTTGAGACCAATTTGAGAGACGGGGCAAAGAACTGCAGAAATCTTGTCTATCGTTGCATCAGAGGAGTTTTCTTCCTCACGATGAGGCATTGCATGAAGTTTCCTCACTTGTTTTGGAGCAAGCAACGAACAGAAGTTCAGAAAATCTGCTAGTAGGATCCAAGCTAGACAAGCTTGGGAGTGAAGGAGCTTGACCAACAAGGCTGATTGATGGACTGTGGATCTCAAGAAGCACAGCCTGCTACAGTCCCAAAATCCACGGGCAGGAGACCAGTCCAACACTTACATACTATGTGAAGTAGCATTGGGAAGACTTGAGTTACACATTTGTAATTGGAGGGCTGTGTGAGAAAGAATGGTTCACTAAAAAAGAAATAATGCTCATGCTTGACTGCAGGCTTCTCATTATCGTCTTTGTCCAGGAATACTAGACAGGCTTAATTGCTTTAATGGATTAATGTTAAAACTAGGTGTGCATCAAAGGTAAGACTTTTCTGTTCTTTAGCCACTCGGTAGTGCTTTGATGAGCAGGTAAACTGAACTGAGGTCAGTGTGGCTGCTCAAGAAGTAAGGAAGAGTTTCAGCATTTGACAGGTGATTGAAGAAAAAACAAATGGAACTGAATGGGCATATTGATAATATAAAATACACAGATATGTATGTAACTGCTAAAGTGGAACTAGAGTACTTAGCAATGATAGTATGTTGTTTTGTAGTTGTTCTGGTTAATAGCTTCCTTTCTCAGTCATGTCTCTAGTCAGACTGGCTACAAGGAGAGCATAGTTTCATTAAGCAAAATCAGTCCTTGGGATATAAAATTTTACCTATTTTTTATTTTTTATTTTTTTTACTCTATTTCAGAACAGTTGTGACTCATTTCTGCTTAGCTTTTACTGTTGTTGCAATGTTCAAATTTTTGTTAATAATCTCAACCACTGTCTGGTAAAGTTGTATATGAGAGAGAAATTATAGTAATTTGCTCTGACAAACAAAAAAACCTGAGAGTCTTGCCACCAGGTATTATTGAGTAATAATTAGAAGAAGTCTCTGGAGAGTGGAAATAGTGTGTAATTTTACTTGCTTTAAAATGTGACATGACAATATTTTGTTCTTTGTATTGTTCTTGCATAGCATCTTGAGTGTTGTCTTCTCTACTGTGAGAGTCAGCATTAGTCGTCAGGGCAGGTGCTCCATTCCAGAGACATCAAACAATAGGTGCATAATGTCCATATAGTATAGAGCAGCAAATAACATCATATTGTTAGCATGGAAGAATGGTGTTAGGGTCTGTTAAATTAATCCATTGATCTCATTTGATCTGTATCTTTGGCTATTTGAAGAAGGGCTGTTTTGAGCCTGCTGACTGTCAATTTTGTCTTGTACTATTGTTTTCAACCTGGTATGTCTTAAGATTGGCAAGTTTTTAAATACACTAGAATTTATTAGGGACAGGAGGGTTAGGCTGGTACAGTGGCAGATGCGCAAAGGTGGCAATTAAGTTCTCTTACTTCCTTTGACAGTACGTTTTTTATTTCACTGTTTTCTCAGCCACCTCAGCATGGACTCACCTTTGGATGGTGAGCACAGCAAGGAAGGATGGGGCGAGACAGGAAGGGATGATGTTCTCAGTCAAACCCACTAGACAGACAAACTGGTGTTCTGTTTACTTGGTGTTTGCTTTCTATTCTGCTTTCTATTCAAGATTGTTCTAGTCATTAAGTACTTAATTATGCCATATAAACAGTTTTGGTTTTTTTGAGACTGTGGAGACTGAACATCTGAGAATCTTAGATAATTTGGTGTGTGGCCAGATTTCTTACTGAATATTCTATTCCACTTCTTGATCATCACTACTAATATAATTGTGATATTAGTAAAAAGATTAAGAAGTACAGAAGCCATGGAGCAGGATGTTCTTGTCAAAGGGAAATTTTTCAGTTCTTCAGCTGTGAATACACAAAATAATGTTCAGGCAAGTGTTGCACAGAAGTGCTTCACAATAAATAAAAAAAAAATAAATTTAAAAAAAAATCACAGAAGAAGTTTGTTGTGCTATTGGACAGATCATCCAGACTGTCATGTCTTTGTTTTCCTGAACTACTATTGTATCAAGATGCGTGTAGTATGTGCTGTGGTCAGTGATGCTTTTTAACTTAGTTTCCCATATTTCCTACCAGCATATTTCCTACTGTGTATGCAGAGCTTTTAACTCTGCAGTAAGTAATAATACTTTATAACCATCCTGGGGTTTTTTTGTTTGCTTGTTTTGGTTGTTTTTTTTTTTCCTGCTTTCCCCTTCTCCTTCCTCCTTTCCCAGCCCAAGCAGTTTACGTCTTCACTGCCATATTATTTGGAATACAATAACCTATGAAAGTCTTCTTCAGACTGCCAGAAAAGCAGACAATTATTGCAAGGTGGTGGGAGTATTTGATCTGACACCTGACAGAGCTATCCCAAGGCTGGTGGCCTTTGGGTGCTCGAGAAGTTATTTATATGAGTTCAGAATGGAAGCAGACAATTATTGCAAGGTGGTGGGAGTTTTTGATCTGACACCTGACAGAGCAATCGCAAGGCTGGTGGCCTTTGGGTGCTTGAGAAGTTATTTTTATGAGTTCAGAATGGTAGAACACTTTTTATCCTTCATGTCCATCACTGGAAGGAAAGGGGTTTAGGTGAAAATAGAACATAAGGAAGTTTTTTGGCTTCTGTGGAATTTGGATTCTTTGAAAATTCTTCACTCTTATTCCTGGTAGAGATCAAGGATGCAGACAAGTTTATAACAGGAAGACATTTTAGAAGAATATACCGGCAGCTATTTAAATATCAGTGAGCTGTGTGTGAAATTTTGCACCAGAGTAATTACACTTTTAATTTCAGAGGAAGAATTTTGCCTTGTTAATCTTTATCATACATTCTAGTGCATGCTAATTCTTTCATCCTTGTGATTTAAGTGTTATTTTAGTACTTGGTCTGTATTTGAGGTATTTCTTTCCTACCAGAACACATATGCAGTAGCACGAGACATATGATAGCAGTTCCATTCTATGCATGTTTTTCTTGACAATGTCTTTCTTCTGTGTCACATTATTTAGACAGGATTGGCTCAAGTGCCACATATAAATGTCTATTTCTGTTTGAGAAAAAAGATGGGAAACTGAATGAGGTGTTCATTGCCAGTTACTATTTAAAGATACAGTTATATTCAGACACCTGTACTGGCAATGCTGAGATCCTATGTGACATGTTTTGCTCAGTCCAGACGTGATGGATATAGAAGCTGCAGAAACAACTGGATTTGCATGTTCCTACTCAATTTTAGAAGATATTGAGCACCATGAATCTTAGTCAGTCTCTCGGCATTGACTGCATTAGCTTCGAGATCGATCATTATGGAGAGTGAATCACTTTACCTCCTGCATGGCTGTGGAGAAGGATCCCTGGAAGTGTTTAAGGCCAGGCTGGATGGGGCTTTGAGCAGCCTGGTCCAGTGGGAAGTGTCCTTGCCCATGGCAAGGCGGTTGGAACTGGATGATCTTTAAGATCCCTTCCAACTCTAACCATTCTGTGAGTATGTCTTGTGCCGTAATGTATTAAGGGGTGATGCATGCAGGGCAGTGTGCCTGTAGCTAATGTGTTGATACTTCTTTTTCTGTACTAATCCTGGACCAGACCCACCAAAACCACATTCCCCAGTCAACAAGGGATTATCTTCTAAGTACTCACAGTGCTTCCCTCAAACCTAGTATGAACTGAAATAAAAGCTTGTAAGTAGAACACAACATGTTTTTTAGTAATATTTGGGTAAAGAGCCCTGTACTATTGTCTGAGGTCATGCTGTATCCTGAAGTGTGTAGCTTGGATAGATTGAGGAGGGTTGGTTGGGTTTTTTTTTATTTTATCTAAGAAAAAAAAAAGCAACACAAAGAGACGTCACTAGAATAGCATTCTCAAACATTTAAACTGACAAAAATTATTATCCTTACATTCTGAAGAGCATGCAGATTATTTCAAAAAACTTAAAAGCCAAATGTCACTTTTTATCTTCAGAACAGATGCTTCTAGTCTGTTGGAAATGTGAGGCAGGAAGCTTGGATTTCTCTTGCTGTTTGGGAGGCAGAAGAATATAAGCTACATTAATTAGGCCAGTTAATAATGTTAGATGTCAGAGGTGAGAACCTGAACTGCCCAATTGTCTGCCAAACCTGTACATGTATGTAAGCATAGATTCACTGCCTCAGTATTGATTTTGTCATCTACAGAAGTATTTAGCTGGCTCAGTGGAACATTCTCTGGGGCTTTACCAGAAACTATTTACACTAGTTAAAATTCGCCAGCACTCCTAAAGCATTTCAGAAAGCGTGCTGTCAACAGTTTCTGAAGAGTGAAAGAAATCTTGATGCCATCTGTCTAGTCAGGCACAGCCCAACCCTGATGAATCGCTTGTCCTCTTAAAACTTAAACTAATTAAAATTTTATTTGGGTGATGACTGTTTGTCTTCAGCTTTATAAAGATTAGGTTTCTTACAGTAACAGGAAAACAAAACTTGGTAGCAGTCTCTTACAACATTTCTAGTTAAAAGCTTCTAATACAAAGGCAAGGAGCAGTGTGAAATTCAAACATGATATTGAGTTTTTCAGACTTAGAGCTGCATCTTTGGTATTGCTGCTTCAGACTGTTCAGTGTTGAGCCTGACTTGCAATGTAGATTGAAGTTGTTCGTTGTACTTTTTAAAACTATAACCATCACTGATATGTTTGAAGCTTTTTATGGTGTTGATATTGTTGTAGATTTTGGAAGAGGAAAAAAAAAAATTAGTTTTGGCTTTCTATACTGCTGAGTTAAATGGAAATGTTTCCTAAGTTCTGCTTGAGTCAAACTAAACTCAAATGGCTGGAACCTTAGTTAACGTGTTGCCATAGGCTTATTTGTTTCTCAGGTCTTAAATTTCTAAAAATGAATGTATAAAAATATCAGATGTAGTTGGTCTGTCTGGAAATTACTCTTTATAGCTGCTGTTGGTAATTTTTTTGTTTGGTTGTTTTTTTTGGTTTTTTGGTTTTTTCTTCCTGGGATAAACCAGATCAGGGTGCAAGTATATTCATATACTCCTATAATAGGAGGCTGGGAAATCCATTTGTCTGGAATGATGTTTTATAACATGAGACATGTTTCATACTCAGCAGACAACACCATCCTGTCACTACAAAAGAGCAAATGATTTAACTCCTGATTATAAACACCTAAATAATTCCTGGGAATGACAGTAGTGAGCATTCACTATGGAGAACAGAAATAATTTTCCTCCTCAGAGGGAAAAGGGGAGAATTTTGAAACAAACAAAAAAAGGGATGGGTGTCCTGCAACTTCTGTATCCCCAGCAAGGATATTTTTCTTACTTGATGGTGGTGCTATTTGTGATTTCCATTGCCATTAGCTTGAGTAGACATTGATCTTACAGTAAAAAGGTTAGAAAAGTGCTTAAGAACATTTATCCACAGGATTATTTGCTCTCATAATGCTGTTAACCTTCATATCTCTTTTCATATCCACAGAGGACAGAAATGGTCTTTGGCTCATTCTGAATTCTTGTACTTTCCCTTTCATGTGTGTAGGGTATTTTGAACACACTGGGTGTGTAAGGTATATTGAACACACTGCTTTGTATAAGGGAGGCATCCCTGCCTATCTTTTTTTTTCCTTCTTGGTGCCAACTGACTAAGAGAAAACTTTTCCATCTTTAAGGAGTCACATTGATGTCCTTGGGGAATGAATAGTTGCTACAATTCTTCATCTTCCTCCACCTTGGAAATGAACATTAGATGTTATAGTCCCTTTGCTTATAAATACATCAGACACAAGAACCTAGGAAGAGCTAGAAGCATTGGTGTGGCATGGGAGTCTCATCTCAAAGATGCAGGACATGCATTATGTTGGCTTAGTCCAAAATATGCTCCTTTTACCAGCAGGGGCTTGTACTTGAAAGACTTCTGACCTCAGAGGTGCCAGTAGGCTGCATGAAAGGTGCTGTGTTTATCTGTGATACTGTTCAACTGCTCCAGCAGTGATTTGAATGCATGTAACCCTCTGCAGCCACAATGTCCTACCATAAGGAGTTTCACAGCTTATCTGCAGTCTGTGTGAAAACACTTTTGTCTGTTTTGATTGTGGCACCGGTGATTTTATTGAATATCCTCTAGATTTCATCTGTGAAGACAGCTGACCTATCATTCTCTATCACCTTTGTGCTGTTTAGCAGGTAAAGGTCAAGTTGATGATCAAAGAATATATTATCTGAGCTCTTTCAGTTGCTCTTCATCATGATATTTTTTGGTGTTAACTGAGTTCCTGTTTTTATTTGCACTTTCTGAAAAATATTCATGTTGCAAAAATGTAGGATTTCCCTTTCTCTCCTATTATGTTATGTAACAGTCAGTAGAGCTGTGTTCTTGTAATAGACTGAATGGTCATAAGAAACTGGTGTGGGGGATGAGGATAATCCATCCATTTTCATCCTAGTAGAGATCTTTTTCCTACAGTACATTTTCTCATGCTTATTTCTAAACTCTGTTGTGCAGAAATTTCAGCTGTTATATCCACAAATGATGTGTGAACAGATTTCAGTTTCCATGAATTTGCCTATTATTCAAAATTATTTTGCTGTTCCAGCCTATTGATTTCTCTGTCTTTGTTATTTGCAATTCGTTATTTGTAGTCTGCATTTGGTGACTGATTGTGTGTAATGTTCCTACTCTTGGATAGAAAATCTTCCAAGCTCATAAAGTCCTTCTGAAAGGACTGTGCAAATACTCTGGCAAATACATTACCGCATGCGTATTTGCAGTGGCTTTTCATATGTATGATAATAGAATGTAAATAAAAGAAATGGTGAATGTAATTGAAATGGTTATAAGAATTGTGTTTGTATGAGTGTTCTAGAATATTTTGTGATGGATTAGTGTTACTGCATCTCCTGGATACTTTTTTAAATGGATGTCATAAAGGCACTGCTTTCAAATTTCTCTCCTAGACACCACTGAGATAGGAATTCATTTCTGCGTGATAAACCTTAAGTTATTTTATACTTTATTAAAAATAAATATATTTCCATAAGTAAAAGTATCACTTAGTCCAAGACAAAATGCATGCAACTGCTACTGTCCCAAGAATGCTCTGACACAATAATTTGGACATCTGCTTAATTTAAAGAAAAAAAAAAAAAAAAAAAAACTAAGCAGTGTTCTTCTATGGAGAGCATCATTGCAGCTGATGTTGGAAATTTTGGTGGGAAAGGGAATCTGCCATTGTGAGTATGTATGGTCATTAGCTAGGCAGTTCTGTAGTGTGGCTTAATGAGATAGTTGATTGTGCTGACTTTTAAACCATTGTCATTAGTTTTCAGAGGTAACACCCAGAAGTGACAGGCAGAGGTGGCACCTCTCTGCTTTCATTTGGGTCTTTTCTGTGGTTTTGAGCACACTTGTATGTAACGGTTCCACTTGAATTGCATTTGCAGGTTTTCCTGTTTTCCTGATAGAAATAGTTGTGGGATTTTTAAATGGGACTTTAGGCTTGTGAACAAGTTCAGATGTATCTTCTGAAATAAATTCTGCAGGTTTTGTGCATGAGATTCCGTTTTGAGATTTTTCAGGTTTTGTTCTATTGCCAGCATTCAGAAATCCTTCCACTTCATTACCACTTTTAAACATGTGACTAGTACACTGTCTTTTCTGTCAAGATATTTAGGGAAGAAGTTTTAAAAAAACCCAACCATTTAGTAACTGATGAGACACTTTCCTTCAAACTGAAACACTGTCATTTATTGATATTCTTTCTTTTCAGCCTCTCAATTTGAATTCATAAGGCCTCATTTTTATCCAAATCAACTTGAATTATTTTTTAATTAAGATTTCAAGGTGCAGCACCACCTTCATTAAAATCTAAGTGTATACGTTCCACTGTGTCTGCTTAATCCCCTAATTTTGCAATTCCATGCAAAAGAAGCTATCTCATCAGACGAGATTTGCTGTTGTGTTTCATTGCTGGTGGTTCCTTATCTCTCCATCATTTTCAGCTGTGCATAATGTTGGCCTACTTCT
Source organism: Pedionomus torquatus (assembly GCA_013398155.1). NCBI lineage: Eukaryota > Metazoa > Chordata > Aves > Charadriiformes > Pedionomidae > Pedionomus > Pedionomus torquatus. The sequence continues at coordinate 346,182 of VZRU01020014.1, read as the reverse complement.
TTTAGCAGTGCAGTCAGTGGGAGATATATTGATCTCTTCTGGGATAGCAGCTTTAGGACCTGTGTGGTGTGTTTCACAATTTCCCCCTAGATGTCTAACGTTTTGTTCATGCAGTACTGGAGTACCAATGTGGCTGTCAGTTGTCAGTTGATTTTCATTATGCTTATTTGAGACCACCTGAAGGCCCTCTTAAGTATTCAATAGAAAAATTGGTAGGAGGGTAACTAGACTTTAAAAAAAACCAAACAAACATGGCATTCCACTTCTAGGTGCTTTTTTATCTTTTGGTTTGGGTTTTCTATAGTTTGTTCATGTAGGCTTGTCCTTGTTATTTTACTTCTTCATCTGAAGCAACTCAAGGGAAGGTTGCCTTCAAAGGGACCAACTTAGCCTATCCTTAAGGCTATGAACAAGGAGAAAAGGTGTTTGCCTGAGAAAGTAAAATAACACACCCATTTTAGCTTTTTAATGATGCAATTTTTTCCTATCAACCTCTACTCTCTGTGTCGTGGGAGCCCTTCCTTAGCAGCGCAGAAAGCAATTCTGTAAAGCTTTGTTTGCAGATAACTCTACAATTTTTACTATTTCCAGGTAAAAGGAATGTAAATTACTGGTTGTCCTGATGTGTGCGTTTTAAGGAGCAACAACTAATTACTTTGTTTCCTTCTCAGCAGCAATAAAATAAGTGATGTCATTATGGCATTAAAAATTAGGACACTTTCCAAGGCAATTGTTGAGTCATCCATAATCAGGATTCTAACTTCAGGATGTCCAATTTGAGATTAATTAGCAATGTCCTAAAATAGGTATTTCTAAATTGCCTCCAACTGGGCTCTTCAGTGTTACTAATTCTGAACCACTGTTAAATGAACACAGACTTGGCCAAAAAGCCAAACAACAAAAGTTCCTCAAGCTGATGATTTAAACCCCGCACTCCACCCAAAAGCATGCCATAAATAAGGGACATACTCCTACCATGACTAAATTAGTTGAGGAGAAAAAAGGCTCATGATAAAACTCGTAAATGTCATCTTTGTTAGCATGGCGCATGTAGGAGCCTTTTCTAAAAAGGGGGATTCAGTACGATGTGAATAGATGAGTACAGTATGTTAAGACTTGTGAATAACACAGTAAATCTCCAAGTCTTGCATTATGCAGTAAGTTGTCAGGAACACTATTTCCCGCTGTTTAATTTGTAAGATGTACTGTTCTGCCAACTACAATGCAGCCCTGAAATTGGTGCTTCTTTTGGGAAAAGGAAACCAAATAGGGTCATTGGTTTTGTTTGTTTGAGCCTCTGAGAAAGATACAAGTCTGTTCTGTTCAGAACAAGTATGGTACAGAGCTGGTGGAGCATCTGGGGACTCCGAGTGCGTAACACCACAAGTACAAATTAGGGCAGGTCAAACACAAGTTTTGTTAACTATGCACATGGTAAGAGAACATTGGGACGGTGTGTCCCCCTCTGGGCCCCATCCTCTGCCAAGTGGTTGGTGAGACCCAATGTATAGACTCTTTCAGAAAAAAAGGTGAAGAAAAACAGTCATTCCCTTATTCACAAAGCCAGGTATCCATCCCTGGGAGTGATGGACTCGAGTAGCTTGCCAACTGTCCCAAGTTCAGAGAAGGAATGAAATGTTAAGACACTGTGGGGAGATGGCTCTTCATGTAGCCCATAGGAGTTGCACACGCAGTGTTACCTTAGTTCAGGAGTGGAGAGTTGGAAACAATCACTGACTGCTAGATTGTAGTTGAAATGAATTGGGTTTTAATTAGGATTAACTTCTTTCTTAGCCAGACCTCTCAAATAATAATAATTTTACCGGCATGGAGTGACTGAGAGAAACCAGAGATAATTAAAAAGTATAAGATTTTTCTAAAGGCTGTAGCTACAGTCACAAAAGCAAACGACATGACCTCTGTTTGGGAAGTTCAGGCGATGTGTGGTTCACTATGATAGCTTAATAATTTCTCTGTACCTTTGCTGAGGGTTCAACACCTTTTATGTTTCAATTAACTTGCTTCCCATTAAAATATGTTTTGATGCATAATTCTGCAAGGAAGTGGTTTTATTATGGTTCTCGGTGATTTCTTTGAACAACATGAGAAATGTTGAACAGCTACAGATTCTGACTGAAAAAAGAATCAAAAGACAAACTGAGAGTTAGAATGGAGATAACAGGGAAATGAAAATTGGTTACAGTGCATGTCAGGTGGATGTTCAGAGTGAGTTATGACTTCTGCTGGAAACAGGTGGAGAAGTCACTGCACTACTAAACTCTGGGACTGCATCTTCCACCAACCTAATCCTTGTGTGAACACCTGCACTTGCCATTAACTGCCAGGTGAAGCCTTGCCCAAGAGCTTTGCTTTGGTGGCAAGCCTATCAAATCTCCTAAAGAGGAGGTCACAGATGGAAGGTGATCATGCTTAGCTACACCTTGAGGACTCAGCTTCAGATTTTCCTGCAGGAAAAGGAAATAAATCCACTTAGTCATTTGAGCAGAAGATAATTCAGTACTAATACATACTCTCCCTATTATTATTTTTTTAAGGACAATGAACAGAGGTGCCAGGGATTACAGACAGAATGACAGTGTATTTGCTGCAATGAGAGACTGGAGATAAGTAATTGGCAGTCTATGTTTCTGTGTTTGAAAGATCAACATGGAGGTTGAATGAATATCAGTTTGTAACCTATGCTAAATAATGAAGGTATGCAGCCAAAAGAGCTACGTGTGACTTGCTGCTAAGGTACTGATAGGAGCAACATACACTGGGGAAGCAATCTGCGCTATTCTGAAGTACAGCATATGAAAATAAATTTAAAAAAATAGTTCAACAGGCAAGAAGTTAAAAGCAATGACAGCATATCAAGTGAACCAGCAAGTTACCCAACACACAGAATGTTGCTGAAAATAGTTTAAGGTTTCCTTTTTCCCAGCAACAGTTGATCATTTGGAAAAAAAAAAAGGCATTATTTGACTGATACACAAACTTTCAAATAGGTCACACAGAAAACCTGTTTAAATGAGAAAAATCTTTTTTATCTATGCAAAATTTGTGTCCCTTCCTTTTCCCTGCTGAGGACTGGGAGTGTGCTGTGTGTGTAAAGTGCATACAAGCAGGTTTTCCTTATAGAAGACAGAGGACTTCAAAGGACAAGTTATTCATAGGATGAAACTGGGGAAGATGGAACACATGAAGGTTTTATCAGGGCACTTTGACATGTCTAGTTAAATGGAAGCTCATAAATATGGGGATGTAATCATTAACAAGTAGATGTTTTGTCCTTGGAAGGAAGCAGTCAGAGAACCCAACAATAATGCTTGATAATCTGCCTGATCGCAGACAAACAAGTAGTCAAAAGAGGCTCCACAAAAGTTTGGGAAGTGACATTTGCAGTTGGTGACCCTGCAGTGAAGTCTGTACATTCCCAGCATTTCAAGAGAAAATCAGAAGTGGATATATTATACCATTAAAAAAATAATAATAATATTTCCATGAATTGTTCTACTGGTAATTGGGACAGTGATGATCAGTTAAGGATTAGTGTAGGGAGCAGGGAAGAAGTTGAATGGATCAAGTAAAGCTTTTTCCAGGTTCTTCCAGTACCAGTTGAAAAGGAAATGGCTGATACTGAACACTAGCTGTATCTGTAGGGAAAAGGATCACTGAAACAACTTCCACAAAAGTAAGATAACCTAAGGGCACATTGCTAAGCAAAATTAATTTTGAACTCTTAAGTTTAAAATGCCTGGGATGCATTTTGAGCTGCTTTGAAATTTGGATCAATGGACAGAGGCTGCTGCAGAAATAGGATGAATGATTCTGCTCTATCACAAACTTCCTGTGGCTATGCATTGTATCACTGGAGACCTTATAAGCTTCATTTCCCTGTTGATCTTCTAGTAAGTTTCTGCCTTGCCTTTGAAAAAGTAAGAACTTGGCATCCTGTTGTAAACACAGTGTGCAAAGCTTTCAAAACAGGCAAATTCATAGATGTGGTTGACAGTGGTGTAGACACGGTGTTGGATCTCACTTTTGCTCCATGGCAAACTGCAAGTACCACTCTTCCCAAAAATCATCCCTGAGCAAGACAGGTCAACACAGCATATTTTGTGCTGTGTGATCTATAAGGCTTTATAGAGGGGTTAGGACAGACTGGATCAATGGGCTGAGACCAACGGAATGAGGTTCAACAAGGCCAAGTGCCGGGTCATGCACTTGAGTCACAACAGCCCTATGCAGTGCTACGAGCTTGGGGAAGAGTGGCTGGAAAGCTGCCTGACAGAAAAGAACCTGGGGGTGTTGGCTTATAGCCAGCTGAATATGAGTGCCCAGGTGGCCAAGGCAGTCAACAGCATCCTGGCCTGTATCAAGAACTGCGTGGCCAACACCACTAGGGAAGCGATTGTCACCCTGTACTTGGCACTGGTGAGTCTGCATCTGGAATATTGTATTCAATTTTGGGGCTCTCACTCCAAGAAAGACTCCAAGAGGTACTGGTGTGTGTCCCGAGAGGGGCTACAAAGCTGGTGAGGGGTCTGGAGAACAAGCCTTATGAAGAGTGGCTGAGGGAACTGGGGTTGTTTAGCCTGGGGAAAAGGAAGGGGAAATGTTATTGCTCTCTACAACTACCTGAATGGAGGGTGTAGCACAGTAAGGGTTAGTCTTTTCTCACAAGTAACAGGTGATAGGATGAGAGGAAAATGGCTTCAAGTTGCACCAGGGGAGGTTTAGAGGGAATATTAAAAATAGTTTATTCATTGAAAGTGTTGTCGGGCATTGGAACAAGCTGTTTGTGAAAGTGGTTGAGTCACCACCCATGGAGGTATTTAAAAGGCATGTAGATGTGGTGCTTATGGACACGGTTTAGCAAGGACTAAAGCTTCAATTTTTTTTTCCTACTGTTATGACATGTTATATGTACATGGAAGTGAAAGTAAGTGGCTTTGAACATAAGATGCTGTCTGAATCTTTCTTACTAGCTTTTGGGGTTTTTTTTTCTGTTCCTTGTTGGTTTGGAGTAGTTGAGAGATCTATTTCCTCGCTTAGTTCACGCATTTCCCATCAAAAACTCTAGAGGAAAAGAGAAATCATAAGCAAGGACTAAAGCTTTCACTAAAGCTACCATGAGACATTTCCTTGCATTACACCATGGAAGTTGGATTAGAAATTATAACTTTCGCCAGTTCATTTCTCTTTCTTATTTATTTTACTCAGTAAGAACTTAAGAGAGTGTTTCCCTTGCTATCTGCACATTGTTCATGTGTGTTCTGCTCTTTGTTTTTATAACAATTTCTTAGATCCCAAATAACATAAATGGATTTTCCCCCCCATATTTAAATAAACAATTTATTGTTTTAAAGAAGGAAAAGAAAAATAAGTTCACACTACTAATTTGAACAACACTGTAGAAGTGTGAAAGCCAGGATAAATTTCTTGTAAAACAGTATTTTTTCAAGTTGGTAGGTTAGGAGTAAAGAAAAATACTTTTCCCATTCTTTCAGATGTTTTTGGGAAATGGCTATGTAGGATCCTTAATTATTCCCACTTTGTAAGCAAGAACAGCAGGACACCTGGCTTGACTTTGGCCTCAGGAAAAGTTACTACAGACAGGAGCATAGTTTTTTGCCTGTGGCAGTGACTCACTGTCTTTGTCTTTTTTCTCTTCTGTAGCTATTTGCTAGTGGTTTGTGGGCTCTGCTTACATGGTTACTTTTAAATACTTCCCCTGCTCCTCCTCACTGTCCACCCACCTCTCCTCTCCTTCCTAGAACCAAGGACGATAGTTCACCACATGGGTAATTAAAGGCTTGGGGATCTGGAGAAAGATGCTGTCACTGTCTCCAGTTGCTGTAGGAATGTTTCCTGAAATGATTGATGCTTTCCAATATCACTGTTGTTTCCAAACTACATTCATGGGCCCTTTTTTGTCCATATAAGTTACAGTAATGGTAGAGGGGTCCATATGATGCAGATAAGATGCAATAAGGCTGACAGCCTCATATTTTGGTTTTTATTATCATTTCTAAAAAACATCCAAGAGTATAAGCCTGATAGACAAATGACAGTTCTAGTCCTGAAAGCTTTGCACCCAGAAAGCCTGATCCAAAACTGACTGGGCTTTTGGACATAATGACTTTGGATCTGGGTGTAATGTTTTAATGCCAATTAAATTAATTAGCCTCACATAGTTTTGATCAGGTAAAACATGAACTTGAAAATATGCCAATATACTAGAGGCTTATTTTTGTCTGAGGAAGCTATAGCAGTGTGGGAGCTCACTAATTAGTTCAAAAATGCCTTTTGAACATGTGTTAGTGACCATTCTTAGTAGCAACTGTTGAGTGGTGCCCAGGTGGTCATTTGATCTGGTTTGTAGTAACTTAAAAAGATGGACTCCTACATGTGTAAATTCTATGTCTATTCAACCCCTAATGTGTGTAGTGGCAGTAGTAGCCAGAAATTGGTAGAGTAGTAGCCGGTTGGTGACCAGTCATTAGTGGTGTCCCACAGGACTTGGTGCTGGGGCTGGTTCTCTTCAACATTTTTATTAATGATCTGGACGAAGGGATCGAATGCACCCTCAGCAAATTTGCAGACGACACCAAGTTGGGTGGGAGTGTTGATCTGCTGGAGGGTAGAGAGGCTTTGCAGAGGGATCTGGACAGACTGGATCAATGGGCTGAGACCAATGGAATGAGGTTCAATAAGGACAAGTGCTGGGTCCTGCTCTTGGGTCGCAACAACCCCAGGTAGCGCTACAGGCTTGGGGAAGAGTGGCTGGAGAGCGGGCCGGGAGAAAAGGACTTTGGGGGGG
>VZRU01020014.1:279412-339316 GCA_013398155.1 Pedionomus torquatus | reverse complement strand
GGGTTTTGTTTGTTTGTTTGTTTTTGTGGGGTTTTTGTTTTGTTTTGGTTTGGTTTGGTTTGGTTTTGGTTTTGGTTTTTTGTTATTTTTTTTTCCATTGGTTGGACTAGATGATCTTAAAAGGTCCCTTCCAACCTAGTTGATTCTGTGATCAACCAAGCAGATCATCTCATGGTCTCTCTTCTTCCTTCTCTTTCTTAAAATTAATGGCTAAAAAGTAAACATAATTTAGATGATTGATTTAGATGATCTTCACTAACAGATATATGGATAAAAATCTGGCCAGATTTGCAGAAAAGACTAATTAAATAGGATAAGCTTCAAAAAATAGGTTTCTAAAAGCTGTCTTGTTTTGGTTATTGAAGTGCCATTTGTTAATTCATCCAAAAGAATTAATTACAGGACAGTTATAAATTATTATCTTCTCTAGCAAAGTTACTCACAGTGGATAAACTATAACATCATTGTCCTAAATGTTTCCTAAACATCACGTTTAGGAAATTTTGTTTTACTGTACACTTACATTATATTGTGAAATGTAATATACCTAGTAATATCTCAAAGTAAAAGTATGTTGAATAAAAGATTTTCCATTTCCAGTGTATTTTACACATTTTGTCTATGTTTTCTTATCTAGTGTAATATAATTAGGAACTTCTGGGTTTGGTACTTGACATTTGAAATGAATGTTTTAATAATCATTTTAGTAGTTCTGTTCTATCAATTCCTTCATTTCCTGCTGTGAAAAAACTTGGGTTGGTCCATGTGGCACCCAGGAAACCTCTGTGCAGAAAACTGGGTAATAAAAATGACAACAATAAAAAAAGTTGATACTCAGAAAATAAGCTATGGCTTGCAGTTGTGCAGCAGGAAAATACAAAATTCATTAAGTAGTTAGTGAGCTCAGTAGTTTTAAGTGTGGAGGAGGAATGGCTTTGTTTTTTAGAGGTTGGAGTCTTGGCAGCAAAGGAGAAAGGGAGGTGACTTCGTAAGAAACATTCAAACATTCTGAAATCCTGATTTTCTCCTGGCTCAGTTGGGGGTAGGGGGGGGAACTTGCAACAGTTGTAAGGAGATGGCCAGCTGCACTGGTTCATATTGGAAAATGCAGAAAGCGAAAGACATGCAACTCTCGAAAATTGCCTCCTATGGATCCCAGTGTTTGTTGAATCTTTCTCATGGAAACCCCAGTGTTTGGGCTGAGTGAGGGTCATAGGGATCAGGGTTACATCATGTTCCTTCAAGCCTGCTTGCACCAGCTATCTCAACTTGTGTGTATTTCTTCCTTAGCACACATGGCATTAAAATAGCTTCAAACCTGAGGGCAAGAATTGTTTTCTGGCTGTGATAGATGCTGATGGTGATACAGGCCTGACATGAGTCAGGTATTAGTCATGGAGCATTCTGCACTTCCAAAGATGCAGGTTGTAACTTAGGGTGCACAGAACGAAGTGGCTTCATTTAGCTCAGCCCCTACTTCCCATTTCAAACAGATGAGCAGGATGATGGGGTTAAAGACTTTGCATCTTATTAAAGGCCAAGGCTGGGGCCAAGGTTTTAGTTGGCACCCACGCCAGGGATGCAATGAGGAGAGAGCAGGGGGTACTCTGTGTGTTTCACAAGTGCGGGCTACACCTAAAGTGACACAAATCAGTCCCAGCTCAGTTGTGCTGAGCCTGATGAAGAGCACCTGTGAGCAGCACTGCTTGGGCTGTCCTTCTCCACCTGCCAGCTGAGGGTGTGCTGGTACCTCTCCAGCATTTGTCATGAGCTGCGCCCTGCTGTCAGCAGGCAGTGGCCGTGACATACTTTCTGCTTAAGAATAGCAAAATCCTTCTTCACTTTACATAAAAATAAAAGCCGCATGAAGCAGCTGAGTAGTTTATAATCCTGATAGTGTAAAGTTGGCAAGAGAGGCAGAGCTTTCACTCCTTGCTTCTAGATGCTAACACTGGCTGTGCTTAGATGAGGTGGGAATGAGAGTTGTGATGGATGTGTGGTTCAGTGTTTGAATGTTGCCTGACTCTTAAAAGCAGAAGGTTCAATTGATTTCCCTGTCAAGAGCTATGCCAATGTAAAAATAGGGCTTGCAATAGGATTTTTTCAAATATTCCAAAATCGTGGTTAAAACTGGATTTTTGAGAGACTCAGTACACTAGCCTGGATCTTAAGTCTAATTATCTCTGTGGCACCCCTGTGGAAGCTCAGATATGTTGAAAAATAGTCCCTGGAGTATACTTCATACCATAATAAATTTTCCAGTCTTAATCCGTCTAAATAGTTTTAACTCGCTTTTCTGAGCTTCTGGCTTGCACTGGTTTACTCAGGCATCAGGTGGATTGGAATAGCTTTTATTTATTTTAAATAAAATGCAATTGTGTAATTTTTATTACAGGTGCTGAGAGCATAAGAAATACACCCAATATCATGAGAAGGGTGGCTAATGTTGGCAACACTGGAAATGCAGATAGATGTTAGAAAGTAAAGGATAGCAGATGGCATTTCATGAGTTTTTGAGTGCTTTGCTTATTTTGGTGTCTCTAATGCAGCCCTTTGAAGAACAGTACCTGAATTTTAACCTTTTCCTTCTCTCCCCAAAAAATAGGTGGTGATAATATTCATAATTTTTTCAAAGCAGAGACTGTTATGATCACATCTGGTAATGTCACAGCACTGTACCTCTACATTTGTACAGAGATCGTTTGCGCTTGGAAAAAACTGCTTTGTATCAGCAGCTTATTTTCAACTTTTCCCTCCAAAACTTCTTGGAAAAAAACCAAAAATTTTAAGTACACAGGACATGCTCTGTTCTTCAAAACCATGGCAAGCCTCTAGGATTATGTGGCTTTGTAGCAGTGCAAAGCTAATCACCCCACACTTCAACTGAACCTGAAGAAGCAGTCTGGGATAAGGAGAGGTTTTCCAGAGGAGGGACTGGGAGCCAGATTCTGCTGTGCGGTTTGTAAAGAGCAAGAGGCATAGGGTGGGTTTTGCTTGTCAACTTCACAGATGTCAAAACAGGTTCTTTCTTAAGAGTCATGTGGCACTAAGAGAAAACAGCTAACTACACAGTCTAGTGATCAGTGGGAAAGGAAAGAAAAGTCTGGGAGATCTATGTTATCCTCAATCCTCAATGTGGCAAACACAGGGTTAAATCTGTCACTGAATGTATGGAAACCTTAAACAGATTCCATGTGTACCATGGAGGGTTATGATAGATGTCTGAGGAAAGATTATATCTAGAAGTTGGAGAGATACCAGCGTAGCTCTCTGAAGAACTTAATCTCAAATATCAACACAGCTTTTATAGTAAAAAAAAAAAAAAGTTTTAGGTAAAGAAAGTTTTTCAGAGTGTGCTATACCAGTGAAAGCACTGCATTACGAGAGTTGTTGCTGGTATGGGCAATTCAGTAAAGACAGGCTGATTTGCTGATCCCAGTATGTACAACTAATTCAGGAAAACTTTCCAGGGGAAACTTATTCTGGGATTTCTGCAGGGTGAGTTCACAGCATCGTCGCAAGCTCAGCAGCTAGAATTGATTACTTTGTTTGACTCCCATGCAGAAAGACAACTTTAAATTTGCAATCAGTTAAATATGGCCTACTGAACAGCGTCAGATTGCCATGACAAAAGCAAAGAAATGTGTTGTGGAAGGGGATAAAAGGTGGTTTATTTGAGCTGCAAAGCTCCTTTAGTTTTTTTAGTAAGTATTCTTACCATGCTGGCACACTTCATAGAATCATAGAATGGTTAGAGTTGGAGGGGATCTTAGAGGTCATCGATTTCCAACCCCCCAGCCATGGACAGGGACACCTCCCAGTAGACCAGGTTGCTCAAAGCCCCACCCAGCCTGGGCTTGAATACTTAAACCCCTACCAGATACTTCATTACAGAGATTGCAAGTCTCAGGGTCAGTTCAAATATGGAATCAAAGTGGTGGAGCAGCAGCAGCAGCGGTGTTTCCTGAGCCAGAGTTTTGAGTGCTATTGCAGGTCTGGTCAGTACTGCAGTTAGGTAGTCTTCAACTTGCAGTCCACCACCCTGGAGGAGTTCTGCAAACAGCCATCCAGCAGATAGGGCTTGGAGAAGAGTAGGTACTTCTCTGAGGATGTAGAAGAGAAGCTTTGGCCCTTCCAAAGGTCTGGTGCCACGGTCTAGGACATCTTCTGATGTAATGGCAGGGACTGTTCATTGCAACAGATCAGTGCTGGCTTGTTTTGGAGGATTGCTCTTACCAAGGTGAAAAGCACAGTGAGATGGGGATGGTGAGGTACTCTCTTGAGGGGCTATCCACCAGAGGAGCTGTGACTTTTAAAGGACAGGCAACACATGACTGCTGGATTTGTGGTTTGTGATACTAAAGTGTAAAAAAATAATATTAAAAGCAGAAGGCAAAACAAAATATATTTCAGGCAGAAAAGCAAAGCCGCCTGAGACCTGAGCTCAGCTGGGCTGGGAGTTTTGTCAGCTGTGGGCTTCTCCTTGCTGCGATGAGCTTAGGTCTCAAACTGTTGTCTGACAGGAAAATATATCACTCATATGTAGCATGTATAAAAGTAGGTTGTTTTCTATTCTCAGCCACATCTTTATTTATTTAGGTATTTATTTAGGCAGGCAGGAGGGGAAACAACCACTTCCTTTAAGCTAGCTTCAGACACTTGTCCTGTGGAAGGAAATTGAGTGGTGTTTCCAAGACACAAGTGCTTGGGAATTACCTGCTTAGCATGATACATTCAGTCTTTGTGGTCTTACGGGCTTTTGTGGGGTCAATCTGGCAGCTGCAGTCAGGGAAGAAGCTTTCTCCTTCCTTTGTGGAGGCAACCATGCATGAAGATTGGTGCCTTTGGCTTGGTTGAAGCAGACCACTTGCGCTTACATTAACCAACTCTCTTGAAACCCATGCCTTAGAAAACACAAATTAGCTTTTTCAGTTGAAGTCTGGGTTATTTTGTTGATGTTGTATTAATTATTTTTTTTCCTGTATTCAGAGGGTCATTTATTTCCATTGTTTTTGCCTGTCATACCACAAGGAAATATTCCTTAAATTAAACATTTCTAGTTTGCTCATTGCAAAGTGACAACTGAGTTACAGAATCAATTGATTCTGTAAAGCTTTCAGATAAAGTTGCAAGCATTCTGCCTTGACTAGATGAAGGAAGCAAAAGGAGTGAGTATTAATGAAAGTCTGGCACCTATGGAAGTTCAATGACACCTATTTTTTCCTGGACCATTGTTATCAAATTCTCATCCTTCCCAAACAGATGTATATCGCTATAGTAGTTTCTTTTCCTATGCATTTATGCTCTGACATTTCAGACAAGAACTAACACTTTAAAAGCTTAGTTCTATAATCTGGAGGTGAAAATTGCTCACCAGATTTAAAACAAAATAAAATAAAATACAGCCATTCGAAACTGTGTCAGTGAAAAGAAGTTATGATGGATGTAGCACAAGAAGATAAAAATAAGGAATTGTTACTAGGCCACACAAACCCAAAACCCGATATCCAAATAACTGTTTCAGCTGTGGTTGCTGGGAAGAGAGAAACTAGATTTCCACATGGCGATTATTTTCCACAGAATGAAGCGCAGGAAGTAGTGAACAGCTGCAGTATGACAAAATGAGATGGACAAAATGAGTATGTTTCCTCTCCTAGGATCACTCTATTACTTGAAGTTACTTTCCCTTCAACATCAGAGTGGTTCCATCAGTTTTGTAATATTAAGAAAGTATTTGCCTTTGGTTTTTTTTCATGTACCTCTCTGTGTACTCATTCCTGTGAACTTTGGGGTTTATATTAATAGTGTTCCTGCGTTTTTGTGTCATTTTCCATTGGTGTGTTCATTGTATACACTAACTAATAAATTTAATTTTGCTTTGCGTACAACCAAACCTCCATCAGCTGCTGTGGAGAAGTTTCTATTTTTCAGAAGTGCAAGTAGGATCATTCAGAATCGAGCCCCTACCAAAATTGTCTGCCTTCACACAGTGCAGTTAAAACAGTTACACCTAATGAGGACCATCTCAGCTCTTTAATATGTAGGTACCGGGAGAATTCAAACAACACTGTTACTGTATGCTTGATCAGTATTCCTCTGAAATTATGTCAGTGTTCTATATTCCAGTTAATTAAATCTTACATCTGAGTGTTCGGTTAGAACTGCATAAAAGTCTCTTGAAGAAGATTTGTAGCCTTAGTGAATTTTGTTTTTAGAGTTGCAATGCTATGGGGTAAATTACAGTCCCACTAGATAAGCAATCTATCATGACAGATATACATCGTTGATCATGGGGTCTGAAGTCAGCACAACTGCCTTGATATACATCTGCCAAATATGTGGTTCTAGATACCCAGAAAATATGTATTTTAAGGCAGTGCTGTGTCAAGGAGTCATACAGCCTTGATGCATTGATTACACATCTATCAAGCTACTTGCTCTACTGTATCTGAGCTCTGACCCCTATATCAAATGTACGCTTATCAGTGTAAAAAGTTAGAAGGGAGAATTATTCTATTCTGTGATAAAGCTTCTTGGGTTGTCTGCATGATTGACAGCGATTTTGAAGTTTTATCAGAGAACAAACTGATGGGCCAACTGATGGGTAAACATAAATTTACGTTGATTACACATTGTTAGTTTCTGCTAAGAGTGTACTTTGCCCCAGTGTTCATTTGTGCAAAACCTGTTTTAATCTAGAGTATAAGGCCGAGTTACTTTGTAGTTAGCATTAATTAAAAAAAAAAAAAAGGTGATTTGTCAAATGGAATAAAATTACATTGTTATAGAAATAATTAAGAAACAGTTAACTGTAATTGAAATTGAAAGGAATGTAAAGAAGGAGCTGTGAGTCTAATCTAGTGGTGGCTAGGATGCAGCAATAGTCCATCAGAAGTCAACACTCCTCCCCACAACTTGCAGCTCTTCTCAGTGGCTTTCTAATTCTCATGAAACATATGGTGCTTTTTGCAGAATATTGCAAGGGAGAATTTTTCTTCCCCTGAAGAACAGATCAATTTGTAGTGCAGTGCATTCATTATTTGCTCTAAATTTTTCATAACGTTGAACAAGCTAGTCCATGCTTCTTCTACAGGAAACATAGTCCTGTGCTAGTGGGCTAATTCTCTGTACAAGCACGTCACTGGGAAAGCCTGCAGTGGCCACCCATGCAATTTAACAATCACATTGCAAAGGCATTATTTTGGCTGGTAGCAAATACCCAGGAGATACCCAACACTGAGCTGAAGAGAAAGGGATTGCAACCAAAAGGTGTAAAGTTACAAAGTCATTGCTGAAGTACAAGCCCTGACCCACAAACTCCTTCCCTGTATTTGTAAGGCTGAAGCCTGAATTATTCATAGAGAGGAGACTCTGAGCAAACTGCAGAAGCCAGTGTGCTTAAGGTGATTAATGAAGAGTCTGAACTGGTGCTTTACGATAGGGATGAGTCATTAATATAACAGACACACTAACAGGCATGGGAGAGTGTTTGTGTGGGAGGGTGGAGGAGCCATCTCTTAGGTTGCTAACAGAGATGAGCTTCAGCAACAGGGCTGGTTGCTTCTCAGGGCTCCCAGGTGTTTAATTTCAGCTCATTGGTTAAAGAGACACAGATCCTCATAGTGAGTGAGAAGTATTACAATGAAAACCAATCACATGCACTTCAATGGGATTAACAAGTTCAAGTGCTCTAGGGTATGGGGGCCTACAGGACTGGTGTCCTACACCTTTGAAGAAGGGACTGTTAATTCTGCCTTCAATGAGTTGAGCATGTCTCCAGCTGCTGTTCACAAGGCACTTAGCTTTGAAAGGGGACACGGTAATTACAATTCATTTCATAGAAGCCCCCAAGATGTACATATGTTCTGTGCATACAGATTGTGTAGCTCGTGGGGTTCACAATCCCATCTTCTGTTTATATTAATTCTGTCTTCTTTTAAAGTTTAGGAGACAGATCAATTTTTAATTTGAGAATTTTTTATTTTCTTTTCTGGAGAAATGGGCAAATGGTGAGACTGTATTCACACAAAATAATTAGTATTAGATTTGAAACCAGTTAAACAATCATGGAAGGAAAAAAACTCCTTTCTTCACGACTGCTAAATATTTAACAGGCTGGTGAATGATCAAAGGTTCCTTTTAGGAATTTGAAATGACAAGATAAAAATGAGCTTAAATTCTCTAACATTTGCATTTGTGATATCAAGAATATGAGAAGCAATGTCAAATGCTTGAAGTCCTCCCACTTGTGCAGCGATCACTGAGTCACTGTACTGATACAAGCCAATTTAGAATACTTTACCCCTGTTATAAACGTTGGGCCTAACTCAATTGGGAAATGGGAGCATCACCCACACAATACAAAGCACTGGAGCATTTTTTTTTTCGTGCAAGATAATTAGCAGCAATATAAAAAATAAATTCAGTGCTGAAGGGGTTCTGTTTCTGCAGTGAATAGTTGTCAGGGGAATATTGTCTCCAAAGTCTGCTTTGACTTACGTAAAAGTTTCCACAGAGGTAGTGGAACACGTACTAGGAACGCGCTTTGCTTGGATGCTGTCCCTTTATATGTGAGTCTCAATGCTCCTATTGCTTTGAGGGTACAGTAGAAGAGTTCTTTTGGCACTGATTTAATTTGGGAAATTACAGATGGATAAATGCTGAGGCTGTCTATTTTGCTAAAAAAAAATAGTTTGTAACAGATTTCAGAGACATCATACCTTACTTTGGCACTTGAAACACTTTGAATTTCTGAAGTTAGTTCTTGATTCACTACAGCATTATTTTAGAAATAAACCTATGTGAAAGCTTTGACTTCCATAGAACTATTTGCTTACATATATGCTTGAAAATCTTTTGCTGAATAAGAGCTTATATGATTTTAGAGGTGTAAAAATACTTCAAATCGATCAGCTTTTAAGCTTTCATTAGTAAACTTATTGTAAGCATCTCATCAGATTGCTTACATACAGTATATGGTTCTTGTTGATGTTGAATGCCTTTTCTGTGAGAATCCATTTAAAAAAATGCTTCTGAATATGTGTGGTACTAGACATTATTCTGTAATTAGCTTTTTGAGGATGCTAGATGGTCCAAGACACATCCTAGCAGAAATGTCTCCTGCTTTGGTAAATGTAGCCCACTACATCCATCCACACTTTGCATATATACACTGTCCCACATGACATACTAGTCTCCAAATTGGAAAGTCATGGGTTTGATAGATGGACCACTCAATGGGTAAGGAACTGGCTGGATGGTGGTCAATGGCTCAATGTCCAAGTGGCAGACAGTGATGAGTGGTGTCCCACAAGGGTCAGTACTGGGACCTGTGCTATTTAACATCTTTGTTGGAGACATGGACAGCGGGATTGAATGCACCCTCAGCAAGTTTGCTGACAACACCAAGCCTGGTGGTGCAGTTGACACACTGGAGGGAAGGGATGCCATCCAGAGGGACTTGGACAGGCTTGAGAGGTGGGCTAGTGCAAATGGCATGAACTTCAACCAACCCAAGTGCAGGGTCCTGCACCTGGGACGTGGCAATCCCAGGCACAAATACAGGTGGGGCAGAGAATGGCTGGAGAGCAGCCCTGAGGTGAAGGACTGGGGAGTGCTCGTGGATGAGAGACTCAACATGAGCCGGCAGTGCACGCTGGCAGCCCAGAAAGCCAACCGTGTCCTGGGCTGCATCAAAAGAAGTGTGACCAGCAGGTCACGGGAGGTGATTCTACCCCTCTACTCTGCGCTTGTGAGACCCCACCTGGAGTACTGTGTCCAGCTCTGGAGTCCTCAACAGAGAAAGGACATAGAACTGTTGGAACAGGTCCAGCAGAGAGCCATGAAGATGATTAGAGGGATGGAGAGCCTCTCCTATGAGGACAGGCTGAGAGAGCTGGGGCTGTTCAGCCTGGAAAAGAGAAGGCTCTGGGGAGACCTTATAGCAGCCTTCCAGTATCTGAAGGGAGCCTACAGGGGAGCAGGAGAGGGACTCTTTGTCAGGAAGTGTAGTGATAGGACAAGGGATAATGGTTTTATACTGGAAGAGGGGACATTTGGATTAGATATTAGGAAGAAATTCTTTCCTGTGAGGGTAGTGAGGCACTGGAAGAGGTTTCCCAGAGAAGTTGTGAATGCCCCATCCCTGGAAGTATTTAAGGCCAGGCTGGATGGGGCTTTGAGCAACCTGGTCTAGTGGGAGGTGTCCCTGCCCATGGCAGGGGGGTTGGAACTTGATGATCTTTAAGGTCCCTTCCAACTCTAACCATTCTATGATTCAATGTTTGGAAAGCTACAAGAATAGGAAAGAAATCAAAAACTTTAGAGCAGTCACTGCTGCAATTTCCAATACCACTGCCTTTCTTAGATAATTCTTGGAAGGTGGGAAACTAAGCCAAAGCATAAGAACCAGTTGTTTTGTTGCCTGCTCCTACAAAAATGATACACATATATAGCAGAAACCACCACTGTTATTTTTCAGTATGGTTCTGCTTGTTGAATAATGCTTATTATGAAATAATAAGCACATCAACTGGCTTTATGCCACACAAATCATCTTACTTTAATGATAGGCATTGAAGTACCCCTATGATGGGAATGCACAAATACTTGTTATCAGATAACTCAAAATGATTTGGAAATCATGACGAAAAGATGATGATATAGCATACTGCTGAATTTCATTTAGCTTGTTTATGGCAAACTACAATTACTTTTAGCCTTGTATTCCACATAAGTATTTTCCAGCATGGCTCATTTCTAAAATGGCACTTTCACATAAAGTCACCAGCTGGGTGTCTAACTGATATTGCTTGAGCATTTGCAAACACTTAGGCATTTGTCTGTGGCAATCATGCGAGTTGTTTATATTTGGTTCTGCATGGGTGATTCTCAAGAACTGGTTCTTATCTAAATGTTCACCAAGCAATACATGTAGAGAAATATCTTTATAGCTGGTAGCAGATAGGGTTTTGTGGTGTTTTCAGACCACAGGGAGTCTTATCGTACATGCAACACCTTTTTCTGAAGCGTGGACTTGTCCTGCCAGTCTTTTTTACATCATCCTCATACTGAAAATATGAAAGGGCTCCATAATAGTGAGAACTTAAATGCTGAAGATGTTGTGGTGCTCTGGGCAGCATATCAGTGTGCATTGGAGGAACTATGAGTGTGACTTGAAGAAAGACCTGTAGTGGCTGTAATTGATTTATCGTGTGTCCTTTCAATTTCTCCTCTGTTTTAAGTGAGCACCCTCATTTCTACTGAATAAGCTTTAATACTCATTCTCACTGGTATGACATGCATGAAAGTATTCTTCCTCAACTTTATCTGAGCTTCTGTAAACCACGTGTAGGTCACTGTTATGCCATGAATTAGAAGAGAAGTGTTTTGAGTTTGTATTTTGTATTTATTCCAAAGGGTGTGAAGCATTATTTCATGTAAAACTTCCTGAAAGAAATGTGATTTTACCTGCTGCTCTGGATGTAGTGAACAGAATGAATGCCTTGCCTCAACTGCTTTTTCTATATGCTACTTCTCTGGTGTGTGTACATCATTTTAGTCTCTCATATTATTGGGCAGTAGCTGGAGTCAGATCAGAGTCCCCTCTCTCAAGGCATAAAAGAATATGTGAAGAAGAGGGCATTTCCCTTTCTTTGTGCTCCTTGTAGCTGTGGGACCAACTGCTGCTTGTGAATTTTAGCGGTTTATGGTGGTTGCTTTACTATGACTCCAGTGCATTCCTGGGTGCAGACCCTTGCTTAGTAGATGAAGTTTGGGGAACTACTGTAAATAATAATAAGAAAGGACCAGAGGGAAAATGTCATTCTATCAGTTCTGACAACTAACTTTCTATGCTTCTTTGATCCTTTAAAAGCAGCTCTGCATTTTAATTCAAATAGGTTGACAGAGTTTATTAATAGAAGGCTCTTTCTGGTAAAAACAGTGCAGTAACAATTTCTCCTTCTCTCCATCTATGGCGGGGGGAGATCATCAGCCCACACTGGTTCAGGTAGTTTTCTAATGTTAGACACCACTGGGGCTTGCCCTCCTTGTCCTCTACAAGCCTGATAAGCAGCATCTCTGCCCTACTTGACTCTGCTCCCAACACCAAAAAGTTGCATCCCAACTCTAGCAACACTTAACCTTGTGTTCAGTCCTCATAAAGGAGCACCAGAGATACAGGGTAGTGGACTCTCAACAGTTTTTTCCTGACTGCATTGTGTGGAAAGTAAGGGCTGAGTTAGTTAAAGAATACTGAAATGAGTCAAGATAACAGTTTTCCCAGTATCAAACCCTTGTTTCAGAGTGAAAGGGAGCAGTGTCCACTGAGAATAGAACTAGTGATATTGGCTTGAAATGGTAGTGAGAAAGATCAAGGTTAGGAACCAGAAAAGATGCTGTTTGCAACAGTAATTAAATGCAAGAATTGATTGCCTGGGGATACTGTGGAATTTTTGTCACTGGTGGCTTTTAAAGTGGCTTGTCACAGACATCTGTTGGGAATGACTTAGGGAAAGCTGAACCTGCCTAAAGCAGAGGTGCAACTTAGTTGCCTTCTGGAGACCATACAAACTTACACTGTTATGATTTTCTATATGTGAAGAAGTAGTGAAGAGTTTTATGGTACGTACCCCTTCTGAACAGCAGCACATCTGAAAAGAGGATCATAAAGACAGCTCTCAGTGGTACAAGTAGGAATATAAAAGTGGTTTAGTGAGGTGAAGAGTTACACCAGGCATATATTGTCATAGATAAGAGCAGAATTTGTCCTGGGAAAGGCTATTTTGCTTTGAACTCCACTCTCATGTAATATAGAGGATAGCAGACTTCAGTAGGATGGTTTCCTTCATCTAAGGCAGAATGAAAAGCAAAGATAACAGTAATAGTGACAAAGGAGGAGGGGGGGAAAAATAGGGATTATTTTTCTCAAGTATTATATATTTAGATACTAGTCCTTTAAGATGAGCCCTCCTAATCTTCTACACCTTGTTAATTAAACTTTATTAAATAATTCTTTCCACTTAGTTAAAAAGAATTATTTCTTCTTCAACAGGAGAAGAATAAGCTGAAGAAATGTTTGTGGTGTTTGTGTTTCATGCCACTGGACTGTAAAGTAATCTTTCCCAATCCAAGTCAAAGCTCAGAATTGTTGTGTACTTGCTTCTAGATGAGGAAGGATACTTCAGAAGTATAAATTTTAAAATGCAGGCTGATCCTCTTGTCTTTTGTAGCATTTGATCTGCTGCTGAATAAATCACATTTGCAGGAAATACTCCTGAAACCTTTATAGCTCAAATAATTGTTGCAGGTGTTTTTCAGAGCAGATGCTGGTTTCTTCCTTAGAATAAACATATTTTTAAATCCCCAGCTAGGTAAAGTGCTGTTATAGGTTGGAATTGAAGAAATGCTTTAGAGAGATGCTCACTGACAATAACTGATGGGTAACCACTTCACTAAGAGCATGTCCTGTCAATCAGTCTTTGTAGGTGACTGTGCTGCCACTGGCTCTTCTGCCAGCCCACAGCTCAACATTCCGGAGAGTAAAAGCAAATGAGTCAATGCTGATTCCATTACCTTATCCACTCACGCTCTAGAGAAAAGTGAAAGGGAGAAACCCTTACCCTTTTTCTGCTACCTGTAGAGATCTCTATCTCTTTCTTTAAAAGTTCTTCAGAAATGAGTGAAGTTCCTTCATTGCTTTGTGAATACACTCACAGAAGATGGGGGTACAGAACTGAAATATGTTCTCTCCCTGGGGCTGTGTGTAACGTGTGGGAACTCTTCATGATGCTAGGGGATAGGTAACTGGTCCTGCAGTTCTGCACAGGGGACTTTTTCTAAGACTGGAGAAATAACAATGGTATAGAGATTGCTCTTTTAGATATTACAGCATTGAATGAACTGTTTGCATGACTGGAGAATTCTTTAGGAGGAAACTTATTTTCTATTTTCCTCTTTTAATTTTGTCTCTTATAAATGAGAATATATACTCAGAGTCTATAAGATAACTTCTGGAGTTTATCTGCACTAAAAATGTATGTAATGTTGGAATGTGATTATGATTGTCAAACATTTTACAGTTTTAAATAAAATATGCTAAAATAACCTTGCAGCTTTGACTGGGACCATGCTGTTTAAAATAATCTTTACCAATTTAATGAAGCCAAAACTGAAGAAGACTGTTCATTTCTATGCTGACTGTAAAGCTGATGTGTACCACTGTTTGAGTTAAAATCATCACTCAAGATCCCATATCATTATGTTCTAGTTTTATTTAATGAAGACAAAGCTCAGATATCATTCTTGGAGGTCATTCTTGATGTTGGGTTCATACAGATTGGAGAATCCTCCATTGCTGCAGGGGAACAGATGGGTTTAGTGAATCCCATGGAACTCTTGACAGACGTAGGGCCAGACTGTTCTTAAAGACTTCTAATTAAGGTTATTCCTTTAGGATTATATAAACCTAGTTCACTTACATGTTCCTGACAGGTTTCTTCATCTTTCCTCTCTGTTCTAGGATGTGATCATTCTCCTTTGGGATCTTCTAACGTGCCCAGCAAAGTGCGTTGTGTAAACTAAATTCTGTATTCTGAAGGCACCCTTAGGCTCCATTAGACCAAGCAGATTACCTCATAGGCCTTGTTAATATAGGAGAGAATGGCTTGCCATTTTTGCGGTAACATGATATTGCTGGCTTGTGTTATCCTTTGACCTTGTAGTTCTTTTCTGTGCACCATTTGACCTTCCACTTTCGTTTGCTGAGTGCCTAAGTGCAGCATGTTAACACCTTTTCCTGTTGAGTTACATCTTATTTATTTCAGTCACTTACTCAGTTTTTTTAAGGTATCTTTTGATTATGTAGTAGTAATAAAATAAACTCAGGCTGCTTATTGTTCCTTCTTAATGCATAAGACCCAGTGTACAGTTAAGCGCAGTCCTTGATTGTTTTTCCAAATCTTTATTGAAAATAATGGTTTTGCTGGACTCAAGATTTCTACAAAACTGCACTGTGAATTTCACAGTTTGAGAATGTCAATCACAATGCTGATAGTGGATATTGTTTAAGCAGATCAGTTACCCTGAAATGTTTTTATTAGCCTGTGCTTCTCTGGCTTGTTCATGAGAATGCCAAGTGAGGCACAGCTGTGAGCACACCCCTTTGGTGTGATGTTTAGTTAGCATGTATCATTGCCACTATTTTGTAATCAGAAATTACTTCAGTATTTCTAAATGGTTAGCTCTAGCTTTTTCTTTCCCTTCTTGTGGAGTTTTCAATGTCACCACAGATTTGAGAAGCTGAAAAGGATGAGTCTGAAAGGACTGTGTGTTCTGGATGCATTTACATGCATTACTGATGGCACACTGACTCAGCCCTTAGGCAATCTGTTATTTTAAGTCACCTGTAATTAATACACATGTCCATCACTTTAGAACTTGTATGACCTGCTGGTCTGACCTGTGCCATGAGTGGTTTCTCCATGTAATGCACATCCATTGATCAGCAAATAACAACATTACAGCAGCTCTAATTAGGTAATTTACCAGCATGGTTAATGCAAAACATTAATCTGAGTTTGAGGAAAGCTGATTGCTTACAGAAATGTTCCTGTTGTACTCTGAACTGAGTTGAATCTCATCTTTACAAGTAATAGTAAATAGGGATTTTTAAAGGAAGGAAACAAGAATATATGCAATTTATGTTGTATTGATTCTTTTTTCTAGGAATGTTAAACAGTTCATAAATTCTTGTAAACAGCAAGCATTTCCAGCTGTTTATAGACACCAAAATGGACCTGTAACTACAGGCACTTAATCTTCACATTCGTTCCTCCCTCCGTAGGCCTCAGTCTTTACTTTTTCCAGTTTGTCAGTGCCAACTGAAGAGCATTTGCAGGCTCTATGTTCACCTTTCATTGGAGTTGCGCTATCATCCTGACATTTATTTGTTTAATTAAATGTCTCTTCTTCACTTCCACTCTCCATTTAAGGAGGAGGTGGGTGGTAGTCCCTTTTCATTATCGGTACCCTCAATGAGTTGTGCACTGGAACAGCTAGTTTCCTTCACACATAATGCTTTCTTGTAATTTCCTTCATTTAGGTGTTTAGCTTAGGGATAATTAAGACCGTTTATTTCTTTCTATCTAGTGCACAGATATGTCTCCCCGCTGTATCTCCGGAGCAAACATGCTAGACTGCTGCTAATCCTTCCTCATTCACAGCTGAGGCCTGGAGGCACTGACTATTGCAATTTGTGAGTGGCAGCTTTAGAGCATCCTAAGCTGATCTGGCAACTCAGTTATAACCAGTCAGCTCCACATATTTAATACTTTAGGACTAGGACAGTAAGTAAACTAAGGCCATTTTAGCATATCTTTGTTTTGCGTGTTTGCATGTTTTTGGGAATTTGCTGTTTTGCTTAAGGAGTTTTCTCCCATTGGTTAAGTTGGGCTTCATGATCAAAATACCTGTAAAAAATTAGTTACTAAATAGGAAGGACAGTTGTTTGTTCACTTTTATGTCAAATATCCAGCCCCTAAGTATCCTGATACTTGGTGGAGAAGAAAGAATACAAATAATTTTCTTTTCAAAGGGGACTTTTAAGACGATTGGCACAGCAAATTGTTATTCAACTTCTAGCAAGAGCTGAATTTGAACAGTATGCATAACAACTGCACTGAGTGTAAACAAAAGAAATCCCCAAATTTTTCTTTAAGCTCCACAATGTGATGACTGACAGTTACTGAACAAAGTTCTACAG
Source organism: Pedionomus torquatus (assembly GCA_013398155.1). Classification (NCBI taxonomy): domain Eukaryota; kingdom Metazoa; phylum Chordata; class Aves; order Charadriiformes; family Pedionomidae; genus Pedionomus; species Pedionomus torquatus. The sequence continues at coordinate 322,554 of VZRU01020014.1, read as the reverse complement.
GGTATGATTTCAAAATGAAATGGATTTAGTCAGGCTGGAGGGATATCCAGTTACCAGTTGTAAGGGCTTAAGGCAGCCCTGCTGATTTATAGGTTTGGGATGCAATAAGGGGCACAGGACCAACAGCTTTAGGGATAAACAATTTATCTCTAAATGATGGTGTGGTAATAAAGATGGATTAAGAGTACAATTAGCCAGACTAACAACATCAAATTCAATAATTCAGTAGAACTGGGCTAGACTTAAACCTCCTGACTCACAAGGATGTACATGACTGTGGCTATCAGGCAGGCAGGCAGGAAGCAGGCACGGTGTCTTATCTGGATGAACTACTTAGACCAGTTGATGAGACTGGGGAGTGTCAAATTCCCTGTTGGAACTTGTTGGGACTGTTCTTCCTATTTCTGAGTTGGGAAAGCACTGCCTGGGCTTGTTCACCGAGCATCACAGCCCACCTCTCTGCCAGTTCTGTCCTTGGTGTTCACAGTGCTAGGAAATCCACGAAAGGCAATATTACCCGTCTTCTAGTTTATCAATACATGGTCATCTTGCAGGGTAACAATGCAAGGATGTGATTTTTTAATTTTACTTACATTCTTATTTTTATTTCAAGCTCCACTGGGTACCACCTGGTGTGTATGTACAACGAACTGCATGACATTAAAAAAGCTTTGCATATAATATTTTGTTTGTGGTCTCAAAGATCTTTCCAAAAGGGGCTTTAAACATCTTTACAAATGAGGTATACCAAAATTGTCTTGTAAACCAACTTTTTGCCTGCTCTAATTTGATGATTTTTCTATAGCGCCTCTTATCTTGGCTAGTCGATAATTATAAAAGACTCAATAACAGACTGGCAAGTGATGTGGTGTTGAAATTCACTATGACTTTTCATGTTACATTAATTTATTAGGTATTTGGTGCAAGCCTGAACTTATTTTTATGTATATAATCAATTTTGCATAGTAGAGCTTTCTAATAGAGAAAAAATACTCTCATGATATCTGCATGGGAAATTTCATAGAGGTCTCAAGAACAGGCAGAAAATCAGCAGGTGTGAAATGACTTGATTGTGAAAGTTTAAGGAGAGAACATATTGATGTGTATAAATGCCTTATGGGGGTGATCAGACTCTTCAGCAGTGCCAAGTGAAATGGCAGGAGGCAGTGGGCACTAGTGGAAATGCAGGAAACTCTATTTAAATGTAATAAAAGCTTTTTCACTGTGTGAGTAATCAAACACTGGGCTGGGTTGTCCAGCAAGATTGCAGAGTCTCCATCTGTGGTCAAAACCCAACTAGGCACAGCCCTGAGCAACCTGCTCTAGGTGACGATGCTCTGACCTGGGAAGTTGGACTAGATGATCTCCTGAAATGCCTTGTGTCCTCTGTGATTAGTGGAAGTGACTTCCAGGTTGATCTCCTCTTTCCAGTATCAACGTTTTAAGAGCTGACACTTCAATATCCTGGTTTATTAATCTTAGAATGTAGAATTGCTCCAGGAGTTAGTCACCAGTAATCATGAGACTATACATGACTGTAAGACTCCTTCAGCATTCATAATAGAAAGAAAAACTTTATTATTATCCAGAGAGATAGTAAATTAAACCACTTAGGTCAGCTGCTAGATTGCAATTACAACGCTTCCTTTTGAGGCTGATTTTGTCTGTGAGTTGAGATTAAATAATTTATTTCTCATGGCAGTAAGTTAGCATTTAAAGACGCTTCACTGAGAGAACTGAGTGGACACTCCTGAAGGCGACATTTCACTATGGTGCTGACATAGGTGTGGTAACATAGGCAGACCACTCAGTCTGTTTTCCATGTGTAGGGGAACTTAAAGAGTCTCTCCCTTTCTACCAAAGGTGTTATGAGGTGGAAAAGAGGCTGAAGGGAAGAACAGGGTGCACTTTTCACCAAAATCATTGAAATAAGAGAAACCCACTTGGTGCCATTTTCTTGGTAAAATGATTAGGCCTGAAGTTTTGGCAAATACTCTGTAATTTAAATAGAGTTGGGTCTTCAGGATGACTTTTTAATTAGTTTGGTTGCTATTTTATTGTAAAAGTGGGTCATTTCATACTGTCACCACACAGTTTGGCAGGATTCATTCCCATAACAAAGGAGGAGGAGTCAGCATTTTGAAGTCACTGCTGCAAATAAGTTCTACTTCACATCTTGTCACATCTTGCCACTCTTTTACACCAGTTATTTCATCCTGTAGCTTGAGTCAGAACTGTCACCTAGGGTCATGCAAATGTACTGATTTACAATGCTGGGACACAGTCTACTCTTTATTTATAAAATGATGTAAGTTGTTTGACAAAACGAGAGCACAGCATACTTTGGGAGGGAAGGTGTACACTGTAGCTGTTCACTCCCAGGGAAGGTGTGGATGGGCTTGCAAGGTAGCCTGACAGCACCAGTCCTGGGCTGTGCAAGTTTGATAGTCACAAAGTTCTGTCAAAGCAGACAGGAATGTTGACAGCCCAAAGTGACACTACTGTTTGTACCTGGGAACGGTAGCATGGTGTGCTCTACTTTGGCTAGCCACTAAAGCTTGCTTTCAACAATGTGCAGTTGGAGGCTATGAGACTCTGGAGGCATAGAAATAAAAGATACAGGTCATTATTTGAATTTTTGTAAGAGAATCCTCAGTGACAAGCAGACATCCTCACCTCAACGTTCTTTTAATATCTTGCTTATTGCATGAGTTGCAATTTTCCCTTTTTAAGGTGTTTTCCCTGCAAAAGAGCCCATGCTCCCTAGTTAAAAAATGACTTTGTCTCTGAGAACTTTTGTTTAGCTTTTTAGATCTTTTAATAGAAAGCTTTTTCTTTGGAAATGCCCTTCTATATGGTTTAAGAATAGGGGTGGCAGCTTCAAGAGAAAAAAAAAATATCTTTCATACTAAGACAAGAATTGGCCTATTGAGTGTTTTTCCTCTTCCATAACTGAATTAGGATATGGAATTATTGACCATGAGAACATGAAATTGCATTTCTTTGTTTCAAAGGAGGTAAATAACGATATAAGGTGTACCTTATATAGATGGCTCTCTATTACTGGGGGTGCTTGTTCACTTTTGTGATATTCTAACTTTGGAGGGATAGTGTATCAGGAGCAGAGAGAGACACCATTAAAAATTATGTGATCACCTATGCTACACATTTAAATGTAACAAATGTGACCTTGAGTAATGTCATTCTCCTCTGAACTTCAGTAACATCAACATGAAAGGTTGTGTTTGTGTTCATCTTTGCGTCTGGACAAAGGTGATAAGATTTTCCAAGGTAAAGAGTTCCTGTGATCGTTGGGTATGGGTTATGATTTGTTTAACTTGAAAAATATTGGTGTTGTGACTGATGTTGTATTTTCTAGTGCTGCTGATTGCTTCATGTCAAGCTGCAGAGGAATCTCCATCCTGAGCTCCTTGAAAGAACTTGGGAAGATGATAAATTCTGTCTTTTTTAGGCATTGTGTTTCTGTAATCCTGATGGACATTCCAGACGCATGGCAGAGGTTCCTAACAAACAAACAGCATATGAGCTTTGAAGCTTTTCTTTGAAATTCAACTGGCAAATCTTTTTCATCGTTGTTATCAGTGGTTCTGGCAGTTTCACTTGCCATCTGTTTTCCGCTACAGTTAACGTTAAGCTGCATGCTTTCTTCCTTGTGCAACCTCAAGACTGATTTTGCACATGGTTTTACTTGATGTACTAATTGTTCACCAAAGCTGTTCCTTAATGACAGGGGGAAGCATAAATTAAGTAATATTTTAAATGGGAATGCAGTAAACTGGAGCATTAGGTCCTTAGAACTGATATATTAGATCAAGTGCACATTAATAGCTTTAAAATTTGCATCGCACACATTATTTAGCTACTTCAGTCAAAGCTTATAGGGATTGACGTTACCTCTCATAAAAGTGAATTGGCATAAATACTCCAAAAAATGTGTTTTGAAACTAGGATAATTAAATATTTCATCTCAAATCATCTTAGGAGCTAGAGTGTTTTGATAAATTGGGTGAGAACTCTAATTGGGCCCAGTTTTTTGATCATTTCATGATTGAAAGGTTACCTGTCATGTTGAACATCCAAAATTACTAGTTCTTCTGGAAGACAAAGGTCTAAATAAAGGTATTAACAACGTTATTTATCGGCATCCCTTGACTTTGGGATTTGTCCACGTTATCTATGCCATAGAGGAGCACAGGCTGTTAACTGATAGCAGGCACATGCATGGAGGGAACTTGGCAGAACAGTAGGCATTTACTCCAGATGGACTATACTGTTTACCTCTAAAGGAGGACACATATCTGGCCCAACTGAGTAGCAATGGGACCCGATATCTTCACACTGAACTTTCTGAAGTCGACATAAGAGCTAGAGAGAAGACTGCATATTTTGGAAAAAAGTCCTGCACATAATGGAGTTTGATGATGAGGGTGAAAAAACGTGTACATTCACATGCAGCAGTGCCAGAAAAGGTGACCAAGTCAAGGAAGAACAGGATTTGTATCTGGCAGATAAAGTCACAATTTGTATATGGAGAGATGCAGCAAGTGAGGAACAGAGTATTATGACTAAGGTCGTCTGGTTAAGCCACAGAGGGGGCTGATGGGTGGCAAAAGGTGAACAGCTGAAGTGTGATAAATACTGTGTGAAGGTAAAGAGGATTTACTGCCACCTGTTTTGTGTATGATCTTCTATTTTTTGTTAAACTCACAGAGGTGAGTTTCAGATTTAGCTTCTCTTATTCTAATCTAATCTATATCCTAAATTTAATTTATCATCACTATCCTATAAATTGCAAACTTTGAAGAATTACCTCATTAGTCTAGTTTGTGACTTAATTTTGTATTTCTGTCTATGCTATCAGCCTGCAGCATTTTTTTTAAGTTAATTTCTTCCTTAGTGTCTGTAATTGTTTTTATAGTGTATTTCTGTCCAGATTATCAACTGTTATAAATCAGCATTGTTACAATAGTTCCACTGAGGTACTCTGCCTGCTTTCATATCAGTTTTCTTACAGTTCAGGACAAACTCCAGCAGTCTTTGTTCTGGCAAAACTCATGTTTCGTCTCTGTGAACTTGTGTAGTAACAACTGCAATGGGAATTGGCCCAATTGGAATGTTTTTCTTCCTTTATAAATCATGTTTGTTTCAGACAGTAAATAGTATCTATAGTTCTAGGGCATCAGTTAAGTAGTTCAGCAAGGTATTCCTTACATCACTGCAATCCCATTAATTCCAAGAGGCTGCTATGAAAATTGCTATATGAAATAGAAATGCTTATAGAATCATAGAACGGTTAGAACTGGGCAATAACTGATGCCCAGAAAAAAGTGTAAGAAACTGGGTGTCAGGTAGTGCCACATATCATATATTAATACTGCATAGAGTAACGTGCTGGTTGACATAAGAAAGCATATAGATGTGTGACCCATTAAAGGAAAAAAGCTTTTGCCAGTATAATTAGGTTTTAAAACTGAAGGCGAAAACCAGCATGCAATATTCTGAGTCATAATAGTTCTCACTTTTTTGGCTACTTTGAAATATACTATGAAAAGTCTAAAACTATAAAACAAACTGATTTATGAGAGGATTGAAGTGTCTATACCATTAAAAATATATAGAATTGAATTCCCGTTTCATTTGTCTTGATACAACCCCATTCTTTTGGCCTGCTTTTACAATTTGATTTGCATACCTGTGACTGTATTTCCCAAGTAGCTAAAAAGAAATTACTGTGATAACCAACTTAATTTGTGTGGGACTGTTTCCTAGATCAGTTTCTTAAGAAGTAAAAACCTTGTCTTGGTTTGCTTCATGACTTGACCGAAGTATTTTCTGTGGGTTTGAAATATTTTCTCAAGATACCCAGCAAGTAGGTGGTGGTTCTGTTCTTTTGTTCCGATTGACTTCTTGGTCTGTCCATGGCAAGAGAGAAATGGGATATCAGCACTTCAGCTCTTCAGAAAGATGATAGCAGTCATTCCCACAGGTATCCTGTAGAACATGAAGATCACTGTGGAGCTGATGTCCTCTAGCTCTTCACAACCCCTTGCAACATCGCACAACCAAAGGACAGGCCAAGAAGCCAACTGCTGACAGGGAAGAAAGACACACTTTGGTGTAAATGACAAGGCAAGCAGTTACAGTCTGTCACTTTTCTTTCCCTGTTTTGAATGTAGAATGAAGAAGGTTTCCTGCAGGAGGGAATGGTGAATAATACAGATGTTCCCATGGATCCTGAGAATGAGGCTTACGAAATGCCTCCAGAGGTAAATCTGTTGTGGTATTTGCTATGAATGCACCCAGGAGAACGGCACAGGAGGGGGCTGCATGCTTGAGTTGCATTGGCCTGGAACAGGCTGGTATTCTGAGCTGCAAAGGCACAACAGAAATACAGTCTTTTTGGCCAAGATCTCCCAGAGGTATAGGCTTGGGAATCAGAAAATCCATTGCTTTCTTGATAGTAAGGAAGTTTAATGGGGAAATATTCTGTTTCAAAACATTTGTGCCTGGTTTTCTGTGTAATCAACAGTAAACTTGTATCTTTTTCTTATGTTTGATAGGGAATATGTGAAACATTGCATCTTCATAGATTAATAGCTTGGCCATTTATCAAAGCATCATGCTTTGTAAAACACAATAATTTGTTGTTATACTCTTATGCTAATGCAATTATGGGAATAAATCATTTTGTTGTTTTCCATGCACCTGCTGTCTAAAATATTACTACAATGTCTCATGTGACGCATTGGTAGTTGGAGTGGCAGTTTTACAGTAGCACAGATAATTAGGCTTAAAATGAGAGATATAAAACATTTCGGCCACAATCCAGTAAAAGACTTAAAGACATGCTTGATCGCTATCACCTTGAAAATCACTGGAATTTTGGGGGCTCATTACATACCTGAAGTCAAACAGGCATTAAATGATTTACTGACTGATACAAGTATCTTCAGTACTTGCTGTGCTGTTCAGCCTAGAGGTGATCCTCCTCCTCCCTCTCCAAGTTAATTGCCATGGGTGGCCTTGTGAGTTCCTGGCAACATCAGGTAAATGGCTTGTCAGCCACTGTAAAAGTGTGTAATTCTCCTGTAAGTACCACAGCTTGTAAGGTACAGAATCTGGAAGATGTGACAAAGTAATAACAAATAGAAAGATCCTGATCACATGAAAATCCCTAATATTTTGACAGTGAATCCACTAGGACTAGAACAAGCAGTGAAAGTAGGATGTATTTACCTAAAATACTAGTAGCGCTGATTTCTGCTCTCCTCATTAGGAAGAGTATCAAGACTATGAACCTGAAGCATGAGAGTCCTTTCCTTCCTTTATATCTCCTGAAATCTACTAACTACTAAAGACGTCACATCCTGTACAAGTGCTGAGTTCCAATGTGCCCAGTCGTAAAATTTTTTTACAGTTTTTACGGTGTATTTTGAAGTCTTCCATCAGCAATGATTGGAGTATCTGTGACTGCACCCACCTTGTTTCAGCATTTCCCTCCTGCTGAAATGAAAGCTGGTTGGCAGGATCATTGTTGTGCTGTGGATATTGTGGCTTCAAGTTTAAAAGTTAAAAAAGAAAATACTAAATAAAAACACCTAAGTGTCTACTGCTTATTTCTAACTCTGTACATGTTTTGTTGATAGGCTGTCAGTAATTTGATATTGTTTATGATACAATTTTTATTTGTTTCCTATGACTATTCTTTCTGTGCAGAGATGACTTATTGTGAGAGCTTTATATATATATATGTGTATGTATTATACATATAAAAAAGTAATTGAGCATGAACTATGCACCTATAAATATTAGCTGTTAAAAACTTCTTGTTTTGTGATGTGTTTTGTTAACTTGTGTCTGTAAATAATGGTGTTCAACTGAAGCAAATAAAATGTAACCCATTAAAATGAACTTCTGAATTAGTGATGATTTATAGCACCTTCTTTACTCTCCAGAAGCTCACGTTAAAGCATTCAGGCTGCGTTGCTTCCTGCAAAGGAACTGAAGGGACAAAACCAGCAAATGGAAACTCGGTCTATACCAAAACCAGGATGAAGGATGAGAATATCAGGGCTGGTACCTCAGTTGGAGTAAATTATTGACAAAATAGATTCATTTGGAGTGCTAATAAACTTTCTGTTTTAAGGAGAACCCAAGAGTCAATGAATCCATTAATAATGGGTTGCAGCAGACTATCAGGAAATCATGAGGTCCTTTAAGAATTACTTTTTCAAGGTTGTTAAAAGTGTTGGGCTATACAGAAGAGTCATGGATTAGTTGCAATCAATTTGTCTTGTATAGAGTCCCATTTAGCAAAAATACAGTCTACTGTCTGTTTTTAGACACGGTAATTTTAGTCATTATGTTGCCTGGATACTTTTCCATAGAGTAAAAAGCTTTATATCTCAGTCATTTTTCCTTCTCGCATTTTTTGTCTGTTAATTTGGATCAAGTGTTGCCTCTAGCCAGAACAACACAGTGTTTTCTTTCATTTAAGGTTCCCTAATCCTGAGTAGGATTTTGAACTTCCCTTACAGCTAGTCTTTCCACTGTTCTGTGGCATGAATCTTAAAGCAGGTAAGTATGTAGTCTGTTTTTATAAATGGGGCAACTTAGGCACAAGCACAAAATGTATGTCAGTGTTACATACAAACAGAAACCGAAACCCTTGGAGGTTGAACTCTCAACTTGTTCTTGAACTGAGCTCCTTTATGGGTTTCTGGAACCTTCCTGGTAGTAGCATGGCCAACCTGGAATAGGTCTTTCCAGGTATGTACCCATCCAAGCTGTATACAGTGGGAGCTGATGGTGTAGTACTATGAGCCAAAATCATACAAACCTATTAGAAAACCGGTGCTTCAGTTTTCCATGTCATCCCTCAGTCCCAACGCTGTATTTCTAAGGAAATTAATTTATTTCAGAAGAACTGCTATCAAGCTCTTTGTTCAAAACAATTAAAAAACCCCTTGATCATTTCAAACAACTTGTGAGTATTTTCATCAGCAGTTTAATCACTTAATAGAGCCTAAAGTCCTGCGCTGTTTTGCAGAAATCTCTTATGATAGCCTGCAACAACTCAGCAACAATTTGCAGTCTCCTTTACAGGTGGTGTGTCAAAAGAATCTCTTGCTTGGATGCCTTTACTGTTAAAACTTATCTTAATGCATCCGTGGCAAATCTATTGATTGCATCCATAGAAAACTGGTAGCAGGACAAGGCAAAATGTAAGATACTGCTTTTATATTTTTTAATGCTGTTTAAGGATCTTTCTATTCTATTAGAAGGAATCAGGAAGAAAAGCCCGGTGCTGTAGTGTGATTTTTTCCCAGCATACTAGCAGGCACTCATCCACCAAAAGCAGCAACTGAGAGCAGATGCCTGATACTTCAGTAGATAGCACTGGAAATGTTACGAGTAGAATAGAGACTGAGTAGAATAGATATTTCTGCTGTTTATCTTTTCTTCCATGGCCCATGGATCTTGATTGTTCTGTTGTTTCCCTATTAGGGAATCAAATTTAACTGTTTTATTGCTTACGTGTTGCAAATAAGTTGCACACTTCTTAAATAATCTGTGGGGAGCAGTATGTCTTAAAAAAACAGTAATAAGAATAAATTGCCTCCTGAGACTGGCCCAGTGTCTGAGTTTGTAGGAGTTAATTATTTTCCTTCATAGGTTAACATCAACAAATTATTCAGAGTTTTCAGATCATTCAAAATGTAGCATAGACAATTGTTTTAGTTCTCGTGCCTCTTGCAAACATGCCCTCAGATGGCCCCGAAAGTCCATGGGACCCCCAGTTTCTATGGCAGCACAGTGTGATGCACTGCTCTTGTAACAAGCTGCATTTTAATTAGATTCCTTAAGGACTCTCTGTCCATCCTTTCCAGGTAAATGCCATTTCCTGCAGTGAGATGTATACTGACACACAGATTGCAAATGTCAGAATTGTGTTGGATGCTAAAGCTGAATTAAATACATACTGATGTATTCAGATTGTTTTGTAAATGTCTGCCCTGGGTATTAAAAAATTATTCTGCTATTGTGATAATATTTGCCTAAGCAATTCATTCAAGAGGGGAATATACCTCAGAGCCCTCTTTTCCTTAAAAGCCTGGATTTTAACTCAAACTAAAAGCGGTTCTTCTGTCCTCAAATTATGAGTTAATAATGAGTCTCAACATATCCTAGCCCTCTAGGGAAAAAAGACATGTTGCTTTTTTGTTCTATTTTGACAGTTTTAATTGGTATTATAATGGTTCCTAATTAGGCACATTGTAATAAGGGTTTTATTGCTGTAAATAATAGTGTTAATGTTTCTGTTACATGCTTTTGCTATAGTGACTTTCAGGTTATTGTATTTAAGNCCAAGACTTTCCTTCTTTTCAAGACAGCTGTAGGCAAGTTAAAGTAAATTACAATGCCCTAACCTTGAGGAAAAGTGTCATGCCTGCATCTCTTCAGGAAGCACATGTTTTACTTATCCTGGCTTTCGTAACATGGGCAGTTCAGGGTCACTAATTCTCATACAGAAGCATCTGACATGGACAGTGGGTCAATCAGCTGCAGCAAACTCAAAGTAGAGACCCCTGCCTTCAGGAGCTGGGACACTTGGAATGGAAATTCGGAGCTGTCCATTTAATGGCTGGAATTCTACCAGGAGCACAATGGCAGACAGGTACAGCATGGCTACGTGCACATATTCATAAAATAATAATATACCACATTCAACTACTTAATTGACTCTAAGGTTTTGTAGAATCATAGAATTATAGAATACTAGGTTGAAAGGGATCTCAAGGATCATCTGGCCCAACCTTTCTTGACAAAAGCACAGTCTAGACAAGATGGCCCAGTATCCTGTCCAGATGAATCCTAAGTGTCCAATGGTGGGTAATCCACCTCTTCTCTGGGGAGATTACTCTAGTGACTGATTGTTATTATTGTGAGAAATTTCCATGTTGTTTGACCTGAATTTCCTGAGAAGGAACTTGTACCCATTACCCCTCACCTTTTCCATGTGACTTCTTGTAAAAAAATGAGTCCCTATCTTCTTTGTAGCCATCCTTTAAGTACTGGAACATGGTAATAAGGTCTCTCCTAAGCCTTCTTTTCCCAAAGCTGAGCAAACCCATTTCTCTCAGCCTTTCCTCATATAGCAGGCTTCCCAGTCCTTTGATCATCTTTGTGGCTTTTCTGGACCCTCTCCAGCCTGTCCACTTGGTGGGAATCAAAACAGCAGAGTATTCCAGGTGTAGCCTGGCAAGCCCTGAGCAGGATGGAATAGTGACTTCTCTGTCTCTGCTGGTGATGCCCTTATTGATGCAACCCAACATCCCCGTGGCTTTCTTTGATGCAGCAGCACACTGTTGCCTCATACGGAGCTTGTTGTCCACTAAGACCCTCAGATCTCTTTCCAATGAGCTGCTTCCCAGCCAGGTAGATTCCAGCCTATGCTGCACTCCTGGATTATGTTTTCCCAGGTGCAAGACCTTACTCTTGTCTTTGTTGAACTTCATAAGGTATTTGTTACCCTACTCTTCCAGTCTATTCAAGTCTTCCTTCAGGGCGGCTCTCCCTTCTGAAGTGTCCACTTCCTTACTTATTTTCAGGTCATCAGGAAACTTCCTCAGGGTACACTTGATCCCATTATCCAGATCACTTAGGAAGGTACTAAACAGTGTTGGGTCCAATATCAATCCTTAAGGGATCCCACTTATGACAGGTTGCCAGTTTGAGAAAGAGCTATTTGCCACCACCCTCTGGGTGCATCCTGTCTGTCAGTTCTCCACGCACTGGACAGACCACTTGTCTAGACTGTAACACATCAGTTTCCCTAGGAGCAGGCTGTGGGGATCTGTTGCAAGGGTCTTGGAAAAATCCAGGTAGACAACATCCACCACTTGCCCCACAGCAACCTAAGCAGGTTAATTTATCCTAGGAGGTGATCAGGTTTGTCAAATACATTTTGTCCTTGGTGAATCCATTCTGGCTTTTCCCAAGCACGGGCTTCGTTTGACTTGTGGTAACTCCCAGGAGGATTCCTTCCATAACTTTCCAAAGGGCTGAAGTAAGACTGATGGCCCTGTAATTACCTGGGTCCCCCTTTAAGCCCTTTTTGTAGATGGAGGTGACATGAGCCCTCTTCCAGTCTTTGGACTTTGTTTCAAAGTTTACTGAAATCAGTGAAAGATTCTTGCTTGCTTCATGTGGGTGTTTTAGGACACATGTAGCTCCAGATATGTTTGATCTCCTCATACAAATATGTGTCTGTCCATACTGACATGGTGAGTTTCCAGTTCTTTTCTATACACTATCTAGAGAGAAAATAACTGCTGAAACCCATGCCTCTAAGGTTTCCTAAGACACTGGCTATACAGTACTTTTTGTGTCAGATGGTGCACAGTGGAGGTCATGTTCAAAGGCTCTGATCCCTAACTCACTGAAAATAAAGGGAGACTTTTGGTTGACTTAATGAGTGTGGGTGATTCCTGGTGCCTCTCTTAAGTCTCCATACAAGTCAGAGATGGCAGAGATCAGATGATCGAGGTCCTGTGTAGAATATGTCAGAATAACAAAAATAGCAGAAAAACAAAGATTACTATAAAATTGCACAGCTAGGACCTCACCAGGCTTTCTCAGCAGCGCTGTGGCCTTATACTCTGGCAAAATACTGTACTGTTAATACTGTATGGTACTGCATACCTTAAACGTTGGGTTTGAATGGACTAGTTGTCCTTAGGTATTGCAACCTTAGAGGTAACCGATATTTAATGACACAGTAATGCAACTTAAATCTTTATGTTCTGCTCTGAAATAACTTAGGAGGTAAGAGGGAGAAGATAGATGGTTCCCTGATACTGGTTTTGGGTTTGATTTCAGTCCACACAAGGCTTCCAGTGACATTAACTAAGTTATCTGATACTTTTTGGGCCCAAGTCTAAGGCTTTCAGTATTGCTGGAAAAGACATTAATAATGGTCTTCAAAGGGTATTACCATTCTGCTTGGATATACGCAGGTCTGAACTAATAGCATCCGTTTTTACATAAGCATTCTGTTCTTGAGTTACGGTAACCAAAAGCAAATGAGCCTTTAGTATCTCCATGCTGCACTTTTAATGGAAAATATCTTCTGTTTAAATGCAGACATAAACAACTTTTCTCAAGCTTGCCTGACATTTAATGTGTAACTCGGAAGGTTTCTCTGATCTAAAACAGGGTGGCAGATGGAGAAACAGCAGGTGGAACCTCAGATGAGACAGCCAGAAGGTAACAAGCAGGGTAGGAAACTAGGTCAGATGAGATTTCTTCCACATTGGAAAAAAATGCTTTGAAAATGCTTCCTCCAGTGGAGGCATAAAAGTAGTTTTTCTGTGTTTTCCTTGAATATTCACATCTCTGAATAGGTTGGAGTCTATCAGTATCTGGTACATCTATAGGGCATATTTCTGTGGAAAAGCTGAACATCTGAGATTTGCAAGTGTGCCTTTTTCAGCTGCAGCATAGAGACCAGAGCCTTTACAAGAGGCCAGAGCAACCATGCATTTGTAATGATTAACTTGAGATTTAACAAGGAGAATGTTATGAAAAGTGTTTCTTTTTCTAGCACTAATCTGCTAAATTTTAGAAGGTCCCCATTACTGAGTGTCAATTTTCCTGCAAAATCTTATTCCAGCTGTTGTGTCTAGTACATTGTGATGAGGCTGTGAGCATGCCTGAAGAGCTGGGGCTTAGTCTGTGAGCCTTCCTCTGAAAAGAGGAAAGACCCCAGCTCATGTCCTTTTCGGGATGCTGTATGCAAAGACACGGTAAAGCAGAGGCACTGCCCAAAAGCGCTGGGGGAGAGAAGCACAGTGGCTGCTTAAGGAAAGCAGGGGTGGAGGTTGGAAAAGCAAAACGGGTGTGAGAGCCTTTCTGAGAACTGGCTGGCATTCATCCTGCCTCCCTCCCCCAGGCAGTGCTTCTGGTGTCAGAGGCTAATGATAGAAAATAGCCCATGGTTTTACAATGCTTCCAGGGACAGACATCTCAAGGAGCCCAGTAAATTCAGGTCGGAGCTGCTTTGCTCTCTGTGAGGCAGAATTCCCATGGTGTTTGAGGAGGTCTGGCTTTTTATGTTGAATTCCCCATTCTATTTTTCTGCCACCTGAAGTGCTCTGTACCAAGAAATAAAAGCAATTGATTGATGAGTGTTCCGGATTAGTAAATATGTATGTAAAAAAAAAAGTATGAAAGCTTATTAGCTTATTTTATCACTCTCCTACATAGAAAAGGGAATTGCACAATGCCCAAGAGAACTGTTATCCTCTGTTGTTTATTCATGTGAATTTCAGTTGTAAAATTCTGTGGAGCCTTGCAAAAATAACAAAGATGGTCATCTAATGTTAGTATTTGACAAGATAGCATCCTGCCGAATTGGTTGCATTGCCCACCCAGAACCAGAAAAATCTCGCAAAGAGCAGCCTTAGCAAGAAGACAAAAGAGGGGTGTTGAGTAAGATTGGAAAAACCTGTTAGTAACAAAAATGTAAAGGACAATAATTTTCAAATACTATATAATAAGGCCAAAAAAAATATACATCTGTTCTTTTGGTCCACTGAGTGGCATCTTTCATTGGCAAAGAAAGGGGCTAGCAGCTCCCACGGAACACTTGGAACAAAAGTCCTCCTATTTATTCAGCCTCCTCACTCAAACCTGGCCCAGATTTGCAGTAGGGAGAGTGATATATTTCATTTGAATAATTGGATATTCTTAGGTGTGAAATAAATGAAAGTTAATTTAAAGCCTTCAATTTTCTTTTTCAAGAAACTCAAATATGATAATTCCAGTCTGATACAGTCTGTGCAAAAGGCAGTTGCTGTGCAATAAAGGGACAGATCTCTTGTATTAAAACATTTCATAGACAGATGAGTTTTTCCTCCCATTAGGAATTGTTTTGTGCCTGCATGTTTATAATCTAGGTTTACTGTTGACTGCACCAGTTAGAGACCTGATATTTGGAAAATGCTTGAAGAAAAAGGAATTGGCCTCTCATTTGTTTTCAAATTTCATACAATTTATGTCTGCAACATGTTTTTACATATCCTTATGAGGATATGGTTTTGGATCACACTGGATACATAAAAGCATACATAAATATGTATTTTTTAATCGATACTCTGTGTGTGTGCGCCCATACAGGTAAGTATGTGTGGGCATTAACATGAAGTACTATAAAGTGCTGCTATTGGAATAATGGTCTTTGTTTGGGGAGGATTATCCTAAAATCAAGACATGCTTTTTTTAAGGTATTTAATGTAAATACTAGGTACCAAATTTGAAAGCCTCACAATTAACAGACCAAACCTTCATTAGCAGAGTTTTAAGGGTATAACCATATAACTTTAGAAGTCCAGATGTGGCTTATCTTAGATCCATCATGGGGTTATCATTATTGTTTGGTCCCTTACAGTGAAATATGCTATGTTAATAAAGATGCACTGCTGCTACTACACTTCTGGACTAGGTGTTCTTTATGAAGAATGTGTAGTGACAGAACCAGAGGAAATGGTCTGAAGTTGCGGCAGGGGCAGTTTAGATTAGATATTAGGAAAAATTACCTTACTGAAAGAGTGGTCAGGCACTGGAACAGCCTGCCCAAGGAGGTGGTTGAGTTACCATCCCTGGGGGTATTTAAGAAACATGTAGATGTGCACTTCAGGGCATTCTCTAGTGGCATGATCTCAGAGGTCCTTTCCAACCATGAAGATTCTGTGATTCTCTGATAGAGCTGCATCAATCAAGAATCGCGTTTATTCTCACCCATGTTGTGTTCAGTGCTCTTTCAGGGGCTTGTCACAGTGCCAGTTCCACTTGACTGAGTGTGATAATAAAAGAACCCTACCCAGAAACCCTGGCATTGCCTAGCTACAAAATGTTTTTTTTGGCAAACCTTAATTACGTGAGGTTGGCCTTCTGCTCCTAGGAACAGCGTGGTTTTTCTGAGCCCCTGACTGCCAATGGGATGTTGGCTCCTATGAACAAGCTCTTCATTTAAGCCATCATGTTAAATCAGGGTAGTCCATCTCCCTCTCATGAAGGGATAAGCTATGCTTATCTCTCTCTCATGAAGAGATAAGCTATGATGCTTAAATAAAGGGAATTATCCTGAGGTTGAATATACCCCTAAATAGATGAGTATTAGCAGAGCAGCTCTGACCTGGAGCAGCTTGATGGCAAGGCAGCCCTAGGAGGGTGTTAGCCGAGTAATGCGAGCCAGTCTAGAGGAGGGGGAAGCAAAAGTGCACACTTCCTCAAGAGGGTGGATTGATCTGAAAAACAATTGGTAGGGAGAGGAGTGCACTTTGAGAGAAGCAGCATTCAACATGCCAATTAACTGCCCATCTGTTTTCTCCCTTGGATCACTTTATTTTGTCTTATGTGCTATAAGGTTGCTGAGGAAAAGGTCATTGCCTGTTCCATGACCGCTCACTCCCTACTACAAGAGGACCCCAGGTATTACTGAAATGTAAGTGAGGTGCAAGAATAATACTGTTACACTGGAGGTTCAGGAGTTGAGTGCGTTGCTTCTGGAGACCCTTTTGAATCTGCAGGAGAATGTTACCAGTGGCATCAGAGTAGAGTTGCTGAGTTGCCTGCACAAAACACAGGTGGTGGCATGGAAAATAAAGTTGCTCAACAGCAAAGAATTTTGACATTGTTTAAAGTGATGTGCCCACACACCTGATGTAGGGCTGTGCCTTTAACTTTTGTGTCTGTGATGGGCATGAAGGATTGCCATTAGAAAACCAAATCAATGGGCAAGTACAGTTCCTACAGCACTGTAGCACAGCAAGGGCATCCTTTGGTAATGTAAGATGTAGAAGCAGACTTTAATTCAGATGCTGCTAATTGTTTATCATGTTGCAGTAAGAAAGTCACCTCAACTGAATTTGTGACCCCAACTGTAAAACAGAAATAAATGTACTTGTAAAGTGCTCACAGATCTGAGAGGTGTTATTACTGCTAATTCTGAAGCTACTCTGACACCCTTGACTAATACGGACATAATATGACAGAAGTAGCTAGTTGCCACAGTTTGACATTTCTTTTCCTTTGCCTTCTCCTGTCACATGCTTTTATGTCTTTTTACCAGGGCAAGTAGCTATCTTGAATTTAAGAAACACAGCACAAGGTCAAGACAGCTGAGCTGGAAAGTGTAAAGGAGTAAGATTGCAGGCTCTCCTGTGTCATGCGTGTATTACTGCTGAAGTGTCCAAGTGGTACTGTTCATAGAAGAGTAATTTTTAAAATAAGGAAACATTACTACAAGATTTTTTTAATACCCCATTTATGATTCTGTTGGTTCCTCCAACTTCTTAATTTAAATTGAAGCAAAGAATAGGATCGGATAGATGTAAAATGCAAAATTTCTCTGGATTTCTCATTACATGAATTGAAACACAAATGTTCCCATGGATATCATTAATTTGAATATCACTTTGCAGCTGATGTATGTCCCCACCCCGTGCTGATCCTAAGACCTGGATCCCTACTGCAATGATACCTGTGTTAGAGGGTTGTTGTGGCTTACTCTGATCAACTCTGAACTTGTTGATCAGGGCAGTAAGACTCTAGTTTGAGCTCTGATCATGTTGTGTCCTAAACCACTATTTGGAGTGAATCCTTCCTAGCCATTTTTTTGCTTGCAGGATCTGGAAAGAATTTCACTCATAAACAAGAATGCTTCTGACACTGTTCCCAAAAGACTCCTGACAAAGAATAGCTTTTTTTTCTCTTTTAACTTTTGTCCCTTGTCTTTCTGCTGATCTTATAGTGCTCAGTTACAAAGCCAAAAATGTGTTGACTATCAGGTCTCAACCTTGTACATCCTTAATTCGCAGTGGAATCTCTTTAGAGAGATGACATGACATAAAGTGCAGGGTCAGGACAATTGGAGATGTGCTGATGTAAAAAACAAAACGAAACAAAACAAAATAAAATCAGCTTTTTTATTTTCTTCCATTTTTGTTATTTCCACATGAAGTTACTATGAACATATTCATTTTTGCAGGTACATTACTAGATAGCATGTAGGTGGCTTGACGATCTGATGTGAAATAGAGCAACAGAAGTAGAGAGTGGAAACCAGCATTGCGGTGGCTTCTCCATAACTACCTTTCTGTATCAGTGATTCTAGTTATATGCCACAGTGTAGCAAGTTTGGGTTTGCAGGGCCAAGAGGGAACCTTGGAATTAGTGGTCCACCTGAGAACCACGTGTCAATGGGCACTGGAGAAGCAAATCCACTTTTAACTATAGGGACAATTAAAAGTCAGGCAGGCCTCAGAGTCCAGATTTAATTCACCTGCTCATTGCAATTCAAGTTGTTTATTTTCATGCTTGTCAATCTAATTTCCTTCTCCAGGAAGGATACTGGGGTCACCTTGCTGTTGCTTTTGAATCCCACTTTGCACAGTACTTTTCTGTTCAAAAAATCCTAAAAGAAGCTATTTCTTCCTCTTGCCGCAGAGGCCATTCAAGCTTCAGATTTCTGCCTCTCTCTTTGCTGGTGCGTATCAGATTTACCTTCTCCAAAAGCAAATTGCCACAAATTTTACCTATCACTTGAGAAAAGCTTGCTGAAGCAGAGGGACCTATCACTTTACTATTGGCACTTGCACAGCTTCACACAGGAACGATTTTTAACAGTGTTTTTTGTAAGAAAATCAGTATTTGTGACCAACACATACAGTTTATCATCCGTCTGGTTGGTGTCATTTTTGTGTTTTCTGATGAGATTGTAATTTCTCTGGACAGGTTTGCAGCTTTTTTTGGATCTCACTTTCACAGTAGTTACATATCCACAAAATCCCAGGTGCTTCAGTTATCATTTATTGTCTGCGTTAGAAGGGTATCTTCAGGCCCTAGACATGATTGGGCCAGGAGCTTTAAAACATCAGGTTAAAGAAACATACTTTAAAAAGAATGTAAAGGGATTATCTGCTATTTACAAAGCTAAAAGGGACATGTTTGGTGACATTTTAGAACATCTGGCATATCCCCAGAGCCATGCAAATAAACAACAACATTGCAGGGAAAGGCTGTGAGATACTTTCATTTTAAATACCATCAGGCCCCCACTTGCCACAAATTACATATGCTTGAGGGTGAGGGAGATTGTTTTCCAGAATCAATTGGAAAAACTCCTAGACTGTAGGCTGACCTGTTGGGGATTGAGTACTGATCCCCTGATGCAATGTTCTTGCATTTTCTAACAAAGGAGCGGGTAAACTGTAGATTACTGTTGGTGTCTGAGCATCAAGTAGTGGGATAAGCCAGCACTCGGCTGCATGCTCCTAAGTTTGTTAGAATGTCATCTCAAGGTTAGTGCCAAGCATTTCCCCTCCTAAGATGTACAATCATATCTTACCCCTTGAGCAGAAGAACAAGGGTGAGTATCTGTGCTTCTCTGCTGTAGTGGTGCTGTTGGAAAACATTCTCTCCCCTACACTGCAGGCACCACATGGAGATGCAAGGCAAAGGGCCCATTGAGGTGTGGGTGCCTTGTGTGAGGACTAGTAATCCCATCCCCTGTTAGCCCAAGACTTCCTAGTCCCATGATATGAATGCTAACAATCAGCTGTGTTTAATTACAAACTGCCTGGATAGTCAGGCTGGCTTTAAATACTTGCCTATTGCTTTTGAGAGTTAATTGGAAGTTTGTCTCCATAATGCCTTGAGGATAGGGCAGAAAATTGCACAAATTCGAGGCTATCACTATTAGTTCTCCATGAGCAAAGCACTGAAAATTAGTGTGGCTCTACTGGTCCTGAATAAACAGCAGGTCATGCCTTTAAAATGAAAGAGCTGGGGAGATACTGCATTTTACAGTGCAGTTTAGGTTTAGAAAGCTGGAAAGTTTCAAAACAGAAAGGAAATCCACACTTGCATTTCCAAAACCACTTTGCCACTTAGGTTTTTTTTCTGCTAAATGAGATTTTCACAAAATTCACTGTCATATGAGGAACTTAAATTTGGAAGGAAATTTTTTAGCTTTTTCATATTACGTCTAACACTACATGCTCTTATAAGATCTTTTCAGTATTTCTACCTTGAAATAAAAAGAAGTCTTAAAACTGTCTGTGTTACTATCTGGATAGAAATATCTTAGGCCTAACCTCCCCCCAACCCTGCCCCAGCAAATTCTGCTCTGTGGATTTATCAGTGCTACTATTTTAGAGGAATGAGCCCCCCAGCTTCTGGGACTAACCTCATTGTGGGTTATCTTGAAAACCAGCACCACCTTTCAGGGCCATGTCTGAATATACTCTAAAAACAAGAATGTTATTCATATGTTGTCATTTATGTACCTTTCTTTAATAGGTTCTTCTTAAAAAAACCCCCACAAACTTAAGAAAACTCAACCCTCTGATCTTTGTAGCATCAATATGCCTTTTCCTTCCATCTTATCTCAAACACTGTTTGCTCTTCAGGCCATTAGACAAGGAGCTGAGGACCAGACAGTCTGTGCAGATATGAGATTTTTTCCGAATAAATGCTTCACTAAATGATAGTGTACTGTTTAATTTCAGTTAATCTGGTGACAAAATGGTATAAAATGAATTCCAAGTCAGGCTCCAAGTGCAGACAAGGCAGAATATCTGAAAGGCAGTGCTGGCTCCTCTCTGCTGTTTCTCCCACTTGCTGTTTTCTCCTGTCTTTGTTGCATGTGTGTACGCAGCCTGGAGTGTCTTGCACTGTTGAAGAGCCTGGTGAACCCTGGGGAGTTTCAAGGTGTTAGGTCATTTGCTGATGGACACAGAGAAATACAAGTATCAGGGTTACAGGCAGGTAAAATCTCTTGTCTGAGCATGTTCCCAGGAAGTCAGAGTTACTGAGCTACCACCTAAAACACTTCACCTGTCTATTTAAATAGCATCTTTTTGTGGGTATTTTAAAAATGTGACTTTGTAAATTTTTAGCTCTAAGACATCAGGACACAAGCCAGCGTGATGGAGATGACTTGTAAGATTTTCTTGATATGGCCTTTTATTTGGGAGGAGGTTACTGTCTTTGCCGCCTGCCCAGTGCTTATGGGCAGTCACACCAGAGACTGCTTTTGATTTTTAAATTGCTATTGATGAGAAGTCATGATCCTTTTCTCACTTGTACTCTGCTACTCAGATGGTAAACAACATCTGCTAGAATGGAAGAAAACAGGCATGTTCTGTACAAGTAGATTTAAAAACACTCATTTAAGTCTATACCAAATATATCTCATTTCATATTAGTAAATCCATGTTTCTTGTTTCAGCTTTTGATTTTCAGCAACTCTCTTCCACCTCGTATTCAGATTGAACTACCTCAACAGTCATTATAATGGAGACACAGGGTGTGGGGTTGCAGTGGGCATCGATTTTGATTTTGAATCTGAGTTTTTAATTTCTACTTACAGCAAGGAAAAAACCCAGTGGCAAATCCCAAGGAAAGTGGGAAAAGAAAGGCCAGTTCTTCCTCCTCCAATCTTGGGAAAATCAATGTAGAAATACCCAGCAAGGCAAGTTCTCACACCAGAAGTCTCCTTTCTTTTTTCATCTCTATTCATGCACTCCTGCTTTCTCTCCTTACCCAACCTGCAGCACAAGGCAATCTCAGGTGTTTTGGGAAACACCAGCATTCACTGATACTTTACAGCATCCAGCTGTGGGTGCTTTTGGGAAATGACTTCTAGATTTAGCACTGCCCAAAGGCTGGGACAAAGACAATGTGCAAAGATGGTAGTGAAGCTGAACAAGTAGAACAGAAATGTAAAAGAGAAAGGTGAAGGTGTGAAGAAGGGGAAAACACAGACAGAGGGATGCTCTGCTGCTTTTTCTGCCCTTAGTTGCTGGTAGGCATATTCTGTGTGCTTGAAAATCTGGATCTTCCACCTCAGAAAGACTACCATGCTTAGACAGAAAAACAAGTGGCTGCTTGATGGCAATAACATTAACAAAATGAGGCTGGACTCAGGCTGATGACTGAGTGTAAGATAGCATACTGCAATTATGTCATGCCACTCATTTCTAATCCACCTGCCGCTCCTTGTTGTTTATTTGTTTAATATTTCTTTATTCATCCTTTGTACCACCCTTCTCCATCCTTTGCCAAAATTATATTGCTAATGATTAACTGTATGTGGCACTCCTGCAGTGCAGTGCTCAGTGCTGGGTTATTTCATGCAGTGCTGTAGTGAAACAGCAAGTGAGAAAATTCCAACCTAGAAAGGCAATAATTTGTTACAATAGCAATGAGCATTGAATGAGTCACACTGCTGACAGATTCTGACATGCAACCAATCTATTAAAGGTTTGCCTTTCTGCCAGCTTTGTCTCCCTCTCTTCTCCAAATGTGCTCTTCTTAAAGGCTGCACAGACAAATATTTCCTTGCTTGGAACTTTCTGTTTGTTCTTATCTACAATAGCTTTTGAAAAAAGATGCTAAACATACAAATTCGTAAATGTGTGAAGATGTAGCAGAGCTTTTCTTCTGTCTTGTGATGCTTTGATATTGTAAGTAGAGAATGAAAGTTAACAGCAGGTATTTCAGGACTGTAAAATGTAGCCTGGAGGCTGATAACTGTCTGGTCTGTGGAGAGATATTTATGCTCACTAAGTTTTTCCAAAAAGAGATCTGTGTTATTATCTGGTTTCCTTGGACTTTTGCCCAGGGCATTTGCTCAGTGGCAAGATACAAAAAGTTAGATTAAGGCAGCACTTTAAGGTTCATCTTTAATGCCAGATGCATACTAAAAATACTAGGTCAAGCATCCTTTACCTCCTAATGGTAAGCAGTCCTAAAGAGTAGACTATTGAAACCTGCTGGTACTTTAAGACTGAAGGCTGTGTGAAGACTCTGTGAGTTAGAAGCCTTGTTTATCTCCCTGTCCACAGAACAGTCCTGGCTGGAGACAAAGCTGTTCGGAGAGATGAAAGGCAGGAATCCTCTTGTTGAAACTGCAGCTAAATGTTGCCTTCCCTACAGATGAACAATAGATATCTTGCAGGATTGTTCAGTCTTCTAAATTCAAAGTACAATAATGTCTTACATTGTAGGCTGGGAGGAAGCTGAAGAATGAGGCTGAACATAATTAGCAATCCATGTGTGCAAACTGTTTCTGAATCTCAACAGGAGTTGCTAAGAAAACAATATGAAATAATATCTGAATATTCACAGTGACAAAGACTGCATAATAATTCAATTTCTGACACTTCCTCAGCCCTGGGTTGTTCCTTAAAGAAAAGGAAAAGCAGCACAAGATAATTATATGTATTCAGTCCTGTATACATAGATGCAAACATGATGTTGAGAAACTTGATCAAATTCTTCCAAGAGAGGAAGAATGGATTCTACTTAAATTTAGCATTCATCTGCTAGCTTTGGTAGTTTGTCTGGGGGAGGTAGGCTTGTTGTCTCCTTCGATGCCATCAGAAAAACTCTATGTAAAGGCTGAGGTGACTCAGACAGATAAACTGTTTTATAGGGGTCCTTAACAGGGAGAAACAGCTTTTCTTGCATTCTACATGAACTTTAAATTGTTTTGAATTCTGCATGAACTTTAAATTGTATCTTAACCTGAGCTGCGTTGCTGAATTCATTAAAAGTGCTTTTTTAAGAGTAAATCCCAAATTATAATTTTTGGCTTTAGAGTTTTTTTATTATTTTTTTTATTTTCATCTATTTTGTGAACAATTTGGTCAAAATGTGAACAGATGTGAAAATTTTGGAAAATGTCAACCAGCCTGCCCTAGTTAGAATCCAAAAACTTGAATTTCAGGTTAATGTCTTGCAGAATTTATTTAAAGACAAGAAATAGGATTAAGTACTTCTCAGCTGTACACCAAAATCTTAGTAAGTCACGTTTTTGAGAGGACAAACGCAGTATATTTTTCACAATGTGGTGCTGCTGCTGAGGGCAGGTGCACTTCAGGGACTCGCTCATCAGTTACATTGTGGAGAGAGCAAAGGAAGGGGCAAGGGTGAAGCATAGCAAAGTTCCTACAGAAAGTCATTTTGGGGCACTTCCTTCTAAGTGACATGAATAGTTACAGAAATGAGCACAACCGAAAAGGCCAAGGGCAAGACAGAGGCTCCAAGAGCTCCTGCAGCAGAAATTTGACCAAAGGGAATCTGTGGCTGGAAGGAAGGGGGGGAGGCATTGCCAAGGCATCTGCTGTGCTCAGAGAAGATGGGGAGGTGAAGAAGCAGCAGCGGCAGGGGTGGGCTCTGGCATGAAGTCATAGGCAATGTCAGGACAGAGCTGAAATGTTTTGTTGCAAAGCTCCACCTTCCAGAAATGTTCAGCCTGCTAATTAGAAAGGGATATGTGAGGCTTACCACTTCCACAGAGCTGGTAATGGACTGTTTTGTTGGGTTGTTTTTTTCAATAAAAATAAACTTGTTCCAGGATGTGCCTGGTTGCCAGCCTCACCTTACTGTCTCGAGATGGAGTTATTTAAGGCAACACTTACTCTGGCAGACACAGCTGGTGTTTCAGATGGGGTTTGTGGGGAGGGAAACTGTTGGCTTAAGCTGTTTTAGCTGCAAAGGCTTTGTTTCCCACTGGAAAGCTTGCACACAGCTTATAAATCTTAGGTGCATTATTAACAATAACAGAATACGACAGAAAAGGAAGCAATCTTTAAATACACCGTGGCATGCATAGTTATATGTTCTCTGAAATCAGTCTTCGATGCTAAGTCGCCTCTAAGGCAACCTCCTACTCTTAAAGCACTGGTGGATTTCTGAGCACTGCACAGTGGGGTTTTTAAGATTAGCCTTGAAATGTGATCTTTTGCATCCCTCCAGCAGCAGTTACTGTGCTTTCAGCTGCCTTCCTGTTTTTCACTGGGAGGTGACAGGGCTCTGGGGTGAGGTTGCCTACATCTCTCCAGCTAGAAGGGTTCCTGGAGAGATGGAGAGGCAAGTTTGGTTCTGTCACTGTCCGCAAGGCCAGGGGATGTATTCAGTCTGCTAACACTTTGGCTACAGTGCTGTGTTATTCCTGAAAAGTGCTTTTAACTGAACACTAAAGACATGTGAGACCTGCAGATTGGAAAATATTCCTAATGGGCAGGAACTATTGGTAGTTATTTGGATTGTAGCTCTAAAAATAGGCAGCTGATCTCTGCACTACATAGAGTTATATCTCTGGAGCAAAGGTTTGGAGGTGGATAATGAGTACTGCAGCTTGGGTGGTGGAAGAGCTGGAAGAGTGCAGTGTGAGCAGAAAACTGCTGCATGGAACAGACAACATTTCCACTTAAAAGCACTCGTAGGAAAGGGCTAATAAAACAGAAATTAATTGGTGCAGTTCCTGGCTTAGCTGAACAGATAGGCAAGTCAGATGTTTCCCCCTCTGGAGAAATCAGTGTATCATCTTACTCAGACTGGGCAGCTCAGTCAGAGAGAAGCTGCTGGGGCAGCAGAGGTGGCAGTGACCCTGCCTCTGCTGGGTGTTCTGCTGAGAGCTCATGGACTTGAACTGTGTGGCAGGGAGGTCGTCTGTGGTGTACAGTCGTCTGCTCACTACAAACAAGCAGGTTTTGTCATCCCTTTACTTATGCTGGGTGTAAGCTGACTGGATGCTTATACCTGATCTTGGTGCTATAAAAAGGCATCACTCACTCTGGAAAGGTAACAGGAAAGAGTCATTCAATAAAAACAGTTTCCACAAAACTGCAACAAGTCCTTTTCCATGAACTCAATATATTTGGAAGTCCTTATACTTTTCAGTTTGGCTGTGAAAGAAACTGCTAAAGTACCATACAGGGCATTGCTACCATAATATTTCTTTAGTGGCAGGAGACTGATGGTACCAGAATGTTTCTAGCATTGCATGAGCTGGGGGCAAATCTCTTTGATGCTCATCTGGATTAAATAAAAAAACAAAACAAAAAAAAAAACAAAAAAAAAAAAAAAAAAAAAAAAAAAAAAAAAAAAAAAAAAAAACAAAACACCCNNNNCCAACCACCACTCATCACTCATTTCTGGTGCCAAGAGAAATACAACTTTCTTCTCCCATGCACAGAAATTCAGATGCTAGTTCCTTTATTTTCCTGTTGAGAAGGTTTTACATGGGCATCATTATGGTAAAGAGTTTGGGTTTTGGTTTTAATTAGCTTTGTTTTCTCATTGCCTCCATAAAATTCATTATTTCTTTCTCAGCTTTTTATGTCTCCCTTCTGAAGACAGATTCTGTTTATGGGTGTACTATTCTTATGCTCCCTCTATACATTTTTATCACTTTTCCAATTTCAACTAACAAGTTTATTTCTATCTGGAGAGGGTGCAGAGGACTGGACAGTTGCAATAAAATTTTGACTTTAATGATAGCACAATTGAAATTCTGCTGATAGAACATTTGATGTCTCAGGTCAACACTAAATCCCAGGTTGGTGAAAGAATGCAATTCTGGCTATTGGCTTATTGAAACAACACAGAATTCTTACTATCATCCAGTTGCCAACAACACCTTGGCTGGAATTTGGTTTGTAAAAGATGGAAACAAATGTTTTTTATCCTTTCAGCTCAAGTTTACAGCCCTTTCACAATCTACTGGTCACTGCATGACATTTCCAACCTGTGTGGCATCCAGAAAATATTAGAAACAAAGAGTTGTGTGATTAGCCCAACTACTGGAACACTGCTGACTGCCCATGGCTTGGATAGGAATACTCTCCACTAGGTTAAAAATTGGCTGGAGAGCTGGACCCAGAGAGTGGTGGTGAGTGGAGTTTTATCCAGTTGGCATCCTTTCATGAGTGGTGTCCCCCAGGGCTTGGTACTGGGGCCAGTTCTCTTTAACATCTTTACCAATGGTCTTGATGAGGGGATTGAGTGCACCCTCAGTAAGTTTGCAGATGACACCTAGTTAGGTGTCCTAGCAGGTTGACCTGCTTAAGCATAGAAAGGCTTTGCAGAGGGATCTCGACAGGCTGGATCGATGGACCGAGGCAAATGGATTGAGGTTCAATAAAACCAAGTGCCGGGTCCCTCACTTGGTTCAAAACAACCCCATGCAGCGCTACAGGCTTGGGGAAGAGTGGCTGGAGAGTTTCACAGCAGAAAGAGACCTGGAGGTGTTGGTTGACTGGCAGCTGAACATGAGCCTGCAGTGTGCCCAGGTGGTCAAGAAGGCCAACAGCATCCTTGCCTGTATCAGAAACAGTGTGGTGAGTAGGACTCAGGAGGTGATTGTCCCCCTCTGCTCAGTGCTGGTGAGGCGCCACCTTGAGTACTGTGTCAAATTTTGGGTCCCTTTCCACAAAAAAAGACATTGAGATGCTGGAGCAGGTCCAGAGAAGGGCAGCGAAGCTGGTGAGGGGTCTGGAGAACAAATCTTACAAGGACAGGCTGAGGGAGCTGGGGTTATTCAGCCTGGAGAAGAGGAGGCTGAGACCTTACCACTCTCTACAACTACCTGAAAGGAGGTTGTAGAGAGGCAGTCTCCCAAGTCATAGGCGATAGGACAAGAGAAAATGGCCTCAAGTTGCACCAACAGAGGTTCAGATTGGGTATCAGAAAAAATTTTTACACAGAAAGGGTTATTAAGCATTGGAATGGGCTGCCCAGGGAAGTGGTTGAGGTGCCATCCCTGGAGGTATTCAAAAAGTAGGTTGTCATACTGCTTAGAGACATGGTTTATTGATTGGGGGGCGGTATCAGAGTTTAGTTGATGGTTGGACTAGATGATCTTAAAGGTCTCTTCCAACCCTGTCAATTCAATAATTCTATGATTCTACAAACAGCAAATCAGCTTTCCAAGCAATGCCTGTGTGGAGTACAGTCTGCTACTCAAAGCACTGGCATCACACTCTCACTTCTGTCTTTAGCTGATGTACTAGTCTGGCTTGGTTACTGATATTTGTTCCTTCTGATCCTGTTTTTCTCCAGTGCTGTTCTCCATGAAAGAGATCTTAGTCAATTGAAGCAGGTGGAGTAGGAGCATCATACTTTGCCTTTTTTTTCTTATAAAAAAAATTAATTTCACTGTTGGCTTTTTCTTTCTTTTTTCTTTCTTTCTTTCTTTTTTTTTTTTTTTTTTTGGTATTTTTATCAAGATTCAACCATTTATGAGTGGTTTATTCATGATGCTCCGCTTCAGTTATTTTGGAAGGGCCTTTCTAGTGAAACAAGTCTATTATGAGTGTTAGGAGTCTCTTTATGTTATTTCAAGGCCCTTCTACACTGATATGTTAGTTAAAGAGTGCTTAAATTATAGTGTTTCTTGTCCACATACAACAATTACAATTCCATATCTATTGAACAAAATCCTACTTTAAGTAAAGATTTATTTTTTAAAAAATATACACATTACATGCAGAACATGAAGTATCCATCAGCTGCCAGGCTAGTACTGTGTGAAACTATGATAAATAGTGTTTGGAGCAACATTATAAAGAAAATGCAGCAGTCACTGTAATATACGTTTTGCAATATAGTGCAATTCCAATGTTGAAAAACAACTGCATATTGTAATTTGCAAATATATTTATATTAATTTAGATTAGTTTTAATACAGCCATGGTCAGTATTTGTTAACTTGAGATTCAAGATATTCTCATTAACAAGAATGATATTTTGTTGTGTGCTCAATTATTGCCACCAATGAGTACTTGAAAAATATTCCTAGTCAATGACCCTTAAGAGCTTAGGAAATTCAGAGCAATAAAATGAGAAGCAGACTTGCTTGCCACTTTTCTAATGTAGCATGGAATTTTTCAAAGGAGCCTATGACGTTTAGATACCCGCCAGGCTTCATACTGCAATAAATAGATTTGTTTTGTTTACTCCAGGTAACTCTTCAATCTTGTCTTGCCGTTTTAGCCACAACTCCAAGCCCAATGTGAAATGATGGAGTCTGCCTCTAAGGGATTTTGCAGGCAGGACAAAGAACTGATTTTATTGATGGCTGTGTTTTTAAATGGAAAATGACATGTTGTTTTCAATAATCCATTTTTTCCCCTACCTGCTGTGGAAATGTCTTCTATTTGTAAAGTCCATGTTTCTTGTGAGAAACAAGGCTGTATTCTACTGAAAAATTTCCATAATCTCTGGGGTTTAAATTAATATTAATGTATTTCTGTGTACTGTCCATGGGGAAAGAAAAGTACAAACCATTTCTTGGATGTGAATGGAGATGTATGTAATTCGTTAAGCATCTGTTTTTAAAATGAAGCTGCTTACCTGGAAGCCAGAACAGCTCTTGGCCGCGTGCACCAGGCTTCACTTCCCTAGTCCTGCTGGCCACACTGTTCCTGATACAGGCCAGGATGCTGTTGGCCATCTTGGCCACCTGGGCACACTGCTGGCTCACATTCAGCCAGCTGTCCACCAACACCCCCAGGTCCTTTTCTGCCGGGCAGCTTCCCAGCCACTCTTGCTTAAGCCTGTAGCTCTGCATGGGGTTGTTGTGACCCAAATGCAGGAGGCAGTTCTTGTCCTTGTTGAACCTCTTACCATTGGCTTTGGCCCACAGAAAGTATGTGTTTTCCTGCTCTCTGCCCTTTTATTCTCAGACTATCCCACCCCTTTAGTCTGCACGTGTTTTGTGTCAACTGGTGCTGACCAATGCAATCTAGGAAGAAAAGTGGAGCTGTTGGATGCACTGCTTGGGATGCGGGGTGTCTGTGCACAAATGTGTGTCTTTAAAGATGGAGTAATATCTTCACTGCCTTCTCATGCTGAAATGGGAATCAATCTCAGAAGTGTGTCTTCAAGCAACAATGGATGCAGTTTGTGAAAAGGCAGGGTACTGCCTAGGATTTAGGTATCATAGTGATAAGTCTGGTGAAGACCTGACATATTGGGACAGAAAAATGACAGAATATTTTTTTCAGTCATAATTTTGAGAGTAAATCAGCATGAGAACCTGTGAGCTCAAAAAAATTAATGCTTTCAAAACCACCAGAATGTTTTGTGCATGAAAAATTAATCACCTCTGCTGGGGAAATTTGCTGTAGCTGTGAGAACAGAATAGCACAAATACTGACCAGCAAAGATCTCTTAGGTATAAGCACAGTAGAAGAACTGCAGGGAAGGTGATCTCATGAGAAACTGTCGATGCAGGTTTGTGCCAGCAGATGAAAGAAAGCCTCCTCTCAGGAGATGGACTGGGGAAAGAAGAGCAAAAGCATTTCTGTTCCCTTCAGTTTGTTGCCTTCCTGAACTAGCACCATCATTTTCTGGGCCTCTCTATCACCCTTCTATTCAGTTTATCCTCAATTTTTTTTAATTTTGCTCATTCTCTGATCCACAGAGGCAGGTGACATGTGACTACTTTCAGTTACCCTGTCAATTCAAGTGGCAAAAGACTCTGCAATTAGTCAAAATGTTGAATCTATAAAGAAGACCCATTACGATCTCAGGTATTGCTGAGGAGGCAATGGCTAAGGGTTCCTAAGGGACTGGAAAATGAAACAGAAACAAGCAACAACTAGAAATGCCATTGACAAAACATATAAGACTATGTAACAAAACATATAAAAACATTTCAAGGTCAGATACTCAAAAATGAGAAAATGTTTGGCATTGCTTTGCCCCCTCTGTATTACTGCATAATTCAGGCTTCGGTTAAACGTGTATCTTACTTTCTGTCTGATCTCCATCTCATTTAGAAAGGTTATCCCTACGAAGCCTTCACATTCTCTGGCCTTACAGCCCAATATAGCATTTTCCTTGAGAAAAGTACCCCTCAGAGGAAAACTCAGCACAAAAAGAAAGGAAGACTGCCGGCCAGCTGGAGTATTGAACTGCAGGTATCTCCTCTACCACAATTCACCCACTCCCCTTTCTCCAATGCTATCCAAAAAGCAGAGTAACAGACAGAGTAAAGATCCAAAGGCTTCCTAGCCCAGTTATCAGACACTACGTGATGTGAAAATGAATCACGATTTCTTCCACCCTGTTGAAACAACAAGATTTTCTTCTAGGGCGATCCTTGAAAGCGTAATGGCGAGACCATTGTTCTCACATGCCGCTTGCTTTTTTAGCTTTCACAATCCCACTGTGAGTTTTGTGTTGTCCTGCACAAAATCATAATTCCTTTTAATCTTACTCGGCTGTCTTTTTCTTGACTGTTACTGAGGTCTGGAAGCACTCAGCTGCTATGGTGTAGTTTGTTAGATGCATGTTGTGGTTTAGCTCCTGCCAGCACCACACAGCTGCTTGATCACACACCCCCTGACCCGGCAGGTTTGGGGAGAGAATCAGAAGAATAAAAGTGAGAAAACTCATGGGTTGGGCTAAAGACAGTTTAATAGGTAAAGCAAAAACTGTGCACACAAACAAAGCAAAGCAAGGCATTTATTCACTGCTCCCCATTGGCAGGCAGGTGCTCAGCCACCTCCAGGAAAGCAGGGCTTCACTATGCGTAATAGTTACTTGGGAAGACAAAACACCGTAACTCCAAAGATACCCTTCTTCTTCCACCAGCTTTACTTTTACACTGAGTGTGATGTCATAAGGTATGGAATATTCCCTTGGCCAGCTTGATGCAGTTGTCCTAGCTGTGTCCTCTCCCAGCTTCTTGGATGTCCCCTATTTTTTTGTTAGCAGGCCATTAAGAAGCTGAAAAGTCCCTGACTGCTTAGCAACAACTAAAATATTGGTGTGTTACCAACATTATTCTCATCCTCAACCCAATACATAGCACCGTACCAGCTGCTAGTAAGAAAGTTAACTCTATCCCTGCTAAAACCAGGACAATGCACCAAAAAAAAAAAAACAACACTAAAGCACAGTGATTTGAAGAGATTCTCAGACTGCCTGACAGATAGGTGTCTCAAAAACAATCCCTCATAACAGACTGAGGTTAATAGACATGGTCATTTCAGCTAGCCTGGATTCTTTTTTTTAAAAAAAAAAAAAAAGAAAAAAGGTTTGTTTTGTTTTGTTTTTTTTTTACATAAAAGACTGTTTTGATGTGAAATATTTCAGGATTTGCTCCACAATCTCTTCATATCAGGGGTAGAATCGATACCCCTGAGCTTTGGCTGGCTTTAGTTCAGGTTGTCTCTCAGTCATTTGGAAGCAGCCACAAAACTTTGAAAGACCCATGACCTGGTGGAAACTTCCACCCTTCTTAGGTATAGCAGTAATGCGTAGGCAAATTCAGGCATGGCACAACATGCTCTGATTTGAAGGTACCACATGGTACATAGTGATGAAAGGAAGTCCACAGAATCACAGAGTGACCTAGGTTGGAAGGGACCTTTTAAGATTATCTAGTCCAACCAATGGAAAAAAAACCACAACCAAACAAAAAACAAACACACAAACAAGCAAACAACAACAATAACAACAACAAAAAAAAAAAAACCACACCACACCACACCACCCAACACTAATCCATATCCCTGAGCACCAAGTCAACTTCTCTCTTGAATACCTCCAGGGATGGTGCCTCAACCACCTCCCTGGGCAGCCCATTCCAATACCTGACAACCCTTTCAGTAAATAAGTATTTCCTAATATCTAACCTGAACTTCCCCTGGTGCAACTTGAAGCCATTACCCCTTGTCCTATCATCTGTAACTTGGGAGAAGAGACCAACTCCCACCTCTCTGCAGCCTCCTTTCGGGTAGTTGTAGAGAGCGATAAGGTCTCCCCTCAGTCTCCTCTTCCTCAGACTGAACAACACCAGCTCCCTCAGCCTCTCCTCATAAGACTTGTGCTCCAGACCCCTCACCAGTTTCGTTGCCCTTCTTTGGACCCCCTCCAGCACCTCAATGTCTTTCTTGTGGTAGGGGACCCAAAACTGGACACAGTACTCAAGGTGGGGTCTCAACAATGCCGAGTACATGGGGGCAATCACCCCTTGGGTCCTACTCACCAGACTGTTCTTGATCATCTTGTTCTTCCAGATGCATCCCTGTCTTGGCTGGTATATAATTTTTTAATGAAAGACATAATTTTTTCCTCTTTTGGTCCTTGAATTGTTTATCTTGATGTAGTATATTACAATTTTTGTTTTCAAACCAGAAATGGAAGGGACAGTTTCACTCAAGACATCAAGCTTATACTTTTAAAAGAATTTTGTTTCATAACTGTATTTACCCACATTCTGTTTGTTTGCTTGCTTCTTTTTTCTTCTTCCCATCCTTTTCATGTTTATACTATTAGAAATGTTATCAGTCAAGCCAAAGATCAGCACAAATAATAATGCACCGTTATTTCCTTTTGCCTGAACAAGCAAGGCTTTCTTCCTTCAATTATCCAAGAAAACGTTTTTATTTTTGTAATTAATTTTAGACTCATTTCTGTTAGGCATTCGCAACTATTGGCTGCTGTTCAGGAGGGTGTATATGTGGCTTGAGGACAGCAGTGCTCTGCAGGGGTGTGTGCATGAAGGAACATGCAGGTGCTCAACAGGGAAGGTTGGAACTGCCCGTGGGAAAACATGAAGAGCACATCTAATCTGGGGGTTGTTTGGCATTAACTGCACTGCCTGCCTGTGCTGCATCATGAAAGCCCTTGTTTGACGGTTTCCTGTCCTGCGGTTGCTAATCTGAGCTGGTGTTTTCTGCTGGATTACCTGCTTCCAAATGCAGCATGGCCTCACCTCCTGAGCCCCTGGGAAGGTGGGAAAGCATCCCATGAAGAAGTGACGTATCCTGTAAAGCAGTCAGCTAAACCTCGGCTGCAATTGTAAATATGATTGGGAAGGATATTAAAACTCAGGTTTCAGGTCTTAAGCCAGTCTGTAGTTGACTGGGATCAGAATGGGGTGACAAAGGACTTTTTATTTGATCTTGTGGTCTGGTCCTGGCCTTGCTGCACTGAGATGGAGAGGCAATCTCTGCAGGTCTGAGTGGCACAGAGCAATTTCCATTGCAGAACTTGATAAGCTTGTGTTTTAATTCTTAGTCCTAATAGTGTTATTAATTGTAGAGTGGCAGTACATATGGGTTTCAGCCTAATCAGGATTCAAAATTCTGTTGTGATAGGTGCTCTACAGTCATAAATGCACATGTAATGCCCCAACTGCTTTCTAATAGTTCCTTTAGGGTATTCTATTAATAAGTGATACCTGCATTTACTTGCTGCTATTGCTTATTTCAGAAAGATTTTTTGAAGACCCAGGTGCTACACCGTTACCAGGAACCGAGTAGTGGCAGATGCTTACTTTTCACAGTACTTGAAGGCAAACTTGCATTACCAAATTCTGTTGAATCATAACATTATGAAAAAGAAGGAATACATTGTACCAATCTGTGTCTACAGTAAAGGAAAATGTTTAATAAGTTCATGATAATCTGGTTTCATTTATTGAAGATAAATGGAATTTATGCAATATATTAAATTTCATGTGTAAACGTAGCTGTGGATTTTTTCTTCAGGAGCCCAGGGTTTTGCCTGTCTCCAGTGAACCTGGATGCTCTCCATGTCTCTGAGGAAAGTGAGCTTGGTGATGCTTCCCTTGGAAAACTATGTCACCTACCTGCTGGTAAGCATTGATGGTCTCTGCCTGCAGCAGACACTGGCACTCAGATCATTGTTTTCTGACTAAGGTTTCTCATACTTCAGATTGTGAAAAATGCGTTAATGCAACATTCGTGGAAAGGTCTCACTTTCACTTGATATTCCAGTTCTGACATGGTTCTGAATTTGGCTTTGGAGTGGTGTCAGTGAACCTGGTTAATACCAATGGAGGGGAAAAAATCAGACATCAGTACTAATATCTTTAGATTTGTCATCTGCTTAGAAGTTCAAGAATTGTGAGAAATAAATGACTGGTATCTGTGTCACTGATCACTGTTCTTAGTTTGTCACGTTTGAGGCTCTCACTGAATCATATACAGTCATATGTATGGAGCAGGGATGTTTTCATGCAGAGATTTGGAAACAAGGAGCTCAGGGTTCAGCTGTCTCCAGGAGTGTATAGCATCCTTGCACATCCTATATCTTGGCTCAGGAATGAGTGTAGACCTTGTAGTGTTTGCTCTAAGTGGCTGTCACAGAGGGGGAGAAATGGCATAAGGTATTTTCAAACAATATTCCAGGCAAATTTAACATAGCGCTGCCCCTGTTGATTTCACTGACATGAACAAAGACTATAGCTAGGTGTTGGGGCGGCATGGCATCCTTTTTACATTACTGCAGGTTTCTTCTACTGTCAGCAGAATTTCTTCCTACACCTTTGTGCCTCAAGTAGATAAGATCTTGGGCCTTTGTGAAATGAAAGAATAGAGTTATTAAACATGAATTTACAAATATTCTTACTTCCCAGGATAAAAAGTTTGTGAGCCCCTTATCTTTTGGTGGCTTTTTCAGTAGAATAAGGTGGCAAGGACATTCTTTTCCTGTTCTACAGCTCATTAACAGAGGCTAAAAACTCCGACTAGTATGCATGGCATGATAGCAAGAATTGCTGCATTAGCCAAGAACTGCTGACCAAAAACTGAAATTGTGTAAGCAAAATTCTGATAGATGTTTCAGAGATGGCAGCTTTCCCAATCTCTTCCTGTGCTGCAGGCAAATCTTCACAGAGCAGGCTGTCTGTGGAAGAGGAAAGAAGTTGCCTCTGGCTTCTGTTCCTCAGGCAGAATTCCTGAAAAGCAAAGGGTACTTATGCCTTATTTCCCTGTTTTTCCTTAATTTTCATTGAGGTGAGCCTTTGCAGAACCCTCAGTGTATCCCTATTAGTGTTGGACCCCAAGGAGAAGGCATGTTGTTGGAAAGAGAAGTAAGAGCAGGATGGGTGAGGGTTTTGTATAGATGCCAAATCTCTGCTGGTCAGTGGTCCCTTAGTGATCCTAATTGGTTGTCACAGGTTAGAACAAGCATAGAGTTCCCTAGTTTACTGCCAAGGCCAGGATTAGAGCCACTGTGGCTGAAAGTTGGCCCCTGAGACATCCACTATGCTTTTGCTATGACATCGTTTATTAAGGATCAGATCTAGCCCCTGCACCTACCTCTGGAGAACAAGGAAGGGAAACCTTGTCAAAAAGGTATTAGCCAAGGGGTTGGAGGGGCAGAAATCTGAAACAGTGCAGCACAGGTTAATATAAACACATTTAATCCTTGGACCTCCTCTCAGCATTAATCATTTTCCATCTGTAACACGTGCCACTGTTGCTGTCAGAGTTGATCCACGTCCAGCTGGCTATAAACGACTCTCGCACAAGATGCCAGAGCTTCCCAGAAGCCAGGATCATTAACGCCATGGATCACACAGCCTCAGCTGGCTCAGACAGCAGGGCTTTGTTACAGAGGCCTTTGTGTCTGTGAAGCTTCTTTTTTCTTGCTCACCTTGAGAAATCTGGTAGGGTTTGCACTGTCATGCCTACCCTTTTTCCTGTGCAATGTTTATCCTTATGCTTCTGATACATTTAATTTGTTAACTGTTGTGCTGTTTTAATTGATATCTAAGCAGATCCCTGTGAATACTGCAGAAATATGGGAATGCTTGTTTCCACTTGCCAATAAATTTACATCAATTGCATCTGTGCTATTTCATTCCCAGGGGTAAGGGATGCTGTCTTTTGTTCTGTGTTTATGAACCACTGGAACCACAATAAAGTGTTCAGGCTCTTGAAGTCAAATGGCAGCTCTGAGGTCCTCTTGGACCTGAGCCACTGGAGTAGGACGGATGCCCCCAGGAGGAGCTGTGCCCAGCTGAACTCTCAATGTGAACAGCCATCTGTTTTTCCCCCCTTTTAGGTGACAGAGAGAAGAAGACCTGGCAGGCAAGGAGAATATGCATAGCCCTATTCTGCATGGAACCATGATTCTTCTCTCCAAAGCCCTTTCTGAGTGAGTGCTGCAGGCAGGAAACTGTGGGCAGGGCCCAGGTCATAGGGGAAAATCAAAGCTATGCCATAGACCATCACCAGCAGGCATAAGGATGGTCCCTACTCCTGGGGACTGAGCCTGGGACTCTTCTGATAGTCTAGACAGTGGCAAGACCCCTGGCTATGGCTCAGTCTATGCTATTGAGTTAGCCACTGTTTGAGCTTAATGCTCTGCTGCATTCATGTGTGCTCCTGAAGGGCACCCAGTCTTAATACAGACATCCAGGGATGGAGACTCAGTTGCTTTCATACACAATGTGCTTCAGTGATTAGTCACTCTCATGATGAAAAGTTGTATTTTACTCCCAGTTTTAATTTCCCCAGACTCGGTTTCCATCAAGTGATCTGAGTTACACTGTTCCTTGCTAGATTAAATACTACATTTCAGGACTTTCTTGTTCCCCACTGCCCAGGGAAGTATTGTGATTGTAATCACATTGCCTTTCAGTCTTAGTTTTGATACTCACTAAACAGATTGTCCTCTTCAAGTCTTTCAAGTGCAAGATGTATTCTTTGTCTCTCAGGTCATTGCAGAAAGCCTTTTCTGCATCTCTTTCAATTTTTTGCAAAAGAAGTAGTAAATTAGTTCTAGTGTGACACTGGGAGCTCAGGGTGGGATTTCTGGAGATTGTGGCAGAGCATTCCCTGAGCTGCTGCTCCAGAATGGAGTCTGTCATGCTCTAAGCTTGTTCAGTAGTCTGTGTGTTTTGAAACCTATTAATATGCAAACATCATGGCCAGGCCCAGCTTCTCAGATTGTCTTTGTTGTTCTGTATGACTGCTTGTCTGTCTCAATATTTTCATTTTATCCATCTCTGTCACCTGCAAATTTGTTCATTGAAGATTTTGAAAATACTTCTGGATTACTGGTGAAAACAATAATTGAGTTGTATCAGATCTAATATACNAAAAAAAAAAAAAAAAAAAGCATTCTAGTGAGAATCAATGGGATTTCAATTATATATAGTTCTTTAATAAAATTGTGTCCTTGAAATCTGTCAGCCTGTCAAGTCAAAACCATTTTTATGAGCCAGTTTTTATGAGAACATGCTGCAAAGCTAAACTGAACACTTGAGTGAGGTCTATGTAGACTACACTACACACCTGCAGTTTTCATCATTAAACAAACCATAGATCCTCAAGGATGTTTTCCATAAAACTGTGTTAGCGGCATTAATTACATCCTTCACTATCTATCAGTTGAATCTCATCTAATTTCCTCATGATTTTATTTGGGACTGATGCTGACTTAATTTTTCTGGGTCATCTTTTTTCTTTTTGAATTTTGGGATGAAAAATATTCACTAGTGGTGCATGTTAAAACCAACATATAGTACATCTTTTGAATTTTAGTCCTGCGCTGTGGTATCCACTTCTCATGTGAGCATTACAGACAGCAGATGATTTCTTGCTTTTCCTAAAAGCAAATACAATCAAGCACCCTTACTTGATAATCAAGGGATATTGTTTGTTTAGGTTTTTTAACATTACAACTGCTTGAGAAAGTCTGTTCTGTTTAGGAGCAGAAAGAAAATCAAACTCATCATCTGCTAAACACCTAGTTCTGGCACTTTTTCATATGTCCATATTGCTTTCTTCAGTAATTCTTTGACAGATGTTGACAGGAAGAAAATCTTTGCAGGAAAAACGAGGAACATAGTAGGATTAGAAGCAGGTGGCTTAATTTGCAGAAAAAAAAAAAAACCACATATTCTGTTCACTTTAAATAAAGGATATTTTTACAAAATTGCAGATTAAAATACCTGTATTTTAGCAGTTTTCTTTGTCTTTTGTTCACCAAAAAGATTACTTTTTATAACCTTATATTTAAGAACCTTTAACATGAATGTATATGTAGATTTACACTGCCTATTGATTCTGTTGCTAGTGGAAGTCTCTGATCTCCACAGCTGTTGCACTGCTATTGACTTGGGGTCATTTCACATACAAAAAAAAATGCAGGCTAATCAGACCATTGCTCACTGGAGACTGAACAGGGGTTTCAAAACTTTCCCTCAACTCTTTGTTTTGTGTATAAATGATGAAAAAGTATTAGTGCTTAAATCATTTAATTTGTTTTGCTCCAGCTCTTCAACTTTGAGCTGTAATGGCACTTGAGAATGAAGTAGCTCATGTTTGTATTATTATGGGTTCTTTCATTTTGGTTTCTTATTCCTCACAAGCTGGTACATGCAGAAAAGAAAGTAGGTCATTGTGCAAAAAGTTAGAAGTTTACAGAAAAAGGATGCTGTAATTTGCAAGCAATCTAAATCTTTTTCTAACAGTTGCTATAAATTGGAAACTACATATGTACCTGCTGCAGCATCACTGGCTTGCAAATGTACCAATTAGAAAAAATAGGAAAGTACTAACTGAGGGAATAGAGCTTGACTGAATTTTATGCTCTTCGGGATTCTTGGACAATTTTCAGATGATAGGAAAATATGTCAAAATATGCTAAATGTGCATGTGAGGTTTTGGAATTTAATCCCTTTGTTTTCCCCTCGTCTGATGGGTACAGTGTTTGGATATACTCCTACTCTGAGCCAGAGCCCATCATAGTCAATTCCAGCATTTGACAAAGACTTTCAGGTGAGAGCCTGTTCTCCTCAAAGGATCTTTAAAGGTTTGTAAGAGTCTCAGCTGTATGAAGTAGAAATGCAGTTCCCCTGCAGATCAGGAAAAAAATTCAGTGTGTCATCTACTGCATGTGAGAGTCTTGCTGAGTCTTCATGCCCTCCATCCCATTTCCATTCTGCAAATACTCAATTTGCAATAAATTGGAAAAAGTTCACAGGGGTTTGGGCCAAAAGCACTCCAAAACTTCTTGGGTTTTAATACCTCAATATTCAAGAGGAATGTGTTTACTGAAACTCCCTCTGTCATCTAGATTAATCTTCTGTTTTACAATTCATAAATGAAAGATCCAATTCACTACAATTTTGAGAGAGAGTGTGAGGTTGCTTAATGCCTGGGAATTAAAAAAAAAAAAACAAACAAAAACAACAAAACCCTGAGTTAGGCAATTAAAAAAAAAGAAGAGAAGAAAAGAAGAAAGAAAAAAAAGCCACCACGTTACCTTGGTTGGTACTTTATCTCACTGCTACCAGCTCTTTTTATACTCTGATTAGGCAGGCAGCATGTTGACACAGCCCAGACTGCATGTTCTTACATGAAAATCCAGCAGTTTTAATTAAACACGCTCTCTTCCTTTCTTATAATGTCAAGCTTGGAAGCTTGGTGCCATTTACAGTGTTATTCATTCTCCTTAAAACCAAATTTCTGATCTTTTTTTCCTAACCATGAGCTTTTGTTCGCAAATTAATAATTTTTTCTACCTGCAGTATTTGCTCTGGTTTGCAAGAACAATTTCATATTAAGGTTCCCCAATTTTCCTTATGAATTATGTCATTGGTTAGATCTCTTATCAATACACTGGGAATTTTTCACTGAAGCCATTGCAACAAGGAGCAGGTCCAAGGGAGTATTTTGCTGCAGTTCAACAGCACCAGCGTCCTGCAGAACATTCTTGGTAACAGTGAGTCCTTCTCAGACAAAGGCATAATACAATACACTTGCTGGATGACTAAAAAAAGGCCAGTTTCAGTTTGAAACTGGTCAGAAGGATTTGACTGAAACTACTTTTTCTCTCCTCTCCTCTCCTCTCCTCTCCTCTCCTCAACTATACTTCAGTCTGGTATCTCATTTCACCTTACAATCTTTTCTGGTTGGGTNTTCCTATCTTTACTGAACCTACTTTTTCTCTCCTCTCCTCTCCTCTCCTCTCCTCTCCTCTCCTCTCCTCAACTATACTTCAGTCTGGTATCTCATTTCACCTTACAATCTTTTCTGGTTGGGTTCACTGATCAGTAGTATATTTTAAGTGGGAAGACTCACTCTTTTTGCTAATAATAAAAGGCAGCAAGTTTATTAAGTGCAAAGCAGAGTGTGTTCATAGGTTGCTAAAGAATAAACTCCTTTTAACAGCAAAACATACGGTATATTTAGTTTTGATACCAGAGGCCGCAGAACATGTTCTACAGCAGGACAGTTTGGTAGGTATTGTTCAACTTTATACTCACCTCCATGTATATTTCAAGATAGACCAGAACAAAAAACTGCTCACATTTTACATGTGCTCTTTAGGAATGACTTCCATCCCAGAACAGAGGATCTCTACAGAGTGTCAAAGCCGCTTGCAAACTTACAGAGTCTCCCTATGGGCATAACTACTAATGGTCTCAAAGTCCTCCCTTTGTTAAATCAATCTGTGCTCTTTCCAGTGAATTCATTTGGTGACTAGAATATTTTCCACAACAAAATATTCTCTTCTCACTGAGGAGCCCAGCTCCAGTGTAGGTAAGTCTGCACTGGGGAAAGGAATCATGGCAAAAAAGGTTCAGCAAGAAGCCCTCTTTGAGGGCTTTTCTGGAAGCCAGCAGCACACAAGCCCACCCAAAGAGGCCTTTTGGGAGACTGAACAAAAAAGCAGCAAGTGAGCATAACCCAGAGTGTCACCTGGAGCACCACCACAAAGTACAGAGCGTGGGGAAAGGGCACATAAGAAGGAACTGAAGCTCTGCCAGCTTGGCAAGTAAGTCCTGCTGGTGGTCACCACCCCCTCAGAAGGAGCTTAGCTATGGTCTCCACCTGGAAGATGGTCATGCTCTCACCAGAATGGATGTAGGAACTCAGACAGAGCTCCCAGCTCCCACGGAAACATCTGGCTGTCCAGTTCACAGGGTGCAGGGAGTGCCAGAGCCTTTTACTGGTAACAGGTGGCAGCTATGAGAACTGCTGTGGGAGATGTGAACAGGTGAATGATCTGCTCAGTCTGGTGGGAGGAAGTCAAAAGGTTGAGGTGCATTAGGGAGGCTGAACAAGAAATAGACTGGTGGAGCCAAGCTCGGCTCTCTTTGAAACAGAAACAGGAGCACCTATCAGAAAGCGGCTGGCATCTAGGAGTCCCTGTATCCTGCCCTGCTCAGACTGAAGGCAAAAACCTAAATGAAGAGTGAATGGAGGCAGGTTCATGGTCGCAGCAGCAGACAAACTTTCCCCTTGCTCACCTCACCCTGGCCAGTACCTCTAAAGAACAGATATGAGGTTCTGGTTGGGGAGGGCCAGTCGAATTGCAGTCTTTGACAATGAAATGGTCTGTACAGCACCAGGCTTGTTGACATCAAATCGGAGACACCTCTTTCAAACGTAAAAGAGGATTCTTGCTGAAGAGATTGTGGGGCTGATTGACAGGGCTTTAAATTAGATATGAAGGGGAAGGGGAATGGGAATAATAATATCAGGCTTGTCTGTGATATGCTGTGGGGTATTACATCAGGGTTAGAGGGATGGGGTGTTAGCAAGAGCCTTCAGCCTGTTGCCCTGAGACATACTGGTGACACTGCACTGCAGTGGAAGTCATATGGAGATGAGCCAGCAAGTCCTGAGGTAGTTAAGTCAACAGAGAAACACCTGTGAGATACCTCAAATGGTGTTCCCCTAAGAATATGACAGTCAAGAGCCCAGCTGAAGTGCATGCAGCATGGACAACAAATGGAGGAGTTGGAAGCTACTATGCTGCTCAAAAGCTATGAAATAGCGGCTATTACTGAAACCTGGTGGGATGAATCCTATGTC
This sequence comes from Pedionomus torquatus, assembly GCA_013398155.1. Taxonomy (NCBI): domain Eukaryota; kingdom Metazoa; phylum Chordata; class Aves; order Charadriiformes; family Pedionomidae; genus Pedionomus; species Pedionomus torquatus. The sequence continues at coordinate 280,081 of VZRU01020014.1, read as the reverse complement.
GGGAGCGTGGCTATTGAGGGCTACAAGCTATTCAGAAAGGACAGTCAAGGCAGGAGTATGAACAGACAGTGAGGTGGATTGAAAACTGACTGAAATACAGAGTTCAGAGGGTTGTGATTAGTGACACAGTCTAGTTGGAGGTCCGTAAATAGAGGGGTTCCCCAGGGGTCAGTACTGGATCCAGTCCTCTTCAATACTTTCATCACTGACCCAGATGAAGGGCTGGAATGTACCCTCAGCAAGTTTGCCGGTGATACAAAACGGGGAGGGGCAGCTGGCACATCAGAAGGCTGTGTCACCATATAGTGAGACCTGGACACCAGTTGGAGAGTTGGACAGAGAAGAACCTGATGAAATTCAACAAGGGCAAGTGTGGAGTCCTGCACCTGGGGAGAAATAACCCCATTTATCAGTACAGGCTGGGGGCTGACCTGCTAGTGAGCAGCTCTGGGGAAAAAGACCTGGGAGTCCTGGTGGACAACGGGATGACCATGAGCCAGCAATGTGCCCTTGTGGCATCCTGGGGTGCATCAGGAAGAGCGTGACCAGCACACTGAGGGAGGTTACCCTGCCCCTTTACTCTGCCCTGGCTGAGGCTCCATCTGGAGTACTGTGTCCAGTTCTGGGCTCCCCATTTCACGAAGGACAGGGGGCTTCTGGGGAGGGTAA